>JAPQRQ010000026.1:11268139-11297638 GCA_037367365.1 Apogon talboti | reverse complement strand
GTTGTTTCTTTTTTTTTGTATAAAGCTGTGAATTTCTTGTCCTCATACGTGGACAGTGGGTCCTAGGAGGTTAAAATTATCTGTTAATATAATATCATTAATAAAAATATAAAAGCTGTGCTGCACTGACTCTGATGAGATTTATTTCTTAGGTGCTGAGATTTAGTATCAAATGACCAGAATATTTTTGATACTCGATATCTAAGCAATGACAGATAGATGGGGCTCATCTGATTGTCTTGATGGTGTGTGTGTAAATATAATGATTTTTCTAATTTATTGCATTTCAGGCAATACATTGTGATGCATTTATTGTGCGTGTTCATATTGTGATGACCGTAAAAGTGTTCTTAATTGGCTTGTACTATCACTATCTGAACCATTTCAGAAACAAAATGTCACATTTGTCTGTGTGTTTCTGTGATCTCCTCTTATTATTGCCTGTTTGTCCAGTATTTCAGCTACAGTGTGCTGCTGACGCTGCTGGCCTGCTCAGTGTTTCTGCAGATCAGCAGCATAGGGAAGCTGGCCCTCATGCTGCTCATCCAGCTCACCTTCCTGCTGCTGGTGGAGTGGCCACAAGTAGCACTATTCGACAACGCAGACCTCTTTGTCACCTCTAATGCCATGTAAGTGCTGAGGGTTCAGAGAGGAAACTTCATATTGTATGTGTGAATATTATATGTTTTTTGTCAGTACTGAAATTCATTTATAATGTTGGCACCAATATCAAAATATGTAATGGAATTGAAGCATATCTGAATTTATAGATATAATTTCATTTTATCTATAGGGCTGAAGGTTGTCTTTTTAAATATTCTAATTTCTTTTTCTATTTTTTTAGTGATTTAAATGAAACTAGTGCTCAATGGTAAGAACATATATTTATATTATGTCATTTAAACAAATATACATCATACATATCTGTGCACCGTTAATTCATGACTGTAATAATAATCAGATTTTATGCGTTTCAGGTCCAGTTTCAATGAAACTACTAACCAGTGGTAAGTTTATATTCAGTGTTACTTCTCAGTTTCTACATTTGTCAACAGACAGGCCTTTTCCTTAATTATAACTGAGCATGTTTTCTTCACTTTGCAGCCCATTTGGTGTGACCAAAGTGTCCCTGAGGGTCATGACTCCAGTGATCCTCACTGTCTTTGTCCTGGCACTGTATCTGCATGCCCAGCAGGTTGAATCTACTGCGAGGCTTGACTTCCTGTGGAAATTACAGGTATCTATAGCAACCACTAGAGGGCGCCACCTGACCACATTTACTATGTAAAATCTTTTAAGTTCCATAGGAAAACACAAAATATTAGTTGATTATTAATGCATTCACTGTCTGAGTTAAAGCTTGATTGTGTAAAACACTAAATAAAGCTCTAGGACTAATATTATATGTAAATTAATCAAAAGTCTCCTTTATAGGCCACAGAAGAGAAAGAGGAAATGGAGGAATTGCAAGCCTACAATCGTCGCCTCCTCCATAATATTCTGCCTAAAGACGTAGCCGCTCACTTCTTGGCACGTGAAAGGCGTAATGATGAGCTGTACTACCAGTCCTGTGAGTGCGTGGCCGTCATGTTCGCGTCCATCAGTAATTTCTCAGAGTTCTACGTCGAGCTGGAGGCCAACAATGAGGGAGTGGAGTGTCTCCGCCTGCTCAATGAGATAATCGCTGACTTTGATGAGGTAACATTTGGAAATACACTGTATATATTCAAGAATGTTACACTCTTTCATATAGATAATTGGAATTTTAAGTTTGTGAGTTGTACAGCATGTCATCACTGTTTGTTTTGTATCCACATCTCAGATTATCAGTGAAGAGAAGTACAGGCAGCTAGAGAAGATCAAGACCATTGGTTCTACGTACATGGCCGCCTCTGGTCTCAACGACTCCACATACGACAAAGAGGGCCGTACCCATATTACTGCACTGGCCGATTATGCCATGAGACTGAGGGAGCAGATGAAATACATCAACGAGCATTCCTTCAACAACTTCCAGATGAAGATAGGTAAGTCCAAATGATCAGGTTAGACAAGTATTTTGCAGAATCACTTAAAAGAAGGATTCAGCATTATATATATATATATATATATGTTTTCTTTTCAGGTCTGAACATTGGACCAGTGGTAGCAGGGGTTATTGGGGCACGGAAACCTCAGTACGATATCTGGGGAAACACAGTCAATGTGGCCAGTCGTATGGACAGCACAGGTGTACCTGACTGCATACAGGTAAAGATCACACCAATACCATTACTACTCATTCAGTTTACTCTGAACCAGGGATTTGGGGCCCTATGAAAATGATATCACTTTGGGCCCCACCAGTACAGTCAAAAAAACCCAGTTATTCTTTTATTTGAGATTGATATGCTTAAATAAAAATTACTAATGGTATTCTATGAGCTGTGAAATGACTCTTGGCTCTATCACAATCAGACTCATCTTTATTTACCAAGCATATAATACATACAAGGAATTCTTTGCTGTAGATGTCGTCTCTCTAGTAAATTATAAATGTAAGATATAATACAAAATCTAAGAAAAGTAAAATAAGAAAAAGGAAACAATATACATATAAATTATATACATAAAGACTCAATAAATACAATATAGACTATATAAATTTACATGCCATTAAAGTTAGTTTTTATTAGTTTTAGGAAGTGTCAATGTCCATTTAAAATAAAAAGATCTGTCTGCTGTGATTTATGACTTAACATTAGAAGTGTTCCTTAATTGTCTGCACTATATGATGAATTGTCTGTTTGTTTTTCTGCTTGCAGGTCACTACAGACCTCTACCAGGTGCTTGCAATTAAAGGGTACGTGTTGGAGTGCCGCGGGGTGGTGAAGGTCAAAGGTAAAGGGGAAATGACCACCTACTTCCTCAACGACGGACCGCCCAACAGTTAGCAGCCGTGGCTACAGCAGTTACCGGGAAGATCCCCACTGCAAGGACCCAGCACCACTGAGCGAGGACTCACAGTCTGAGCAAATGGCTACAAACTGAAACCGCCATCACTTGAATCCCAAGCAAAGAGGACAAAAAAACTTATAAGACTTCAAACGGAAAGTGTTCTTGATGAGAGGAAAATGTTCTCGTTCGACAGCCATTTTGGCCCACATACATGTTGAAGGACAAGTGTTTTTCTCATGTCTAGCCTCTCTCTCAGGCTTCTTGAAAGATGCAACGTCTGTTTATTTAAAACAACGCCTTTTAGCCTGTGTCAAAAGAAGATTTATGCTGTACATAAGGCTACTTTTTGTTTCACTTTGTCTTTTTTTTTTTTTTTCTGGTAATTTTTTTTTATTTCACATGAATTATGAACAGGTACTCATATTTTATTTCCAGATTAATTATTTATTTTGATCTTGATGTTTTGTGCAAAAGGTCCTTTATGAAAAAGTGTGAATACATACGTGCACAAATATCCAGTTTATTACACGTTTCTAAGTGTGTATGTACATGCATATTTGTGTGTGTATGAATATATGTATAAACTGAGGAGGAATATATTGACCAAAGACTAAAGTATTTACTAAAAGCAAGGCAAGACATGCTTGATATGTTCTCGTTTAAGTCAGCAATGATCACAACCTGTTTTTTTAGGCAGCAGGCCTGTGCCCTTTGTTTGTTTTTGCCCAAAAGCTGCCAGTAAAGGCTGCTTCATTGTTTTCATAAAATATGTACAATTTATTAATTAATTTTGTCTGTTAGTCAGGCAACACAGAGCTGATCACATTAACTAAATTAAGAGATTGCCCTCAACCTCTAGGTAAAGATGACTAAGGATGTAACTGAAAGGTGATACCTTAAAAGATATTTTTATGTCCAGATTCTGAGGAGTACCGGTTCCAGTTAAGATTAGGATCCTTTTCATCCTCATTTCATGTCAGATTGGTTCCTTAGAGCTTGAGCAGCCCTTATGCAGCTGGTTTCAGCCGTAACAGTATGTCGACTGCTCCTTCCCCTTTCAGAAAAGTATTTTTAGTGCAAATGGAAGATGAAGGAACATAGATCAACAAATTGTTCCAGAACCATCAGGGGGGAAAACCTTGGGTTTCAGTGCGGTGGTACCACACAGACTAATTCTTCTATGAAGAAGAAATAGATGAAGGAAAGAAATATATATTGATTTTGACTGAATACTGTGCTTTGTAATTCTGAAGGGGCATAACTATTTTCACTGTGAGGTTTTTATGATACAACAAAACTGCTTTCTTGCCAAACATAACCGCTTTGAAGCATGTCTGACTGTGGTATCTTGTTTTCATTTTTGTTTGTTTTAACGTAGAGTATTTTGTATCACTTCCGTACCCATCATTTGTATATTCTTAATGTTGTTATTATTATTATTATTATTATTATTATTATTATGATTCTGATTAATTATTATGCTTATTATGATGATTCCATTCCAGTGAAAAGGATCAAAGACCAGCACACTTTCCTGTAAAATCCCAGTTGTAAAGCTCAAGCTCACTGGTACCAACTGATCAACTGCAGCCAATGAATTCTGCTGTTAACTCCTGATGTACAAAAATACAGTATTTCAGCTGGCAATAGGTGTGATCATGTATAGTAAATAATAACCATAAGCTGCCTTTGCAGCAGAACCCAAGCGGTGTATGCTCACGTAAGCATAGCAGTAAATACACACAAATACAGATGATTCACTGTGCTTTTTTTATTTATGCCACTACTGCAGTATTGTAAATCTCAGTCAGGCTTTAAGGTGGTTTCTTCCTTCCACACATTAAGCTTCTCATTGGTACACAGGCCAGTACATAACCCCATCTATGGTGTATGACATGAGGAGAACAGGACAGAATTAGTAGGCCTACATACATGATAATTACTTTTTCCCCACTCAGTCTTTCAGCAAAAAAATGGGAGCACTAATTGCTGAGTTTGATTGCCTTAAGTTATTATATAACAAATCATAATATGACACTAAACAGGAACTGTGCCTGCTTGCACTGTCTGGACTGCTGATGCTTAGATGAAGAGAAAGGGATAAGGGCTTGTCAAGAGGAAATTTCAATAACATTCTCATCGTCGCAATTATCTTTGTTTCTCCAACTTTGCTCTTTGTAATTGGGAGACTCAGCCCTGACTTTGCTCTTCCACCACACTCAACTCAATGGCAACCAACAGTTGATCATGTTTGTACCAAAGCCAGCTCACGCAGCCTTGTGCTATTTGGTCCCTTCTGTGCAATGATATTTGGCCTTGGGCATAGTGGGAGCATCAGAGGACAGTAATGTAACGGAGATCACCAACTAACACATGAACTGTGACCAATGAAGAGTGATTCATATAAGCAAAGAATTTATAGAATGGACAAGAGTTTATAAAATGTGCATTGTATGTATTCTATTTCTATTGGCTGTCCATAGACTTGTGTTGATTGTTAACTCTTGGGATGTTTTCGGGGAACAGGAGACAGGAAGAGGGTTTGTCCCCATACTACTGAAACAGTGTTTTGCTCAGGCCTGATGAATCCTTCTGTATTTGTTTTGTTTTATTTGTATTTTCCCTGAGTTGAAGGAGTTGAAAGGGGAGTGTTTTGCAAAGTTGAAGGACAAGAAGAGTTGAGGACTATGACAAAGAGAAAAATAACATTTCCCCTTGAAGAAAAAATAAAAAAAAAATCAATGGCTGCAGTGTGTGTTCATATAATTACTAATGTTCTTTAATACATTTTAGTAGGATACTGTCCACAATCCTCTAAAAAGGCTTTTTTATTTCCTCTAGAGGGCAGTACAGTCTTTCTCCATAAACAAACTTTACTGTCTTTTTAGGACACTGTTGTCATTTGAAACTGAAGGTGAAAACTCAGTAGAGGGTGTCATGTTGCCTGCATGCACCAAATTGGCTTTGACAAGAAAAACCCAGAACAAACCAACAAATGAAGGATCTCCAAAAGGTGATGTGAGGTAGTTTAATCTCTGAAGCTCAGAAATGACGCTTCTGCTGGTGCATGTGTGGATGTGTCAGAACTCAAGAAGAAAATAGACAGAGGGTTGATCAAAACATGCTGAAGGCCGGGTCTGTCTTCACCATTTCTTCAACAAACCTGGGAAAGAAGATTATTCTAAGTGATATGTACCGCATGATAGGAAAAATGTTTCAGATTTGAGAATGGAACCTACTTGGTCATTTCACTTTGCTTTTGTGGAAACCGCTTAACCTGGCTCCATGGTTCAGGGCTCCTGGATGTCAGCCACCCGTACTTCTGGTTATCAGTCAGAGGCATTACGTACAGCTGGTCAGGGGCTGAAGAGGGAAACAGTTTGATTTGACAAAAAAACTTTCATCTGAAGCGACCAGACCCCAACAAGCCAAAATGGGATGAGGAGTATGTTTTTGTGCGGACAATGTAGGACATGTTACCAAAACTGAGATGTTGACGTATGTCTGTCTATTTATCTATGTCTGTCAAAGTATAAAATGAATACAGAAAGAAACTAAGCAGCATGCAGATTAGGAATTCGGCACATGAAGGACTTGATGAACATCCTAAATGTTTTTTGGAATATAACTCTCCCAAAACAGCTCATGTGGTCTTATGTCATAGCATAGTCCCATTCAGCTGTGCATTAAAATAAAGAAAATTCTTTACATTTAAAAACTTGACAGAGATATAATCAGCAGCTCATGTATGTGACTACAAGAAATACTGTAAAGTTTGACCTTATGTCACAATAAGTTGATTTTCTACATGTCCCACATTAAGGTTATGATGGATCAAAATAAAAGACAAGAGCCTTTTCACTCAAATTTAAAGTTAAAATATACATTAACACCTTCCTCCCTCATCATAAACCAATACCCAGTATTCACATAATGCAAGAAAAAGACAAATCTGCATTTTCTGTCTCCACTTTCATTAAAATTTGATGAACACCTGACGAGTATCAGGTTAAACTAACATTTTTTGACAAATTCAACATGTGGAACATCTTGTCAATATGTGGGGCATGGGTATAAGGGATAAAAACCTGTGTAAACAAAGTGGGACACTTGGTCCCCCTGCTTCTATCTTTAGTCATAGAAGTCAATACAATGTTTAGAGTCTAATAGACCTGTGAAGTCTACTTACATCTAGGTGTTTGAACCCGTTTAATCATCTCCCTGTAGCGCTCATGGCTTCCATGGTGTATTTCACTGCTGTAGGGAAGAGGCTGCCGGTAAACACTGCAAATGTCTGTGCATCTGAGGTTTCCCTGTTGTCCCAGAAGTGGTGAAGACGGGCCTCTGGATTGGATACTAGTATCTGAAATCATTTAAATGATATCAGTTTTCTCTTAGTAATTACCAACCAGTTTCTTATATTTTTACAAGAGTATAGTCTTTACAGAAATCAGATGCTTAAGTGGATAAGTGCCCTTTTTCATCAAAGACTATGAACTAGTCATGTTGTAGCAATGCATATGGTCACTATAGGAAGGTATTTCACACATAACCCTGAAACTTAAGCAAATTACTAAACTAAATTTAAGATTCATATATTCCACTTGCTTGCCTGAGTACCTATTCACTTGGTAAGGTTAGCGTATGAGCGGGCTAACCTACAGTTTACTTATAAAATGCTAACAACCTAAAGCTCAACCACGTTTTACCTTGAGCATGAGACGATCCTCTGGGAATAACCACCATTTTGTCACCGATCGGGTTTTGATAACCCAGATTTGTTAAACCGAAGAAGGCCATCTGTGGTACGATGCTTAGTTTGCCTCGGTACCTGCTAAAAAAACGCTGAACAAGGCTGTAAATAAATCACAACTTGTAGTTTAGACGTCGCCGTGGTAACAAGCTCCGCCCACTGCGCCGTGAGACGAGAACACAGAAAGACAAAATAAAAACTAAATAAATAAAATAAAATAAAACGAAATGAAATGAAATGAAATAAAATAAAATAAAACAAAACAAAATAAAATTAAGTTAAATTAAATTAAATTAAATTAAATTAAATTATAAGAAACAAGGTACAACAAAATAGAATAATATAAAAGAAAATAAGAGAAAGAAAAAAGAAAAGAAAAGAAAGGAAAAGAGAAGAAAAGAGAAGAAAAGAAAAGAAAAGAAAAGAAAAGAAAAGAAAAGAAAAGAAAAGAAAGCAAAACAAAATTAAAATTAAGTTTTATTATTGCTGCTTTTGGCATGACTTGAACATTGCTTTCAGTTTACCAATCAGGTGTGTCCTTTTTTTAAAAAATAGATATCTCAGTTTACTGTTACTAATATTTCAGGTTTTTCAACTCGACTTCAGCAACACTATTCATTGGCGCATATGAAAGTAGGATATTTAGAACAGAATAACAGCAAAGGTGGAGGGACTAGTTCACATCCAACGATTACGATAAAGTAAGTAAATACTTTAATATGATTATTTGGTCATATATCAAAAGTGATCTGCTGCATTATTTTCTCCTTGTGTGTTAGATACCTCTTTCTCTCACACATAGTACACAATATATTGTTTCATACATATATTTTTATAAACATTTGTATTTAAATTGACTGTTCCACTGTATGTGCTCACCATGGAGGCTGAAATCCTTGAGAATACTTTCTTTTTCTATGTAGATATGGCCTAAAACATGATCTGATTTTCACAGTCCTGAAACTGGATCTACTAAGCTCAACTAAATAAGGAAGATAAAATCATGCTTATTTTTATTTATTGTGGAATATTGTGTGTTAAAATTGTCAGTGTGAGGAAATACTCTGAATAGATTTATGAGGCCCGTTGCCATAACCTACTTGTTAATGCTCATTAGACTGAAAAGGTTACTGAAAAACTTAAAAGTTTGGATTCCATCATTCAGATGTCAGGCAGAGAGTGTGAAAATAGAGAAAATTCAACACCATAATGACCCTCCAGTGGAGTGATGCACACACAATAACACATACACCACAGTTCACACAGCTAAGATGGTTTGTAAAGGTTTGAGGTCACGATCAACCATAAAGCAAACTAAAAGCCCTTGTTGGCACATGAACTTGGAGAAGTAAAGTCATTGCTCTCCAAAATCAAAAATGCTGCCAGTGTGTTGAATGACAAGTGGATTGTTGGAGGTGTCTGGAATGTGGACAGATGAGTCCAACATTCAAATGAAACTGAAAGGTGATGTAGTGCTGCATATAAACCTTCTCCTGTAATAAAACATAATTGGAGTAGCGTCATGATATTTACCTTTATTGCCTCCAGACCAGTTATCAAAGATAATACTGGACAAAATGAAGATATCCAATTAAGAACTGAACAGAGAGAGTGTCAGGCAGCAAAACAAGAAACATCAACATGTAGATAGTCCTTCCAAAGACTGGTTTAAAGCCAAAGAGTTAACGTTTCAGTGTAACTGAACCATGTGACCTGAGCATTATGCAGTCAGAGCAAGGAAATGAATAAGCCAACATCCCTGAGCTGAATCTATTAATGACGGAGATAAAAGTTCCTCCCATGTGCACACATAGTAATCAGCTAATGATTGTGTTTAGCTAAAAGAAGGGGGGGGGGGGGGGTCATATATGTTTGTCAAGGCATAGGTTCACAAAATTTTACCACACACAAATGAGATTTTCCACATTAAATAAGTGATCATGTTTTTGGCCAATTTCACAGAGAATAAAAGAGAGTTGTACACAAATACTTACAAGCACAAGAGATATGACACAATTTGTAAGTTTAAAACATAATCATAATGAGAAAGTGTATTGGATTTTCATCTGGAAAAAGTTCTCTTGAAATAATGTCTTCTATTTAGCTTCATGGTTATGAAATCTGTAGCAAATTAAGAAAACAGTGTTTGGGGAAAATCTATTTCTGTGTTTTTCTAATCATATTCTTTATTTTATGTGATTTCTTTCATATCATTGTCGCTCCTTTTTTTTGGCAGTGTTCACCATGACACGTTTTGGCCTTCTCACTCCACGAAAGGCTGCTGTTTTCTGCTCTGTGGTAGTTCTTTTCAGCATCTTTTACAAAATGAAAACACTATTCCCACAATGGTCACAACCTGCTAAAAAGTATGTCATGACACAAGGAAACAACCAGTCTGTTTCTGTGCTGCCAATTCCTTCGAGTCCCAGTTGTCGCTCAGGTTCCTACAGCAAAGAGGAGCTTAAACCCCACCTTCAGAGGCCCCAACAAGACCCCACGGCACCAGGTGCAAATGGTGCACCTTTTATGTATCGAACAATGACGCCAGTTGAATATCAAGAGTTTATGTACGGGTTTAATAAAACCCAATTCAACCAGTTTGCCAGTGACCGCATTTCCCTGCACCGTAATCCGGGCCAAGACACACGGCTGCCAGAGTGAGTTGTTCCTTTGTCAGTACCTCAATAGACATGAATGGTCTGTTCTTGATAAAGCCTGCTGTTTCAGATTAGTACATCAGAAGTACATTTTGTCACACACTCGTTAACTTTCAGGTTTGTTCTCACAGGTGCTTGGAACAGAAGTTTGAGCGTTGCCCTGGTCTTCCCACGACCAGTGTGATCATTGTGTTTCATAATGAGGCTTGGTCCATGCTGCTGAGGACCGTCTACAGCGTGTTACACACAGCTCCAGCAGACCTGCTTACTGAGATCTTACTGGTAGACGACGCCAGCACAGACGGTGTGTGTACACAGCTTCTTAACAGAGTATATATGGTTTCCAAACTTTTTCAGCTTGAGACCCAAAAAGTCTGACCGAACTCTCCTCGGGGACACAGATTTACACAATGACATCATAAATTTGCCCTAGTGTCTATATTTTTACTGACTCCTCCACCATCAGAATAATGTTCAATTAAAAGTACTTTGCTGGAAAGTTAACAATTAAATACCTAAAACTGTTGTTGTGGCAATTCCCAAATGAATTTTTCTCTACATTGAACTTTTAATAAGTGATTTATTGCCATGTATTGTAATATTATCTTCTGCATTTTGCATTTTTTCAGTGAAAATCTAGTATTTTCCTATATTTAATTCACTGATCATGTAGATGTTTAAAAAAAGCCCAGCTTAACAACAAAGGTTATTACATTAAAACATAGAAAACTGAAGAAAAGGTGACTTTTTATGCACAATATATCATTGACTGAACATAAAAACAAGTGTCTACAAAGATGATCATTTGTCAAACTACATTGGTTTTACTGATGAATCAATGTTGCAGAAGATGATGGTGTTTCCACATTCACTATGGAACCTCTGTTGAACCTGGACATTACTGTTTTTAAATAGAATTTTTACATGAACATGATATGAATCTGACGACAAGATATGAATCTGACGACAGCACAAGATCACATAAGATCATAAGATCACATAAATATACAAAACTACATAAGTGTATACAATATTGATTAGATGTACAAAATAGTCAGCCATAAAAATATGGTTTAAAAATACATACCAAGAAAATAAGAGAATATGAGGATGAGGAATATGAATGAATACATAAAAACAGTAAACACTAGACACGAAACGTATCAATACTTCAGACTTAAGCTGTTTTTCAAGTAGAATTGTGGAAACAGGCAGAAATTTAGTCATTATACATTGACATTATACTCAATATGCACAAGTGATCATACTTACAACATAAATATGTTACTGTTATTTTATGTCTGCCATTAACTGTTCAGATCATCTGAAGGCTCAACTGGATAATTATGTGAAGCAGCTGAAAATAGTGCGTGTGTTACGACAAAAGGAGTGGAAAGGACTGATCAGAGCCAGACTGTTAGGGGCACAGGCCGCTCAAGGAGAGGTCCTCACTTTCCTGGATTCCCACTGTATGTACTTTTTAGTCGTTTGTTGTAATTTTCCACCAGGATTCTGTGGAGTTTCTCTGTGTCCTAGTATATGCTGTACTGTATGTCCAAGAATGCTGTATATCATCTGCAGAGAGTCATAAGTAAAAACATTGATTAGACTTTCTGAAAAACAGAGACGTTTCATTAATGAAAGTTTGTTAATAATTAGTTGTGCATTAAATTGTTCAATTAAGGGAAACTCACTTGGTAGAACATGTCTTTTCTTTGCCTACCAAATAAAATGCAAAAACACTGATAAATGTGTTTAGATATATATCTCATTTGCATCTCAAAGAAAAAAATGGAAGGAGTTAAAAACTGAATCAATGACTCTTTCACCTTCGACATCAGGTGAATGCTTCCCCGGCTGGTTGGAACCTCTTCTAGCCCGGATAGCAGAGCAGCCCACTGCTGTGGTGAGCCCACGAATCAATAAAATCAACCAGTATAATCTTGAGATTGAAAAACCTCGCAAACACTATTCTTACAGAGGAAGTTTTAACTGGAGGCTCAAGTTTGGATGGGAACGCCTCCCGGAAGCAGAGAGGTTGCAGAGGACAAATGAGACATATCCCATCAGGTAGATGCACACACACACACACACACACACACACACACACACACAACTACAAATACCATATGCTGCATTGATGATGACAATGATTTCAACAAAATGATGCAGAATGATTACATGACTTAACATGGATCGATTAATCACTTGAGCTGGACTTGTGTTGGCTTGACTTGATGTAATAGTTACGTCTTTAAATTGCATTTTTTATTTTATTTTGACAATGGAATTACCCTCATCAAATCAAATCAAATCAAATCAAATTTTATTTATATAGCGCCAAATCATAACAGAAGTTATCTCATGACACTTTACATATAGAGCTGGGCTAAACCAGACTCATCAGATAAATAAAGTAATCTAATTTCATCACACCATCACGTACAGAGAGTTGAGTAAAGTATGCTTTTGCACCTTTTCTCAAAAAAACTTAACGTCAGTCATTGCAGTCATTACTTCTGCGCACCAAGTATGAAGAAAACACAGTGACTAATGCTGTCTTTAAGGATAAAAAAAATATCTTGTGTGAGTGACTTATGTAGAAGGTTTTATTAAGACCATCTACACCACAATCAGATTAGGATTTTGCCCTTGCCATGTAACCTTCACCGAAATTTCTGTTGATAAAGTTCACAGAGGTGTTTAAATAAAGTCAGCTGTTTGTGTCTAATCCTACAGAACCCCTACCTTTGCCGGTGGTTTATTCTCTGTATCCAAATCATACTTTGAGCATCTCGGGGGATATGATGACCAGATGGAGTTCTGGGGAGGTGAAAATTTGGAAATGTCTTTCAGGGTAAGAGACATTTACTGATGTGAACTTTGTGTATATACAGTAACTTCTATATGCAGACCAGATCTCATACATCACCTCTTACACATAGAGACTTACAGTATATTGGAGCTCAACTTGATCCCATTAACTTTACTCTTTATTGTTACCATTATGTCAATATTGCTGCTGTTCTTGGTTCACTGTGTCTATCGTCCGTGCTGTGTTTTAATCACTTTTGGTTGTATGATATGATGCTTTTGCATGTATGTACAACAGTTGTAATAAAAGCCAGAAGAAACAAATGCGCCCCAATGCAATTATTATAAATTGGGTTTAGATAATTTACTTGATTGCTTGCTACCTGTTTCCAAGGATGGATCTACAGTTAGTAGTTGAAGTATTGTTATATGTGCTTTTTTATCTGTTTATTCACCATTCTTAGGTCTGGCAGTGTGGTGGTCAGTTGGAGATTATCCCCTGTTCAGTTGTAGGACACGTTTTCCGCCTCAACCCACACACGTTCCCTAAAGGTAACGTTATGATCACCCATAACCTAGTCCGCCTGGCTGAAGTGTGGATGGATGACTACAAACGGGTTTTTTACCGTGGACATAAAAGGGCTGCTTCCATTTTTAAAGAAGTTAGTTCATAAAAATTATGTATCTTAATACTTAAGGCATACCTTATGAGATGCACGATGACTTACTTCCTATAATTTTTGTTCCTTCTCAGAACTTATTTGGAGATGTTACTGAACGTCATGAACTCAGGAAGAGGTTAAAGTGCAAGGACTTCTCTTGGTATCTTAACAACATTTACCCAGAAGCCTATAACCCTGACATCACACCAGTCAAGCATGGACAGGTACTTTTTTGGTTTTACATAATCTAAAGTATTGTTTTTAAGACCTCTCTAATATAAACATTAATGCAAATCAATACAAATGATGCATTTGATACATACACATGATACACATATACTGTACTTATCCAGTCATTACAAGTATTTTCACTTTGCAGCTGAAATGCAGTGATTTACAGTGTTACTTGCATGCAGCCCTGAAGAACACAAAGAAGAAATGGCAAGAAATCAGAAGGTTGGCCTGCATCAGAAGTAATGAAGCACAGGTACAAATGTCTTTTTCATCACCTTAGAAATGCAATGAGACAAGATGTCATTATTACCCAGTACTTTTAATGCTGTATTCTTCTCTGTGGCTGTGTAGTATTTTGAGTACACGTCTCAGAAAGAGGTGCGTCTCAGTGCTGTCAATGAGATGTGTTTACATGCAAACCCTGGAGGCAGGGTGTCTGTAAGAACCTGTCAGCTAAAAGAAAAAGGAACTACAGTACCACCTGAACAAGTGTGGCAATTCACAAAGGTACAGTCCACAATAACTCACACAGCAACAGCTATTACAACACTTTGCACAGAGAAACAGTGTTTCCCTTTCCTCATGCTGATGTCTTAACAAAAAAACTTGTTTTGTTAACCTTTTTTTTTGTTTCTTATAGACACGTCGTCTGAAGAATTCCTCATCGGGCAAATGTTTGACAGTATCTCGTGGGTACATCTCTATGGCTAACTGCAAATCCACCAATCACAGTCAGACATGGGACTTTGACTCTTCATAGATGCGCATACAGCTTTTATTTAAAGATAGTTCCACTTATGTGAATATAAAGTATTTTTCAATACTTTCTCAATAACATACTGATCATGAAAGAGCCATGTATCTATAACCTTTTCCTTGTCTATTGGGGTTGTGATATGGTCAAATCTTTTAGTGTGACAGATGTAAGAGATAGGGAACATAATCCACAGTCCTTGTTACAGTGTAAAAATGCATCTTAATGTTAAACTGAAGCTAATATGCGGCTTCAACAGAATGTGTCAATTTGGTATCTTCCAAATCTTCAAATCGAGGAATCTATTGAAACACAAAGGAATTATTATACTAAATACGTTTTGGAAATCACTTTCTCAGACTCCTGAAGCTGCATGTTAGTTTCAGCTGAACTTTAAAATGTGTCATTTGCAGAGAATGACCCGTGTGTCAGTATTACATGTCTGTGTTGCACATTTCCTTCCCCTTATTTTTCTTCTCAAAAATTGTGGTGAAGTGTAGCGAGTTTCCAAATGAAAAGAAGAGAAGATCAAACCTTTATCAACCAGATTACAAAGACCAATGTATTTCAGAAGAGATTATTTCTAAAGGAAAATATATCACCTGTAGTCAAACTAATTCAATAGATATGCTATAATAGTTATTAAAAAGGTTCCTCTCCATTTGGGTTTCCGTCATTGGTTCCTTATCTCTTTTCTGTATACTCGCCCACACAACAAACATTCCAGTTTTATATCTGTGTGTATGTTGTCATGAATTTCTTACATCATGACAGCATGAAAGTCCCTGAAGGGGACAAAGTGCAGGTCCCAATAACAAATCAATAAATGGCTCATTTTGGGGTAAGGTTAAAGTTTAGAGTTAAGTTTAACCGCTGTGTTGCAGTTGTTTCAGGAAAGTAATACAAGTCAGTGGAGTGTTCCCAAAAACTGGAGGGGCATGTAGAAAGTATAGACATATGCCGCGGCCAATAGTCAATACCTTACAACTATTTTATTAAAACACTAACAAACCACTGTTTTCCTCCTCCTCCATGTCAGTTGATCCCATTGATTGTTATCATGGTAAAAAAAAAAGCCTTGATCCTTTATTTAGTGCTGGATGGTTAGTCACTATATTCAGTCAGATACGGGGAGTAATATTACCGCACAAGGTACTATTGTTCGTCATATTTATTATTATTCTGACAGACTGACTGACTGACTTCTGACTTATTATCACAAAACTTTGAAAAAAATGTGGCAGCCAGTTTTTTGATGTAGATCTGGTAGCTTTGACACAAACATTCTTTTGAGTAATACTCATTCTCTCATTTATTCTCACAATTTTACATTTTGACTCATGTATCCTGGAATCTATAGCCAACCAGCATTTTTGACTTAATGCTTGTTTATTAGTGACTCAAACTTGGTAAAGTTTCAATACTTTTATTCTGGAGGCATTTTACTTGTAGACCTGTGGTATTTATGCCATTTTATTAATGCATTTTGAAAGCTGTAATCACTGATCACTGGTACAATTTGGTCAGACACAAACAAAGTAAAACATGATTCTAATGAGGGATTTTGGTGCTTTTTTCAGCCATCATAGTGTAAAGTAAGGGTATATTCAGACAGTTGCAATCTGCAGCTTCACCTCTAGATGTCACTAGATGTCCCACAAAAACCTCAATAAAGAAGTTTATTGATGGAATAACAGAGGGGTATTATTGCTCTGTTCTGTCCTCTCACTTTCAACAATATCATCCTTGGTGTGGACGTTTTGTTGTGTTTTATAAACATTAGAAATAGTCCCACTGTCCAGTTTTCATAAGCCTGTGCGCATGTTCTGTTAAACCACGCCCACCTGTTGAGTCAATGACGTTGTGCCGTCGACTGTGATGGGAACCCGGGCGAGCGCTGGTGAGTTTCTCCCAAACCAATAAAATCTCTCAATTCTGCTTTGTCACCAGAACAGGGAAGTAGGCAGGACTCTTGAATGCGTACCACACTTAAACATCTATGGCAGCACCAGTCGTAACTGTAGCCGCTGTGTGTGTGTAAAGTGCGGATCCTGACCCGGGTTTACTTCAGGTTAACTATCACTTCACCTGTGAGTAGAGCCGATATTCGCCTTTAGCATGAAGCTAGGTGTAAGCTAGGCGCCGTGGCTAACTAGCAGGCTGCAGTTTGGATTTGTTGCTTGTCAAGTTGTGTTGTTATTTACAGCGTGTGAAGCTACTGTGATGACAGGGCGTTTTTTTTTTAAAAAATCCCAGTTTACAGCAAGCGACAAAATACTGTGGGGTTCAGCTCAATAGCAGCATAAGTATAGCTCTTCCGTCTCAGATATTAATTAGCTAACTGTTAGTAATATTGTACATTAATGCACTATTAACACAGCGTTAGACTGTGTTATCTTGATGTAGCTGCCCAGCTTTATCAGTGTTTTACTGTAAGGTTTAACGTTAGCCTGGTAAATAAGGGATTTGGTGGAGGATTGGACTAATATCATTATAGTTGCGTAGCTATTTCTGCGGTGCAGGCTATTTCTGGGAGGTGTAGTGGCAGGAAGACCATCTGAAGTAAACAACTAACACGTGTGGTGTATTTGGTATTGATTGGTAAAGACAGACGACATGTGAATAAAACGTATTGTGTTACTTGATTATCTTATGTTATTATCAATACAGCCAAACTCTGCAGAGTCTATGAAAAGTCAGTGGTTGTTACTTCCTCATTTGTGTCATTGTTGTCGAATGAAAAGAAATGAGTCACAACTTGTTACTCACCAGGAAATTTAAGGATATCTAACCTGCCCTTTCCCAGAGTTATGCTCTATATTTTTCACTACACGCGAAATGTGAGACGTGAAAATGAATTGAGGAAATGTGAGGAAATATGCCTACTATGCTGCCTCATTGTAAATGAGAACTGGTTCTGAGATGAGCTACCTGATAAAATAAAGGTTTGAAAGGATATAAGATTTATTGGAAAAAAAAATGCTGCTATGGGAGTTATCCATTGCTTCTTATTAATTTTAATGTTTTTATAATGTACTGCACCTTCTTGGGTAAATCAAGACTTGTTTGGTTGAATGCAAAATTATTTGTCTTTTGATTTTGTTATAATTTGGACCCATCTTCTTTAATGAATAATTGAGCCAATGTAAGTGCTTTGAGTACACTAAATAGAAAAACACCATATAAATCTAAATCATTGTTATTGTTATTAATGTGTCAAAGATGACAGGTTATTTATTTATTTTCCTTTCTCTGCTTATTAGCGAAAATGAGCAACCTCCCCCTCTCTCGATCTGAGGTTTTTGGGGAGCTGAGAAAGGAGTTGCATGAGGATGAAGAGTTCCATCAGTCTGACGCTCACGTCTTCATCATCATGGGAGCATCGGTGAGAACAGGGGAGGGAAGTCAAAATCTAGTCCTATATGGAATCACAAAGATATTAAAATATGGACTACTAAAGCAAAGTACACTGAAATTAGGCTTATGATCTAGAACAGTACTAATTACAAGCACGAATGTAATCAAACTGTAAATTTTGCATACATGCTTTTGAGTATATGTAACCTTCCTCCTTTTACATTATTATTTTGGTACATTTACAGTGTTACTTGCTTGTTGTTACTTAATTTGATTTTCAAATGGTGTGTTGACATTTTCACATCCTTCAATTCCTGCAATAATTGCACATGGTGTGATTAAGGAAATGTTGAAACTGATTTCATTGAGCTTCTGCAAACAAGTACTGCCCAGTTATCTCGGCTTTTAATAGCCTTGGTTTGAGACAGATCCTCTTTGCTTCTCATTTGTATTGTATGAAAACTCTGATTTGTATACTCAAAAAAACATACATGTTATTCATGATTATTCAAAACCAGTAATACCTGGGGTTTGCTACCATACCATGTATACATTTTTTATTTTAATTTTTTTAACCATTGGGTAGAATGTGACAAAACGTTACAATTGACTATTGTCTCTTACAGAGCATGTATAAATGGTCAAATTGTAAGTAAAAGTAGTGTGATGAATGTTTTCAAAAGTATTGAAGTATAGATTACTCTGTAAATTTTAGAGTAGTGAGTTTTAAAACTATTACAAGGACATTTGGACAAATAAGTCATGAAACAGAAGAGAAAGTACTTGTTACTGAAAATAGATTCAAAGCTTTGTATTTCCTGAAAGAAACCTTCTCTTATCTTTTTATGCTCATGGAAACAATATAATTGAGCATTGTGTGACCATGTGTGATTTTTATTAATTATTTTCAAAGTTTAGCTACGATATAGTACAAGGCTGTGTCCTCCTTTTTTGTCTTTTTGCTGTCATTGGGTTTTGCAGTGTCACTGAGAGTCAGCGTTTTTCTTTCAATGCGATAGCTGTGTAGATCAGTGAAGAGATTGTCTGTGCGCAGTCTCACTTTGCTCATTCTTTTTTCATGGATGCATGTGTGTGTTTACCTTATTACAGTGCAGACTTCTTTTTAAAAATAGCTCTCATGTGTTTATCATCAAGTAAAGTGATTCAGTCCTTCTGCATTTTTAACAACTTGCGTCCTCCACTAGTGATGCAGCTGCTGTTGATGTTCAGCGTAATGGCTGTAGGAACTGAATGTCTGACATTAGAGTACTATTCCAGATCAAATCCAATGAATGACCTAGTCAGAATTTACAAGTAAAATAAATTGCAGGTTTCTATTTGTATGTATGCTAGTTTGTGTTGTGACATAACCAAACTTCAAAACTGGCTGACCAAACTCTATTTCTAAGCTAACACTAGGTGGTATTTCACACTATTACTGTTGTAGAGGGGCAGGAGAGAGCCGTTGAGCTATTCCTGATTTTAATGAAAAATCCAAGCCAAGTCCTCTATGTATAAATTAGTGTTCAGGTTGTGATCATTCATGTAGACACCTGAGAAAGTCAGAGAGGTGCTAATATTTTATGTTATATTACTATATAGGAAATAATAATAATAATAATAATAAAAAAATCCTTCATTTTCCTACATTTTGTTTATTATGTTGCATACTATGCATACTATACCTTTAACTTATCTGAATCATTTTATTGACATAATCTTAACTAAATGGCATGATAAAATAGCACAGTTAAGGAACATAGGATACTATTAGAAACGCTTTAAGGACTATTCAATTTACAATGTGTCATTCCTACCAATATCAACAATGCCATGCATTTTTTTCCTCTGTTGGAGACAAGAGTTTAACAGCTTTTTTTCCAAGAAAATAAAAACTGTCCACTGCAAAGGACATTACATTAAAAATAGTTAAAAAAAACCATGATGAAACTTCTTCTTTCTTGGGTTTCAGAAAGTTATTCCTGCTTCCTTTAACCAGTTTAAACTATGTAGCTTTAGTTTGTTTTGCAATATTTAATCATTTAATGTAGTAAGCGCTTGGACCATCTGTGTTTTCATTCTGGTTACTCTGTCTCAGTGGGTGGCACTTACGTCCGCTGGGATTAGGTTGTGCAGGTCTTAAATAAGCAACCCACTTACCTGTTACCACATGTTATGACTTGTCTTGTGGCATTGTAGGATTTCTATGTGCTTTAAAATAATCACCATTTGTTAGTCATTGTGCACTGACCAAATACACACAGTAGTTTCATGACATCAATACTCATGTAATGATTTTTGTGCCCAGCCTGTAATTTCCATATTTCTAACGGTGTGTTTGCACCTTCAGGGAGATTTGGCTAAGAAGAAAATCTACCCGACTCTATGGTGAGTGAAGCCTTCAGCCCTAGTGACGGGCCTTCAAGCAGATGACTACTGACGTTGACATAATGAACTATTTGTGATGTTGTTGTTTTTGGTTCCTCTGCTTTAAATCAGGTGGTTGTTTAGAGACGGTCTTCTGCCTGAGCAAACCCACTTTGTGGGATTTGCTCGCTCTGACTTGACAGTTGATGCCATACGGACTGCTTGTATGCCATACTTAAAGGCAAGACCGGACTCTGAATTTCAGTTTTTAAAATCTCATATAGTGCTTTATGTTGTCATTGGAAAGACTGGCATTAAAACTATGTATGTGTTTTTGTGTCTGACTGTGGATCAGGTTACTGACACAGAGGCAGAGCGGCTGTCAGTCTTCTTCAGCAGGAACACATATATCAGTGGCAAATATGCTGATGAGACTTCCTTTGCCAAGCTCCACACACACCTGTTGTCTCTCCCTGGAGGAGCAGATGCTAATCGGCTCTTCTACCTGGCACTGCCACCCACTGTTTACCACGATGTTACCAAGAACATCAAGACCCAATGTATGAGCACAAAGTAAGTGAACACATCTCTCTTAGTAACTATGGCTGTGTCATATTGTTTACTTTATGTGGGAAGTATCTGTGTTTACTGCTGCACACGACTATGTAACCAACAGCAGCCAGTGTCTTATAGCAATACATGTTAAAAAAACATTCTGAAGTGATACAACCAACAAAAAATGACAACTGTTTGCATTTTAGAATGCAACAATACTAGCATTATCATAAGCTATCCATGGCTTTAAAGGCTGAGCTACGTCTTATGTCTTAAGAAAAAAGCCTTCTCTAATCTTTTCTCAAGTAGGTGAGTGATCCTCAGCTGCTACTTCAGTGTTCTTTAAGTGATTCTTACTTCAGTTACTCTGCTAATTTCAAATTAAGTCAGTCCCAGCGAGTGCAAATAGACTACTAATATTATAACTCAAGAGGAAGCCCTGTTAAAACCCATTTGTGCTGATAAGTGAACTGGATATGACTTGCTGTGTTTGTTTTCTTTTGTTTGTGTTGGTGTATGTGCTGTAGAGGCTGGAATAGGGTGATTGTAGAGAAGCCGTTTGGGCGAGACCTACAGAGCTCTGAAGAGCTGTCCACTCACCTCTCGTCCCTCTTCACTGAAGAACAGATTTACCGCATAGATCACTATCTGGGCAAAGAGATGGTGCAGAACCTCATGGTTCTCAGGTGGGGGGAAAACACACATCACTTTCCTGCAGCTAAATGGTGCATGCGTAGATTTAACATGTGACTTCCTTTTATTTGTCAGATCAAACTTGGAAGAAAGCGTCAGTTTGACTGACTTGGATTTCATGCAGAATATCTATAGTATTAGAAATTCACATCACTTTTTTACTTTGCACCGTTCGATAGATCCCAGTTTTGTATGGATAGTAGAGAGATGATTACATTTTAAATTCTGCAGCTATCCAGTTTCAGTGGGTTAATTAAGAATTGACTAAATTTGTATGAACCCAGAAGAAAATAGAATAAGCACAGTGTCACAACCAGCTGTCTGTTTGCACTGTATCCTGCTGGGTAGACACAACCATCTGACATTCATTGCAGGTTTGGAAACCGTATCTTTGGACCAATCTGGAACAGGGACAGTGTTGCCTGTGTCGTCCTCACCTTTAAAGAGCCTTTTGGCACTCAAGGACGAGGAGGCTACTTTGATGATTTTGGCATCATCCGGTAAGAAGAAAAAAAAACCCTGTTACCATCAATAAAAAATCAATAAATCAAAATTGTACTTTTTACAGGGTTTAAAGTCATACAGTATGAAAATAAGAACAGCTACAGAAGCTTATTTATTTCAACATTCCAGTCACCATCTAGTAACCACAATTATTTCTAAATAATTATTGTAAGCTCACAGTAAGGCAGATTATGTCTGTCTTAACTACAGAAGTGTAATAATCAGTCTGATGCAATGTCCATTCAGTGACTTCTCTTGCTCCAAACACAGCCTCTCAATTCCTTATTTTTGTTTCTATGTAAATATATTCATCTATTTTATGTTTTAGATTGGGGCTGTTTGGTAAAAAAAAGTCATGTTGCAATTATTATAAATAATATTGTGATGCAGTCTTATCCTACTTTCTTAATTATGAAGGAAAATGCTCGGATTAATAAGCATTTTAAAATGTGTATGTTTTTCCAATTCAAGCATACAAGCTTAAATTAGGATAAAAAACCCTTTTGCATTTACATAATTAGACTGGCTAACGCTGCAGTTCCATTAATTATGCAGCTCTGTTTTGGATCTGTATGTGTGTATTTTTAATCTACAGTCTCCAAAATTTCTATCTATAGTCGAAGACTGTTGGTTAATGACAGTAAATCTCTCGAGTCTTGAATTTCTTTGCCAGGTCTGAATACATGTTAGCTATACTATCTCTACATTTATCAATTCTACACATAGATCATATACAGAATTGATTAATTACCTTTTTATTAACTCGGTGTGAACACCTGTTCCTTTTGTCACGGTCAGCGATGTCATGCAGAACCATTTGCTCCAGATGCTCTCTCTGGTTGCCATGGAGAAACCAGCTTCCACCAGCTCTGATGATGTCAGGGATGAAAAGGTAACAAATAAACTCCCACTTCATACAGCACTACAGAGCTACATTACATTGTTGTTATAGCTGTTGTCTAACTGTGTGCTCCCTCTCGTAGGTTAAGGTGCTGAAGTGTATCGCTCCGGTGACCATGTCAGATGTGGTGCTGGGTCAATATGTGGGCGATCCAGAGGGTGAGGGAGATGCCAAACTAGGTTACCTTGATGATACCACTGTACCTAAAGGATCAACTCAGGCTACCTTTGCTAGTGCTGTGCTCTATGTGCACAATGAACGCTGGGATGGTAATCACACTTCTATTCTTTACTGAAAAATCACTTCAGCTTTTTTCCTCTTTGCTGTGTTATAATGCATTGTCATGCATAATGTTCCTTCTCAGGAGTTCCTTTCATCCTTCGTTGTGGAAAAGCACTGAATGAGAGGAAAGCAGAGGTGCGGCTGCAGTTCACCGATGTTCCAGGTGACATTTTTGGGAATCAGTGCCGTCGGAATGAGCTGGTTGTACGCGTGCAGCCAAATGAGGCAGTCTATGCTAAAATGATGAGCAAGAAGCCTGGTGTATACTTCAGCCCTGAGGAGACTGAGCTGGACCTGACCTACAAAAGCAGATATAAGGCATGTTCAAGTTCATTTATGTAGTGATCCTCAATTGAGATTTTAATAAAGGATAAGTCTGTTGAGATGAATCATCTCATTTTCAACAGGATGATTAACTTGGATATACAGAAATTACTATACAGCAAACGCATACACACAGAAAAGGCTGACTTAGCCGCTCCCACATTTACTGGTTCCCCTTAAATGCCAAAATACATATTAGCAATATACGGATCTATGCCAAACTATATTTCTCTCTCATACTGTGATTGATGGCTAATATTAGCCTTGTCAAAAGGAATTAATGACTTTGAGGTGGAGGAGTGACTTACTTTGAATTACATATTCAGTTTTCCAATTATTCACTTTCTATTAGTCCAAAATAATACATTAATTACCATCACAGAGGTGATATGAGCTGATAATCGGTCATTAGCTTTTTCCTGGTCCTTATTACGTCAGCCCTTAAGGGTCCACTGTCAGTCAAACTCTAATGCATACAGTAAATATACATATACATATACGACACTTCATGAATACATTAACATGCATGATTACATGCAAGGGGAGGGTGTTTAAAGCTAAATAAAGGATGCAAAAGTGAAAATAAATCCTTTAATGGAAGGAGATAATAGTTGAGACTTAAAAAGTAAAGAGAAAATGCAAAAGAAAATAATTCTGAATAAGAACTGGGAAGTTCCTAACAGGAAAAAGGATCTGAACAAAGTTATGTAGATGACAGGTTAATTTAAAATTAAGTAATTTAATCTCATTTCCTGTTTTTAGGATGTGAAACTTCCAGATGCTTATGAACGTCTTATCCTGGATGTCTTCTGTGGAAGTCAGATGCACTTTGTACGCAGGTCCGTCTTAAATGTCCTCTGATGTTGTCTCCTGTTACTGTGAAACAAAGCTGTCTGATTAACATGCATCTTACAGAAGTTTAAAGAGCCCAACACTAGATGGCGCCAAAATTCTCCTGTTCCAGCCTCACCATAGTCAAGCATGAGTTTGAAAAACCAATGTCTTTATTTACATGGTAGCTGGGTTTCTGTTGACTATTATTTGTTTGTCTGCAGTGATGAATTAAGGGAAGCATGGAGGATCTTCACACCTCTCCTTCATCAGATTGAAAAAGAGAAGCCCAAGCCTATTCCTTACAAATATGGAAGGTAGGAAATGCAGTCTACCGTGACCTTTAAACTGGAGAGAGAATTCAGTGTAATGAGGATTATGACTGGCTCTCTTTTGTTTTCAGCCGCGGCCCAACAGAAGCAGATGATCTGGCAAAGAGAGTTGGATTTCGCTATGAAGGCACTTACAGATGGGTCAACCCTCACAGACTCTGAGCTGTGATAAAATGAGGGAGGAGTAGAGGTAGGATAGTAGAAACTGTGTAGGAGGGTTAGTGAGCTGTGTCAAGTTTCAGTCTGGAAGTGTGTTTGAGGGAGAAGGTGTTTCACAGTAGCAGCTTGAAAGAATAAAAAAACAATTTAAAAATATAGTGTTTCTCAGGTATAGGGTTTAGGTATTGGAACCAGCTCATCAGACATTAAACAGAGAAAGACTGATAGGCTTATGTTACAGTGATGTGTTTGTACTCAGCTTTTCATACCACTATAGCAATACTTAAAGATGGGACCAATTAATTTGGAACGGGAACAAAATGGTAATGAATCTGAGTATTTTTGTGCTGTCTGAAGTGGCTCTAAGACGTTGTCGCCATTAATTAGGTCACAATATATCAGGATGGCAAGCGGAATATCTGAGCGACAAGAACAGAGCAGAGCAACAACAAAGCACTCAGCTGAGTCATGCTAACTCAGTGCAACTACTGTACCAAAGATGGTAACTAAACAGTAGAGTTGAGAAACAATAAGAGACTGAAAGACTGTCCACCAATCATGCTTAACCATTCTGATTGTAAAACCATTATGCTTTGACTGCATTTATGAACTGCATATAATGTACTTTATTGTACAGCTTGCTTATTTTCATACTTTCTTCATCTGGGACCAAGGACTTATTAGTTATTGAAGGTAAAAGAAGACTAATGTCTGTGTTCCCAAAGGACGAGGCAGCATGTTATCTAAACAAATCCCACTGGAATAGTCTTAAAGTGTTCTTCTGGACAAGTGAAATGAACTCTCCATCATGTTTAGGTGCCTCCCTCTTCATTTCATTCCCTTTTGTTTACATTTCTTCAGGTCTAATAAAGTTGCTGTTTTTTGTTCCAAATTTTAACTATTAAGACAGCAGCGACATTTACCACAGATCAACAGTAAATGTCTGTCCTTGTAATGACGTACTGAATGCTGTTGTTCACCGCACATTATGTAAAAGTAGCTATATTTCCACAACTTGTAATAAACTAGTTTGGCTCCTCTATAAAAGCATTTTGTTTTATTTGTGTTTTGCCGCTTTTTACCACTAGATGAATATTCCTATAGCATGTTCTCCAACAGGATACTGGACATGAATTGATATCTAGGTGTCTCATGGTCTTTTGAGGTTTGGTTGAGTTGTACTTGAATGGCCACTTTCTGTCAGGTGTGTACGACAAAAACAGTTGGAAATGTTAAACTGATCAAACAGTCTGCAAACAAAAAAAACTGGGGGACATTGTCCAGTCATCATCCTGTTTTAAAAACACTTCCTGTATTCATGTTTACTTTAAAACCCTTTGGAAGGTTGACATTTCACTGTTTGAGTAGTTACATAGAAGCGTCCCTCTATGCAGCTACTCATGCACAATGCAAACTCCAACTGACACGTGCACTGATACTGTATATAATGTCTGAAAATATCTAATATCCAATGGCTCACATTTCAGTGGCTGCATTCAGATAAATGAGCTTGAAAAGGTACTAAAGCGATTACTCCATTCTAAAAATAGGTGCGTTTTTAATCAATAGTTTTCATGCATATCTGCTGAGAAAAAACCTTGGCAGGATCTCAGAGGTCTGATGTCAAGTAAATCGAGTTGAAGTACACCTGGTTAGTATATACATTTCTGAATATATTCCCGTTTCCGTGTGCTACTTTAGCTGTGCAAACTGAAGTGGATATGATACACAGCTTGTATTGTCACTGATCTTTCCTCTGCACCCTACAACGGTGCTTTGTTGTCCTTTGAACATAGTAGGAGCAGTTGTGTTCCTGTTTTCGCTCCAAATTCTCTTTGTATTTGTGTCTCTGCAGATATTAATATCTACTGTGCTGCTGTGTAATCCAACAAACATGCATGGAAAATAATTCAAGCAATAGTTTGATGACAGAATTAATTTATTCACAGACAAATTTCCAGTACGTTAGATAGAACTCAATTGAAACTGGGTCAAGCAGGGTTACAGTAATAAAACGCATAGTGGACGGACATTAAGTAGTCATGTCTTTGGTTTGACAAAAAAAAAAAAAAAAAAAAGACTATGGCCACAACCGAGCACACTAAGGCACTTACATTTTTTTTGTTGTTAAAAACAGTTTCTGTGCGTTCAGTTAATATACAGTACAAGACATGAAGATAATCATTTCACAGTGAATTATGTAAGACTTAAGAGCATACAAAGACAAAATGAAGCGAGGTATATGTATAATTTAGTAACCTCTGGTGACGGACATGCATCCACTGGACGGAGACATAAATGTTAGATGAAGATAAATCCTTCTACAGAGGGCCGTCAGCGGGTCTTTGCCCTGAGCAGTGAGCCCTGCCAAAATCTGAACACATGATGGTGCCACACAAACATTTAACAAACCTGCTCATGCGTAAAAAGTCAGATTCATGATTCATATGGCATTAAGTAACTGACATCCAGTGTGATTTCTGTGTTTGTATTGTGGTTTGACTTTTGTTCACAATCTACCATCATGTATTCTGATTTAATTTGGCGTAAAAATGAAAAATCTCAGGCGCAAAGAGCTGTGTGACCATCCCATGAGGAAAACCCCCAACCATTATCCTTCATATGTCCGTATAATTCAGAAAATGGGAAGAAAGCACTTTATGGATGCCAGAAATATAGTATGAGGACAAAGTTGAACAAGTGCAGGACAGCCTCTCTGAGTGTGAACATGAATTGCACTTACATTCTGGAACCACTTTGTGGCCTGACATGTTATTTTCCATCAATTTCTGAGAGGTAACAGATAAAAAGCGGTCACGTTCTCCATTTGAAGGCACATGGTCAGTTTTTTTTTTGTTTTTTTTTTACATGTGCTCTGGATGGTTCTGCAAACAGCTTATGAACTCTGTGACTGGATGGTTCTGGTAGCAGATCTGATAGACCGCATTGAACAGCGGGAACCTGGAGGGGGAGGGGGGTTGGAAAATGAAAATGAATGATTCCTGTTTTCCAGACACATACGAGTATGGGTTCGGTTAGTCATGTGCTGAGTTTGCGGTTAAACTTACTTGTCAATTAGGTTTTTGTGCTTGAGTATGAGATAAACCTCAGCTGCTGTTGCTGGTCCTTGGAGTTTCTGACCATTCAGCATCTCCTTCTCCAATTCCTCAATGGACTGAACACAAGAGGAAACAAGGCCACTTCTTTAGTCTGCTAATAAAAGAAGTGGGTGTTTTCTTCGAGCGTCCCCCCCCCCCAAAAAAAAAAAAAAAAAAATCCTGAACTCTCACCTTTCCAGTCTTGACAAAAGCTTCGGCGACTTTCCGGTTGCGGCCACCGTAGCAAGTGGTGATGAGGTCAGCCACCCCACAGCTCTCCAAGAAGGTTGCAGAGGACACAGGCCCGGCGGTGCAGAAAATACGAGCAAAGGCAATCATTTCCATCAGGCCTAACCTGATTACAGCTGCTTTAGTGTTGTCCCCGAAGCCCAACCCGTCACAGAAGCCTGCTCCGACTGCAACAATGTTCTGCAGGAACAGGCAAAGAAGGACAAGTGTAAGTAAGAGGAGAAAATGTGTGATTATGAAGACGGCTCATAAAAGCAATTTCCAAGTAGTGTCGAACGTAGAACCTCAGAAACATAATAGCTCAATAACTATACTGATACTAAATCTGCGTTAATCGTAGAGTCTGGAACCCCAAACTGTGCTGAAATCTCACCTTCAAGGCTCCGCAGATTTCCACTACATCATACTCCTCTACTACAGTAACTCGGAAGTTGCTGGTCTGCATGAGGTCCTTCAGGAGAGTTCCATGGTTTTTATTCTTACATCCTGTGAGACGATGAAAAAGGGAGTCTGTAATGTTTGCCGATCACCGCTTTAAATTCTAACTTTACCCCCTGTGGAATCAAACTCCAATGCATGATTCTGAAAATCGCTAGAGTCAGAAAGTTGCTGAGAGTGTAGTGATGTGCAGGTGTGTGTAAAATGAGTAGTTCAGGGACATTGGTGTGGCAGAGAATCACAAGACACTTATAGAAGTCTATGAGGCTCTGAAAGGGTTAGTTTGAGACTTTGTACTTGTTGCATCACCTGAAAAAGCTACACTTTAACATATGTTTACACGTGTGCTATATTTAGAATATTTCCGCTGTTTTCTTGCCGTCACACAGTCCCTCCCACTGAGAACTGATGCATTGAAGCCTTTCAAACCTACCACAGTTCCCTGACAAAAAGTACTGTTTTGCAGCTTGTGTCACTCATATTTTAATACATTATTTCAATTGTACATTATTACATTGTTCAGTCCAGTAGTTCATAAGGTGATTAAAAGTCTTCAGATTGACGTGTTGTAAAATCAATAAGGTTTGGTGGTAATCTG
>JAPQRQ010000026.1:11248293-11259722 GCA_037367365.1 Apogon talboti | reverse complement strand
AACAAACAATCAGCTTTGATAAATTACATATGAATAAATACATCATGTAAGTGGTTACATAAAATAATAAGGACCAGAAGGTCAGAAATAATATCAGTGTAATTTTAGAAACAATTGCATTGGCACAAACTTTCTCTATAATACATAATGAATTCCCTTAATATCTATATTTTTTCAGAGCTTCATTGCCTAATTCACCTAAGACATGGGTCTGAGCAGGAATGTGGCAACTAAAACTGCTGAGAAATGTAAGCTACTGTCACCAACATAATCAAATGCCAAATTATACAAAATAATACTGATTTACTTCTCCCCTGTCAAAACTGTGTCTTTGCCCAGAAAAAGAGTTCTTTTCATACTGAGAGCCTGTCCAGTTTATTCATTTTCCATATTTTTTGTACTCAGTCCCTATCTACCTAATTCACACTTAGTCAACATTTTTATATGGATTTGCCAAAGCCAACATTTCTAGACTCATCATCATCTTTTCATTTCCTAATCAGTCATGGAAGTCACAATTAACATTAAATATCCCTGCACACACAGCATCTGAGTTGACCGCTCTTATCCAATTTATTTAGAAAAATGAACTGTCACAAAATAGCGTTGGCTTTGCATTTTACTCTGCCATTTGGGGACCCGTTAAAAAACAGGTTGCCGACCCATTTTAGGTCCCGACACTAAGTTTGGGAAATGCAGACCTAGACTATTATTTATTTTCTCCATCCTGTAAAATTAAATTCCCTATGTAATGAGCTCTGACAGTTTCGGGTCCTTCTGTAAGTTATTCTAGGAAGCGGAGGCAGTGTATCTAAAAGCTTTTTTTTTTTTTTTTTACCAAGCTCTGTTCTAACTCTGGGGACTAACATTTGTAGAACAGGTGATTATATTATATTGAAAAAGTTAATGAGTATTATTTCCCATTTCCGCTGCTGAGTCCCCATAAATCCTACACACTGAACCTGTACTCTAAATGAATGACTGGAGTACCAGCTAAACAGTGTTTCTATTTTCTGTATAATTAAAATTAGATATATGCTGTAGGCCGATGTGGAAAAGAAGTAATGATTTAGGAAATGCATTGAAAACAAGATTATACATAAAACTAACCTCATAAAGGTAGTCAAATATCTCCAAGATAGTGAGTATGCTTGCTCCAATGAAAAGTCCCATCTGACCTCCAATATCACCTGAAGGATGTAGAATGTAGGTTTAGTTTACATACAACAGCAAGAGTGACCCACATTTACTCTGGTAGTTACCTAAGAGTCCAGCCACTTCATAAGCCTTTTTCTGTTCTATCGTTTCATAGTTTAGAGCCTCAAAGAAAATGTCCAAAACAAGGATGTTTTCCCTGTGGAGACAAAACAAACACGTTAATGTATTAATTTTTCTTTCATTATAATTCCGAGGCTCATTACAGAGGCGTTTTGAAGTTTTATTTTTGCACTCACTTAATGTACTGCTCAGATTTGTTGTATTTCTTTGCAAGGTACTTAGCGGAGGCTTTACTGGGAATCTTGACGAATGACAGCTCTTTGCTGTATCTGGTTAAGTTACACGGCGTCTCACAGACACAGAAATCATTGTCTCTCTCCACCAGGAAATCTGAGGGGAAGAAAACCAGAGCACAGCTTGACCTCTGTGGTGTAACAGATGAGTGCAGCTGTGACGTACAGATATGTCTGTGGCCTTCAGTCTCTTGCGTTATGGGGAGAGTTATCTATTTACCCAGTGATGTGGAGACAAAATTCATGTCGTGTTGAAGTAAATCATTGTATTTTAGAGTCAATGTGAGTCAGTGTACTTGTCCCTTCTGTGTGTATGTGTGTAATAGTATTTGAAGAGTTTTAGACCACATGTGGATGAAGCCTCTTTCTCACCGAGAGCAGGATCAGCACATTCTTTGTACAACTCGGGGGTACAGTAAGGTGCGTCGCCTGCAGCCAAAGCAAAAATTCTTTATATCAGTGGAAATTTCCATTGCTTTCCTTTATTGTACTGGCTACAGTATCTTCTCTCTGCAGCCTAATGCGTGTTACATCTGTTAACAGTAGTCTCCTACCGGGCATGTGCACCATGCGACAGTTACAGTTGTCCACCAGGTAACGCGTTTCACAGTCGATCCGACAGGCGGTGATACTGTAACTGTCAAAGAAGTCTGAATCCATGGGCGTTACTTTACAGTCTCCCCAGGGAGGAGGGAGATATATGAGCTGTAGAGACACATCACATCACGCCATTTAGTGAATCATTTGGATTAGGGGATTATGCTAAATTATATGCATCGCTGTTGAAAAACATGAGAGTACCAAGATGTTTTGAAAGATTAAAAAAAAACAAAAAGGAATAAAATGGCCCCATGAATCACAGGCAGGAATGCGGTCGATTAGAATAAGAATACCGTGCAAATAGGAGAGTTGATAGGAAAATCTAATCTAGTTTCCTTTTTATTATAATTTAGTTTTACAGGTTTTTTAATGGCTGAGGATTACACTTACACTATCTGGTAAAAACTCAACCGAGAGGTGTTCATACAGTCTGAATCCCAAGTCAGACTTAAACTGATGAGTCACACTATGTTCAATTTTCTTATGTAATCAGGGTGTATTACTAGTATTACATGTGTGATCTCAGTTGTAACTCAAATGATCAGTGTTAAGATAATGTCAAGAAAGAGGTGTCTGTGTTTGGAAATCTCTCAGGTTATTTAGTCATTTACTGAATAGAATTTTCATTACACATGGCATACTGTGAACAATAAGGTTTTGTGTTTAATGTCTTACATTATTTCCATTATGAGAGTTTGAAAAAAAATTAGCAGCATTAAATGTTCACTTCACAGAGAAATATACACTTTTCAGATGACTGGGCCTGAAAGAAGCTGTTTGGATTTCCATGTGTATATGTATTTTCACAACTATACAGTTACTGACCCACTGAGGTCATAAAATCATGCCATGTGTCTACATGATGTGGTCTCCATGGCATCAATAGGAGAGGGGTGTACAGCAGACCATTTACATTGTAAGCAAGAGGTGCTGAGAGTCAGTAATTAAAACTATAGTATATAAGCATAGTATGTATTACTACTAGTTATCAATCTGTTTTTGATATGATATGGATTGATCATTCTGTTTCAATTTAAATCAACATCTGAAAAATGGGTACAACATATGCTCTCTCAAATAAAATAAAAACATTTGCATCCGTCCGTACCCTCTGTTCCTGGCACGAAACAAACGTCTGAAAGCCTGGTGCTACTCCGAATCCCAGCTGATCGATGAAGGACGGCTCGTCCTGGCTGTGTATCTGAACTTTGACCCCAGCTTCAAATGATGTCTCGTCTGCATGATAAAGAACAATGCGGGATAACAGTAATAAACTGCGATGAATCCAAGCACTCTTACGATCCCACAGCAAAATTCCTACCCACAAACTTTGAGGATGTGACAGATAACAGACTTCAGAGTCAGGAGTGCCAACCTCTGAACGACCTGAATGATGGTCCTCTCACCTGTTTCTCCCCAGACAGGCAGATATTCATCCTGCTGAATGTCCAGCATGAGCTCAAGTCCATTACCCATGCCTCCCTTGGTGGTGAAGAGGGGTGTGCGTCCATCACCTCCAGCATTAAAAGTATAACACTTCCCGTACCGAGTGAAGACCTGCAATGATAAATTATTTTAATCGCAGTGGTGTGCCAAAGTGGCACTTCTGCAAGGAGGAATTTTCAGCCGGTTAGAGTTATTAACAGTCCTTATCCACTTGGGGTCAGTGTTTATCTCAATTTCTGATGTGTGTATGTGTGTGTGTCTTGTATGTGTGTACATTTAGAGATGTGTGACAAAGAAAAGAAATGAAACACAGAGAGGGGAATAAAAAATACAAAAGAAAAGTGAGAGGAGGAGGTATTCCCATGGGTTGGAGGTTACACAATCAGCCCAGTGAGGTGATGGAGACTGGCAGACGGGTGATTTCACATTCCCTCGCATGCTCTTTATTGCACTTATAATGGACCTGATGTTACCATGGAGACCAAGCATCCCAGCCAGGAATAATGCTGCCTTAATTTTTAAGGAGAGCTAAGACACAGATGTTAGACGGAAGCTGTGTGAAATATCAGCAGAGCCTGTGTGACATGTCTAAACAGCCATGAGTTCACAGTAGTAACTAGACAGAAATGTATCAATATTGAGCTTTCTTTGGTGAGGAGTTAATGTTGCATTAGAGCGTTTAGTGTTGTATGAGTCACATCAAACATGCAGGGAGAGTGAGTGAGAGAGTAGAGGAGCAGGGAGCAGCGGAGAGCAGGGACGCAAAGTGAAAGAGACAGAAAGGAGGAGTTCAGCTGCTAATGCTGGGAGCAGGCTATTGTTCAGTGTTATGGCACAGAGTGACATATCTATGATTAGAAAGAACAAACCAACCAAGTAATTGTTGAGAAAGAGTTTGGGTCCTGCCAGGGGCAGTTTAGACATTTTGGCCATCTATCAAGAAAAGTCAGCCAGAGTCTGCTGGGTGCAGAGGCAGACATCAATCTGAGTGAGGAAAAGCATTCAGTACTATATCAACAAAGGCCAGTGAAAGGTAGGGTAAGTCATAAACAACATGTGAAACATTTAGATTCACATAGAAGAAAACTGAAGCGAATGTTACATCCCAAAGAAATATATATTGGAGGTTAAAAACTCAACACTGCTGTGCTCTAACTACCTCTGCCTCTTTCTATCACTATTTACTTTCTGCAACCTGCAGCAGGTGGCCTTCACTGCACATTCATTGTCGCGTATTGATCAGCCTCGCAGACGCTGTGAACCATAATGGTTCAGTGAACAACTGTAAGCTTAACCCAGCTGTCAGTCCGCCCTTTTTTCGCAAATGAAAGCATAAATGTGTCAGATTATACAGTGGCTACACTAACCGTACACCATAAATAAATCAACCTTTACATAAATGTTAAATCCACCTATATGTTAAGCAGCTGTTTTATCAATACAAAAATGACAGATTACATTTGTTTTATACCTCTCGCTGAATCGTTGATGGCTTGTATTGAGACATAGGTGGTAAGAATAAGAACATGCATAATGCACAGCTTCTGCGCGTGCATATACAGTAGCAGTTATTTGTTCTGCTTAGTGCAATGAATGAATAAATTATTAGATGCACATGGAAAAAGGCAGCAGAAATCATATGGAACATGAAGGTAGACACATTCAACAACGACGGATGGATTTTTTTCTGTCATGCTGGTTTCTGTGAAGTCGGAGTTCAGTATACGTGTTAATTGTGATGTCTACACTTTCTTCACTCTTTTGCCACTTCAAAAGACAAATCCCTTCTCTTTTGACAGGATTTAATACATTACTTACAGACTGCAGTTTACTGCCTATAATCTTTCAGAGCTGCATGACCAATAAAGCTGTCACTCACACTCAATTTCACAGGTATTGAAAAGCACTCAACGGAGCTCTGCTGTAATGAATTATTATGCACATAATTATGTATATCTGTTTTTAGAGAAACATAAGATTTTAAGGAACCCCAGAATCTCAAATCCACACACTTTCCCGTCCATTTAGTGAGGTCTTAATACAGTCTTGCAATCTGAGCTGCTAAAAGATGTCTCAGCAGGCTAAGTTCAATCCATTAGTGCTCTGTTGTTTTATGGGACTGTTTTCAAAGACTTTAACGCTGTCTCAGTAAATTGCAAACACTTTCACTATTAATATGCTGTTTGCTTAAATAGCTATGACTATGAAAATGCGATTTAAATGCAGCGGCAGGCACACAGCAGCCAACACTATCCAGTACTATAAAATAGACAAATTTGTTGCATCCCGTCATGCAGCTTGTGTAATTAGGATTGAAATCCCACAGGAATCTCAGCTGACCTGGAAAAACAGTAAAATTTCACACTACACTGCATACCTTCACACATGAATTAACTTTATGAAAATAAATAATGGGATTAATATTAAAAAAGGCAACTGCAGAGGCCTATACTTGCACATTTCGTCTTTGGTAATATGGTTAAAATCCAGGACATCAACAGCCTGTGACTCCCGTGAAAGCGATTGATTATAGGTTACGCTCCTGCTGATGGGTGATTTTGGAGTATGATCACTTATGTTTGCAGCACAATGGTAAAAATAATTCAATGAAAGAATCACAGCCAATCCGTCCCCCCTCCCCTGTTTGGTTTTGAATGAGTCGCTGACTCACCACGCTAATAACCAGTCTTGGGTGGAACAGAGAGCCGCTCCACAGACAAAATAAACTACAGACTGGGGATGGAAAGCCAGAGGCAAAATAATGTTATTGTGTTTGTGTGTGTGTCTTATGCTCACAACATAAAATCAGACCTTTAGTCATGATTGTCAAGATAAGAAGTCACAATGAAAAGCAAATGAGAATAGGAGGAGGACCTAGGAGGGCAATTAAAGGGCTTCATACAGAAATATTCTTAATTAAAGGGAGAAGACCTTACCACTGACAAAACACTATTAACAAACTAGTAACATTGAGAAAAGGTTAGGAAAAACAAAAACCACCAAAGTCAGTAGGGTTCATCCTCTGGGACCCAAGTATCGATAGAATATTTTAAAGATTTATTTAATAATATTAAATAAGCACAGTCGTGTAATAGTTAGCACTCGCTGGTACTCTTTATTTCCATATTCAAACCATATACACTACAAAGCTGCAGGGGCTGAAACCAGAATGCCTTTTGCAGGTCTTTCCTCTTGGTCAAATCAAAAGACTAAATATAAAGATAGATTTATCACTTTCACACCACTACGTCTGTGTTGAGCTACAGGTTCATGTCTGGTGGATGTGTAATGATAACTGTCTGCTACATATTTAACCCCTCCACCTGTGAGTGACCAAAAACTTCTATCAGAGTTCAGGGAGGCCGGTAGAGTTCTCATTCCCACTTAAATTGTATTATACTGAAAGGTAATTATGGAATTTTTACCCGATAAAACCCAGACAAATACCAAACACCGCAGCTTTAAGGGGCCACACAGGACCTTACAAAGAATTAAGCAGGTATAAAATAGGAATGAATGGACTGAATTACCAGCCAACAGAGGGAGGGTATATTCACAGAGATACACCACCTCTGTAAAAAAAAGTCAAACCTATTATTTTTTTTTATTTTTTTTTAAAGGCACTGTAATTTCTCTAAACCAGTTGGGCTTTGTCATAATGTACCACACCACAGAGCATTCAGAGGCTGGATCAGTGGTTGTTTGTTTGGTTACTGTAAGAAAGTGAGGAAAGCTCAGTGTGTAATACTAGCAGCAGTGGTTGCAGATGGTGCTGCTGTGCTCTCATCCTTACCCTGATCTATGGTGGTCCCTAAAATTACAGTCCCTCATTAGAGACAAGCTTTCTCCATTCTTTTTTTTTTTGTTAAATGGCTATTAACTCTGATCCATACTCAGCAGGCGACAATAATGGACCTTAATTCTGGATGTCACCTGCTATGAAACAGAGAAAAGTCTGTTTTGGAGGTACTGAAACATGGCAGGGAATATGATGGACTGCAGATATAGGCATGTAGACATTTGGTAAAATTTATCAACCCTGGATGTGAGAATGCCCTTATGTACAGATACAGATACATATAGAGATACAGATTTACTTTGTTGCTCCTCAGGGGGAAATTCATTATTATATATTCACTATTATATAAGACTCTGGCCAATATTACTTTTCAGTAGGAATATGGAGTCAAGGAAGCTTCTGTTCAAATCCAAAGAGACACCAGAGACACGGGGGTTAAAACGGAGGGTGCATAGCATCCATAATGAGTCATTCAGAGGTTGTCCATGTACAGCTTATGATGTCAATAACAAAAACACAATTCATATTATCAAGTGATTTTCATATCTGTAATTACTTCCCTCTTAGACCCTGTAAATCTTACACTCTGGACCTTTAAATGTCTTTGTCATGATTGATTCTATTTAGTTAAACAAAGTTCATCGTTTAGATTTAACATTTCACCATGATGATGATGATGCCACTGAGTGAATCACTCTTACTGCAACGCATTTGCTAGATGAAAGACGATGGCGGCAGATTACACTGTACAAGCATTTTGATTCTTAAAATGTCATAAGATCATTATGACTCATAACGTCTGAGGGATAATGAATCCTTTGGGTTTGCTATGGAGCAAAAACTGCAGAAGTATATACGCTATCTTTATATGATGAGCCATTAAAAAGTATCAATAAGCCAAAAGAGGCTGCAAAACTTTTTCTCAATTTTCATCTAGATATCATCAATCCTTCCCTGAAACCACTTTTTTTTTATTGCTCTTCACATAAAGGAATAATGATTCAGCTTAAAGTTAAGAAAATTAAGTCCCTCCTTTTACTATTATACTGCAATAACATACATCTAATCCTCTGGGGCTTTTCTTTCCAAACCAATCTTGTAATTATCTTCTATTTGTCCCACATCCAAGTTTAGAGGTGAGAGAGGTAACAAATCAGTAAAAAAAAAATAATTCTGGGAAGGACAATAATTTTAACAAGACAGAGGAGATATGAGCCATAAAATATTGACCACTATGTTCTACAGAAGCAGTCTTATTTTTTCTGGAAGTCAAAGTCAGAATAATGAGCAGTAATTGATCGTGCAAATCAAGAACTTGGTGTCCAGTGCACCGCCTGTTGGATGACACCTTGAGGCGTTGCAGTCTGCAGGGCATAACAGTGTAATGATCGCGTAATGGGTTTGGACACCAAGTGCTCCTGAAAGTATTGACAGAAGAGAAGAAAACAGGGGACGGGGGCAAACTTTCATTAAACAGCAAATAACATCATCACTTTATTTTCCTCTGCTTTATACTGTTCATGTCATAAAGCATCCTCCGCTGTTGTCGGGGGACTTTTTCTCGCTATCATACTGTATTTGGGATTTTAACCAGCAGCTCCCACACAATCAAAAGCTCTTCCTCCTACATTTTCTTCTTCTTCCCTGCTGCATCACTCTTCTTTCTTCGCCCCATGTCTCCTGAACTATGATGTTATTTCCCCTGTGGACTCCTCTCCATCTCCTGCCGCACCTCCTCAGCGGCCCCCACCCATCCCTGCTTCATTTGATGAATATTTCACAGGCCAGTAGAGACAGTCCTCCTCTCTCATCCTATTCCCAGACATCGTCCAGGCTCTGAGTACCTATCACCTTCAGAGACGATAGCATCATAGCTCCGGTAAGAGGCACCTCAGGAGACAGGACGAGAATACGGCGCATATCATACGAAGAAAAATGGGAGTGTGTATTCACTTAAGTTATATATGCCTCAGAGTTCTGTTTCAATCTAAGATCAGGGTGCTGACCCTAGCACTATTACAGCACGAGAGTGAATTTGAGATAAGGGTCAAACCAGGCAGTCGTTACAGTACAAAGAAACATGGAGGAGGTGAAAGGGGGCTGTTTATAATTCACCATGATGTATTTAGCATTGCAAAAAACATAAAAAATAAGCCACCCAAGCTCAACTTTTCCCTGTCAAAACCATGATATGGCACATGGAATTCCAATTAGTAGAGTTAAAGAGAAACGTTTTCTAAGGAAAATAGAAGGGATTCACAAGAAAACAAAATAAAAGCTGATCAAGCTGAGGCAGCAGAGGTTGCCCTGCAGGCGACTATCTGTCTCAGAGGACAACTAATTGTTGGTTTAATGGCATTGCTGGTTTCTCTGGTGGATGGACTCACAGTGGCACCGCACACTGAGAGGAAATAACACCTTGAGGGCAGATTCCCTGTAATACCTCTTACCTGTATCTGCAACTCACCAAAATGGAAAGAGAGGGAAATCTATTGAAAAAGTATTTCAACCTGCAGACCCTAAAGGTGTAATTTTAACCATATCACAAAGGTGTTGTTCTCAATCAGTCCATCATGACTTTACATTCATTTATTTCTAACAATGTCATTGCTTTCCACTTTGCTTCGATTTGTACATCTAAAAAAATACCAATGGTCAAAAGCAGCCATTTCTAATTGTGCTGTTATAATGAATGTTTTCAATTCATGGCATGTAATTCTAATTAGCACTTTATTGTGAAGTAAAGGGTTACATAGCCTACTTTTGTACTGAAATTAAATTAATTAATTAAAACATGAGCGATTATACTTTGCCTATACTAAGAGCTAAGATATATACTAAAATATAGTTGGTTTCACCATAAGAATATAAAACCAATGTCGTTTTCTTTAGATTACTGAAAACTAAATGAGGTCAGAAACGAAGGGATTGTAAATATATTTTTAAGAACCAACATGGATTACTCCTTGTGATACTTGAGATTTCTATTAAAAATAGTGTACATTTTAATTTATCGACTGTATGTGTCATTAAATTGTAATCTCTTTTTTAAAAATATTACATTACATACATAACTAATAATCTGTTGAGACGTAAGAGAGATAAGTCAGCATTTTTCTATGATGGCTGTTACAGTAACTGCTGGCTTACTGATATATACAAGAACTACTGACCAAGTTTCTTTTATATATCAGTGAAATTGCAGTTCAATAACTACTGAAAAGTGAATCGTTTCAGTTCTTGCTGTCCTGAAGCTTCTTGGTGAATAATGGAAATGGTCCTGTGAATCTCAATGGGAGACATAAAAGTCTTGGAATTGCAACTTCACATTTGTTCAGAGCTGTCCAGTTTTCTATCGAGGCTCTGGCAGTTAGCAGGTATCCTCTTATTCTACCCCAAGTGAGGAAAAGTAGAATAGAGTGAGCCAGTGAATGGTTGCTTGGAGGACTAAGTCATTCACTATCAGCCAATTATGCGATGCAGTTATACTGTACGTTTTTATTATGTAATTACATCAAATTATAGCTACAGTATAGAGAGTCTTAAAAGTACTTGCACAGCTTGCAAATTTTGCTGTGCAACAAATCTGAGCATTACTCCCACTCTTCTTATTTCTCCTCAGCAAACCCATCTCTTGTTCTGAACAGTAATATGATACACATCCATATGGGATGTTAAATCCTCCTCCTCTGCCTGCCTATCTCCTGGACGTCTCAATCATCGCTGTCGCCTACAAATCTCCTGGCTGCCTGCTTGTCCTAGCCATGTGTAGAACCCACGCTCGCTTTCTGCTGTGAGAGAAACGCCATGCAGCTAGAGAAGCCATCGCAGCAGCTAGAAGTGCAATAGCTTGCAGTGTGCACCGCCCTCTTGTCATGCACAGCTGAGTAAACATTGAGGCATAAACAGCCGCGGGGCTAGTCAGTAGGGCAGGACAGAGACAGAGGCCTCACAGTGGTACGCTTCAGTAGGGTTAAACAGCATTAAATATTAATGTGACAGATCTATCTATCTATCTATCTATCTATCTATCTATCTATCTATCTATCTATCTATCTATCTATCTATCTATC
>JAPQRQ010000026.1:11232081-11248268 GCA_037367365.1 Apogon talboti | reverse complement strand
CTATCTATCTATCTATCTATCTATCCATCCATCCATCCATCCATCCATCCATCCATCCATCCATCCATCCATCCATCTGAGTTATGCAGCCTCACAGCACATATAGTTCTATATTAACTGGACCTGAGTAGTACCTAATAATGAAGTGTCATTTCAGTAGAGTTTAAATTAGTCTCCAGAGTCAGATGATTGCGTTTCTGTCTGGCTGCAGAGACCTACAAAAAGTGTTAGCAGTGAATTACGTGCAATTAGCACTAATAGGTGATGAGACGCTGCTGGCTAATAATGGACCGATATTTATTTGTAGTATGGTCATGTGTGAATGTACATCAGTCTTCGTGTGTGTGTGTGTGTGTGTCTGTGGTTTGGTGGAAATTTGTGTAGATGTCTCCTCAGTGCATGTCTAATAATATGCAATGTATAATAATGAGCCGCAATCACCTTCCAGGAGGATGAGGGGGATTCATTTACCAAAGTCAAAAGGCTGTCACCGGGTATTTCACCTGACACCTGACTTTACCTCAGTAATGGGCCCAGAAGGCTCTCCAAATTGCATGTTTCACTTTGCACATACATCCTCGCCTTCCTCATAATTTATAGTGACTTAAATCGATACTTCCTTCACCTGCTTAATGAAATTGTATATCGTGCTTAAGTTGGCTTTAATTACTTTTTCTATGACATCGCAAGTCCCCAAAATAAATTAAATCAAGTCTGATTTATAACAGACCGTGACCCCTTTGTGCACTGTGCAGCTGTGTACACCATTGGCTGCAGTTACACCACTGGGCTCTTACCGCATGCTGTGAAAGCTTGAATGACAAACAGCTGACATGAGAAAAGGCTCTAGATGCTTTTACAACAGTCAAACAGCTTCTTAGGGGAAACGTTACATGAATAAATCAAGCACAGTATGTTCTGTGGTGACATTATGGACATATGGTAATGTCAGAGAGTAACCAGTATACATGCACAGATGCACAAACGGGACTGCAGACGGATGACATGATGCACAGTCAGGCTCTGAACTCTCCTTGTAAAAAAAACATACTCATGCACGGAGTCTAGTTGCACAATAGAGTGCTCATAGATTTATTTTAGGAAGAGCTCTATGATTCACCATCTGAGTGGCTGTAATAAAGCAGTTGAGCTCCTCTGGGCGATGAGTTGGGACCAGCTTGTACAGTAGATCTGCCCTGGGCTGAAGACTGGACAGCAGGAAGAGTCATTGCAGCTAGCCCTGGGCTTTTGTTTACTGGCCAATTTGAACACAAGGGAGTGCATCCCAACAGTGGAGAAGGAGGAAAGCCATCACCCTCATTAATAAGAAAACACAAGAAGACAGATCGAGGCGCTGCTGGAGCACGCTTCTCCTGCTGGAGAAGAGCACCTTTCTGCCTCTCTGCAGCTAACACAGCCCTCTTTCATCAGCTGTCTTTCATTTTGCGACTCCCAAAATACCAACCAGGGAAGGTGGGACGAGCCTCAATTAATGACTGCATTCATTACGGGGACTCCAGACACTTTTTGGTGCAGTTTAGAGGGCGGGAAAACTGTCAGGAGGGAAAAAAGGGCCTGCAGCTCTTCCCCTGGAGTGAACCTCCTCTGTGTGACAAATTTCACACTCTACTGAGAGAAATCCGCTGAGGCTTTAGATTTCCCAGCCTGTCACATGCTGTTCCTGAATACCAAGAGATTAATTCATTTCCCAGATAGTGGATGTAAGCAACTCCAACTCCCAAACACGCAGTGTTCAAGCCGTCACTACCTGCCCAATCTCAAAGTGACAACAAGGGATGATTCAAGCTGGGAGGAAAGATAACAGACAGCACAGACACACCCACGCAAAGGTCAACATGCCAGTGGTTTTCAATTTGTCTGACAAAATATTGTATTTATTGAATAGATTTTGTATAATGTAAAAGGTACAGCCACTTCCCTGTGGTCAAGCTCATTTAACAACTTAAGGAAAGATAAAAACTAATGGTGAACTACCCCACACCGATAGTTCTATTTTTAATACTGCGGCTGCAGCAGTCATTAATGCATGGAACTATACAGGGCGCTGTCTGTTATGAATTCTCCATGTATTTAATAGCAGAGCAATGAGAGTTCTGTTCTAATTTAGTCGAAAACGACATCACAGAAGACATTTATCCAAGTTTTTATGAAGAAAAAAAAAACTGGACAGAAATATTCCATAACAAGTTCCAAGAAGAATCAGTCTGTGCTTACATTTTTTCAGCTTTTCTTGTGTGCACTCTGTCAAAGAATCAATCCTTTTTATTTGCCTCATGCTGCGTGCGTTGCTTCGGTATGTTAGATGTGTTTGTCAGAGGGGCAGGAGTGTTCGTGTGATTAGTGTGAGGACTCAAACGCTCAGAAAAATAAACACAAAGCAGTGGACTCAGCTACCCCACTGTTCCTTGTCATGAAGAAAAGGACAGCAAGCAATGACACAGGCACCGAAGTAAACATATACACCCCCCACACACACAGGAGAATAAAGTGCCACACAGTATTGTAGGATACACAAGGCCATGCATCTGGGCTAACAATCACATCTGCACTGTCAAATCAGCCACAGTGGATGTCAAAATAGTTGCGGCGGCTGGTGGCTTAAAGCAAGAGAAGGCCCTGATATGGAAGTCACACTAATAAGGCAGTGAGTAAAAAGATGCTGCTGGTGTATGTGAAATTAAAACGGTTGAAGCATCGGGCCCATTTGCAAAACATTACAATATAATTGGAAACTGCAAAAATAACCAAGGCATTTCCACTATATTTCACACCGGCAGTGCACGATAAAGGGGACCAATATAACCAGAGGCATACCAACGATGATGAATGGATATGAAATTGATTTGCAACTGTTTACAATTAGCCTTTTATGCATAATTTCTCCAGATTTTTATCTCTGTAAAGGCTAGCATACAATGTAACTCAGTTTGGAGTGGTGGGTGCATAATCCACAAAGGAAAAAAAAAAAAGCTGCAGTTCTTTCTTCTCCATTTTACTGCAATCAGGTTTATTTCAGAAAACCTTGTGATCTTACCATGAGTGAGTAGCGTCTGAAAAAGTTAAGGGTCAGGTTTATACAACCTCTTAACAGGCTGTGGTTGCCATGGTGACCTAAGAAAGAGATAGCAGGAGGCTAACAGCCCATTTAGACACAGATACAGGGTAATCCTAACACAGATCCGACTACAGGTGCCTCCTTGTTTCACAGTCTTGACAGTGTGCGTATGTTAGTTTATTATATGTATATGTTCAAGGTGGTTCAAGGACAGAAAAGGCAACGAAAACAAAATTCCGCAGTCATCTTTTCAGTCTGGAGAAACAGGGCAGGTCTGATGCGCTGCTAATGAGAAGCATCATTCAATGCGATGGCATCTTTTTTATCGCAAATACACGATGCAATCAAATGATGACTTGATGAGCGACTCGCTGCTGCACAAATCAGGGAGAAAACCAGACACAGAAACATGCACAGCGCTATTTCCGGAGCAGTATCTACAAATTGACATTTTGCGATTGCATGTGAGGCTCCAATTAAGTCTGAAATGTAGAGGAAGTTTAAATTAAACTTCTACAGAAAACCCTAATAATGTCACTACCACGGCAACCTGAAAACGTGATGCTGCCGGGAAATGGATGAGCCATCTTGAAGGTCAAGGGATATGCAATTAGAGAAGAAAGCCGAGATATTTTGGTACTTGGAATCTATTATTTGTTAAAGATTTAACTTTTCCTTGTGTAATATCATCCTTCTAAACAGTATTCTCCAACAGGGCCACTGCAGATCAGTCTCTTTACACATGCGTCCAAAAATACTTCAAACTGACACACATCAAACTTAAGGAAAAAAGAAGGAAATGCCCAGGTCATTTCTGTATAAAAAATACTGTTAGGAGTTTCTTTGAGGTCCTTCAGAGTCCTGCTTGGTCCCTTAGTGACGCTTTGTGCAAGAAAGTCCCGAGGGTGTCTGGGACCAAGAACAAACTCTTATAGAAACTGGATGTACTGGCTGACAGGATGTTTGGGTTTTATTATCCTCACTTTAGGTTTGGCTTTTACTTCAGGTTTGGAGACTTTAACTGTTTTTATTACCACCATAAGGAGTTTTACCACTCTCAACAATTAATCATGATTATCATTACCTGCTGTGCAAAATTCTGAGGTCAACAGTTGTTTTGTTGTTTTAAGATTGTAATGACATATTATCATGTACATTATTTCATTCATTCATTTCCCAGCCTTTGGAGATGCAACACAATTAAATATATGTATGAAATATGATGCCAGCATCAAAAACAATAATTTATTCAAACAAAAAAAATGATTAAAGCGTCCAGTGTTTAGTGTGATCTCCCTTTTGTTATGATGTCTTCAACTCTCTTTATTGCAGTAATCTTGTTTTTAATTGTTTGGGCCACTTTTATTCATCAGAACACAGGTCACACTAGGTATTGACTGCTGCCTGTATAAACCATTTAGCCATTTATTTATTTTTTGTGACTTGTTAATATTGCACACAATATTTCCCTTTATTTTCTTGTTGTATTTTAATAAAGAGACTCAAAAATCGATATCATGCCCATTACAGCCCTGTAAAAACAACACAGCTAAAAGTACCTGAGACTTTTCGCAATACTGTACATCCAACAAACAATTATTATGTAACATCTGTTATGCTGTATATTATACCATATCTGTGTAAGAAACGACCAAACGAACATGGATCCCTTCATTTACTCAAATCCTCCAGTATTCATCCAATACCATGTGACCACAGGTAGTTAAGAAGGAAAAAACAAGTGAAACAAAGCCAACACACTCACATGGTCCTGAGCCAAAAATAGCCCACCCGTGTGGGTTTATTGTGAATGTGTTGCCAGGCACACAGGTGATTTTCATTAGTTTTGGTGACTAGGTGTCTATGTGGATGTGGGCTCTCGGTCTGATTGAAATTTTATTGTCACTACTAATAATGTCCTGCACCCACTGCTGCCCTGACAACATCACCGGAAACACCTCCAGGGGTTTTGTGGGTCCTTTAAATACCCTCAAGGCGTCAACAACTCAGAGGTTAAACACCTGGACTCCACACCTGTCAGTCAGAACGGAGCCTCTTAGTGGGCGAGAGAAGAAAATGCCTTCAAACCTCAAGCAAGTCACGTTAAAATCCTATTAAACACTTTAGATATAACATGAACTAAAAGATGGGCAATCTCTACAGACACAGGGTTTTTAAAATGTGATGTTTATTCAAGCCCTTTTCGCAGCAGACATGATAAAGGTGTAATATGAAAGAATCGCCTTGTTATTTGTGAAAGTACCATGAAGTGTTGTAAGAAATGAGACCTCGCTTGTCCATTACAGCGTCTAGACTCAAGCTTTGTGCGAAAATCTAGTGGCTGTGATGATTACAATCACGACGTGTGATATTATTTACAAATATATGTTTTAAAATGTGTGTTGGAATATGCTTGAATCAATTAATATAAAAAAAAACCAGACTAGATCCCAATAAAGCCTTATGTAAGTGCACCACTAAATGCTTCACTAAAATGTCCAGTGTGTAAAATTTAGTGACATCTACTGGTGGAGTTACAGATTGAAACGTTCTACCCACGTCTCACCCTGATCTGAAAAAATCTGAAAGTCCCTCATTAGAACCAGTGTTGTATTTAACTTTATTTATAAGTTAAATATAAAAAATGGAAGACATAATGAACATAATTGAACTAGAACCAGTGTTGTCTTTGTCCGTCTTGGTGTTTTTATTTAAGTGGTTATTAACTCTTGCTCACACCCAAACCTACGACTCTTTATAGGCATTTCAAATTACACTTTCATTGTAAGTAAATTATATTTTGTATGGCACTTTTCACAGAAAGAATCCACCAAGTGCCTCACAGTAAAATCAGTTAAAACAGTAAAATACATGATATATAAAAAACAAACACACAACCACATACTGTACACAAACATGACGTGACATCCTACTGATCACAGATTGGTCGATTCAGAAGCATTGCAGAGTCATTGCCACCATGGGACTCCAAAACGTAGGCTTTTTTCTTAATAAATCAATCACAGATTTCTCACCCGAATAACTGCATAAACACCTGACAAAACAAAATCCTGCCATTGTTTTTTTTTTTTTTTTTTGTTAAATATATTTTTATTGATTTTCAATTTTTATAATGGAAGGGTAAACAAAAACAATAAGAACAAAAATAATATATATAAAGGACAAGTATCAAAACAACACAGATACCCACACACGCAACCATTCACACCAGGTAGATTTGCACCAAAGAACATATATACGCATATATACATACACATATACACATATATGTCTACATATACATATCCATATACACTTCAATAGCATATCCATATCCATATTTTTATATATACTATATGTATATAAAATAATAATAATAATAATTCAATTAAGATACAACATTAATAATAATAAAAAGGTGATCATCTGAGTGTCACGTCCTTATTTTCTAGATACTATAATGTTCATATATGGTTATCCTGCCATTGTTTTATTTCACAAATTCTATCTTAAAGTTTTGACTCATCCTCCTCAATCTTCCATTCATAGTTACAATCCTCTTACTGAAGAGGATGTCATGTCGCTATGACGACGTGAGAATGCACTATACCTTCAGTGGAAAGGAAACACGCTGGTGTCAAAACCGAGCGCAGTCGAGTCAAGTCGAGGTGAATTGAGCTGATACTGTCAGTAGGAAAGCACCAACAGTAATGCACTGTAACACTGACTACCACCCGCCATAAAACAGAAAAAAAAAGAAGGAGAGGAAGTCTGTTTATTTCCACTGTGGAAATATGGTGCCGCAGCTCGGCAGACTGTGTAAACATAAACAGTAGGTTCTAAGGTGAAGTGTATGATTCACATTTTTGAGTAATTATAAGAAATAATCATGAATATTAGATCGTCCTAAATCTTACAAATTGGATCTTGAACAGCCACCAGGGATTTCTGAATGTCACACACAAAAACCTTAGTATACGTCAACAAGAAAACCACTGTTGGACACATTAATAAAGGCTGCACGTCTTTTAGATTTACTTGTCCAGGCTCTGCTGTGGTCTGTGGCTCACTGATATAACCTACTTGACAATAGAACAGAGATATTTCAATGGTATTAATTACACCTATGTATCTTAAACTCACTAAGGTCAGCTGTGAACTCACGCACCTACACAGATATAGAATATTTTTGTTTAAAATAAGACTAAACTTCTACATTTATGCCAGCAGGGGATATTATAACTTTCTCTTTTCTAGTCACGTTCCTCTATTTTCCTCTTTGTCTTTGCGTGTCTGGGTCACCCTGCGCTATTTATTATGCATCTTCCCTCCTGCTTCCGTATCTGTACCTGTAGAGCCCACTTCCACAAAGTCAAACTCATTTGTCAGTCTTCAAATGCTAATAGGACACATAATGAATGCCACTCAAAATTATCTCCACTCGCTGATATCAGTGTATAATTAAAACAACACTGTCCTTAATAAGGTGTCAGAGGTGATAATGCAGGGCGCTGATAACTCTTTAAAGACATACACATGCATGCGTGCAATCACCCCTCGTTACCAGGCAACAATAGAGTTATAATGAGTAGGACCATCAGGCCAAAACTAATTTCCAAGTATAAGAACTAAAGCTGTGATTGCTCTGTGGCCTTCCATAAGTAGGTTATTGTCTTTAGTTATTTACAACTTTAATTAACCTTTTCTCCAGACATAATTTCTCTTCAGCGTACATTAAATTACACCACAGCCTATTTTAATAATTTGGATCAAGAATTATGTATTTCAGCTGTTTTGACTCTAACCTTGTGCATTAGAAGGTGCTGGGAGTAATTTAAAAGGCAGAAGCTTTATGTTATAGAACCGAAGTGTGACTGATTGACTATTCAACTTGTTGTGTGTCATTCTGTCTGAAAACATATCCCCTGTTCTATTAATGGAGCATCACTGAGGTGGAGAGTCAGCGGACTAATGACGACTGGAGGGGAATAATAAGCCTATGCGGTTAACTTAAACAGGTGTGTCCCTGTCAACTGGAGGACACGGAGAGAAAGCGAGGGGGGGGGGGTGCTAGAAAACACGTCTGACAAGGCCTCGGCTTCAACTTCAGCTCCACTCCACTTATCAGCAGAGAAACTGTGACCAGCAGAGAGTAAACAATGAACAAACAGCCAATTTACTTTTTCAGATATACCTGTCAGTCCTAACTGTGGCCACACACTGCAGTGACTGATGTCCTCTATTCTGGGTGGTTGTCTGAACATCACTCACTAAGTGCTAATGCCTGTTTTACCTAATGTCTGCGCATTACACTGAATGATGAGTTTAATTTAATTTCACTATATAAAGAAACTGTTGTATTATATTTACTGAGAGTGTGTAGGAGGTAAATGGGGAATAATGGTCATTTATTGTCTGGTATACTTTACACTGGCCCTCTGTGTATGCTTTAACCTGAATTCAGTTCTCAAACAGATAGGAACTAAACATTTGTCCTCATTGACATTTTTCTTCACATCTGACAAAGCTGGTGGATGAAGACGCAGTATGATGAGTAATGAGTCGTACGGGCTAATAAATATGTAGATGCAGACAGATGTGGTCTGAATTATGTAAGCTTTCTGTGGCACGAGTTTGGAAGCAAACAGACACAGAAATTTGTCATCGTCACAAATCTAGAGGTGAGTAAATAGAAGCGAGTGTAAGTTAGAAGCAGTCTTTTAAGGCAATTCTCAGCCTGTTCATGCAACGTATTATTATTCCTTTACTTTTCCTTTATTTACTTAAAATCAACATTAAGATTAAAGGACTCGTCGGCACCAGATGAATGTCCTTGGTTGGATTTCAGCATGTTCAACCGTCACTCTGTATCTTTACTTTCACTCCGACGAGCAAAATATCAATAAAAATTATCCTTGACAATATCCAAAGTGTTTTTTATTATTTCTTCTTAAATCCCTCCAAGACGTGCCTCAATGATTTTCAGCAGAGCAGTCAGAGCTCATCTGGGGTAAAGTGCTTAATGCTATTAGATAGGTGATTTAGTGGATAGATTTGCTTCTAGAATTCTGATTCACCTAATAAATTAGAAGACACAATCAGAAATCTTTCCTGATAGTTTTTATTAATGTCTTTGTTAGAAGTGTTAGCTAATAGGTAAAAGGTCATAATTAGTTTAGTTGCTTTGCACATTGCATGCAATAAGATCATGAAAACAATGGAGGGGAGAGGTTAAAAGCCAAAAATGACTTATGCAAATACCTTCCCTTAAAAATAAAAATGAAGCAATCATATAAAAATGACTCATCTGAATACAAGCATTAATATAACATAAGAAAGAAAAAGAAATATATAATATAATATAATATAATTGTAAGATTATTTAGATGAAGATTTTTTAAGATGAATAAAACTATACATCTCTTAAACTATAAGTTATGCATTTATAGCTACCACTTCTAAAGCGAGAATAACGCAATATTGAGGCTGATAAGTCCTTCATTTAATGTGCCACACACTTATATCACACTTTTCTTCTTTACCAGAATAAAAGAATGATATTTGAGTTGTGTTAATTTGTTGTGAAAAGAGCTTCTATAAAACACAGCATCAAAAAGGTCTCTGATTAACAATGTTTTATATCACGTCTTCAAAATGTCTTTTACAATATGGAATTTATTTCACTGACAGATACTGTAATTGTATAAATAACTCTAGGCATATCGTTATTTTCAGTTGTGTGATTTTTGTTCATTTTTATTCACACTTTATCACCCTTGACAGCATGTAGTACTCATTCCAGATGGAGGAGCTGCAAAGAGTGAATAATATGAGCTTTGTTCATAATGTTTCAAGAGAGCCAATAAGAGAACTTCAGAAATCATTTTATCAATCATTTAATTTTTTTTCCTTTTTTTTTCTTTGTCTTTATCTGTGTGTCTGTCCATTGTTTCTAGTCCTATTATTGTGAGTTGATGGTTTGCTATTGCCCTGTCTTGTAAGTATGTAATTGTATCTTTGTCCTTTAAAAAAAATATTTAAAAAAAAGAAAAAAAGAAATCATTTTAATTTTTAAACGGTCTCCATATCCTTTGTGTACTTTCTGTTTTCCCTTCCCACCTCCCTGTCACGCTGTAAATGTCCTTCAATCTGTCTCCCTACTCTTCTGTCAATCTGTATTGTATTCTGTGCAGCAAAGACGAAATGTCACAATGATAATCTTTCAAGAAAGTGCAGCATCCTAAAAAGCCAAGGCCTCGACAAATCAACACTAAACCACACACAAACGCCCACACGCCACACAGCAGCCGGTGAACTGAGGCTCTTGCCACTTATTTCTGCAGATGTCCTGTTTTTTTTTGTTTTTTTGTTGCAGACACGTTAAAAAGGCAAAAGAAAGAAATGTTGCTTGAACTCAGGCTTCAGGCCAAGACAGAGCCATCGCTGGTTAACTGATTAGCTCAGTAATTGCAGTGGAAATGCCAGTCTGAGGTTGATATAAAAGTGCAAAGGCACATCCAGGAAATACTAATCAGTCTCCCGGCTGTTCTCTCTGGAGGCTGCTGTTGTTGTGAATGCCACTGCCTCCTGCTACTCCACTTTATCTGTGTGTAATGTTTTTTTGTTGTTCTGTGTGTGTGTCCTCTTCTTGATTGCACCTGTGTTTGATCTCGCTGACTGGAAATTAATATTCCCGACTTCTCCAGCAGTTTTTCGTCTGACAATAATAAAAAACAGAGTCAATTTGGGCAGATTATCCCGCATATTAAAATAAACGACTCATTATACCGTAGCGGTGTCAGACATGCTGAGAAAGCCATCCCTGTTCCCTCTTCACTTATCTCCTCTTCCACTTTAAACCTCCTCATTATAACCCTCATTTCTGGACTAAATAACATACAGTACCTCCAGCTCGTTCTCTTTTCTTCTCTCAGCCTTTCTTTCATCCATTTGTCCTTGCCTGCATCAGAGCAAGTTCATTTCTTCGCCGGGCGTCTGCGTCTCACGCCTGCAGTGACTACAGTCTACATCCTCACCTGTCACTACAACAGTTCCCATCTGTCTCTTCATGCTTCGCTCTGCCCTGCGTCCATTTCTCTGACCTCGTCACACACAGCGTCCCCGTCTGTCTGCACACACTTGCGCGGTTTACATAAAACAGACATACAAGCAGACTCTTGTGAAAGACGGCCCGAGCTTGAGTGAAACTCCGGCGGCTGCCTCCGTCTTCTCTGTGTGTTTACGTCTTTGTCAGCCTTGTTTGTAGTGTGGCAGGATTATTTGATTGTTTACAGGTTTAGTACTTGTCTGCTATCATTCAACTCTGTTTGCAGCCTACGTTGTGGGATTATTGGGATTTGCTGTTTGCTTGTTTGGTTGTTTGTGCAATTCTCTGCATCTGACTGAACAACGACAAAAATCTTTTTAATATCCCCTTTAAATTCACACACAGCACAGCTTAATAGCTTAGACTCCGCTGGGCAATATCTCATATTTTTCTGCATCTGCTGCTTGTCATTGTGTTTCAACCAACATCACAGGTATAAATGGTTAAAAATTCAGTATGTGATATTTTCATTGCTATGCTGAAATCAGAACATCTTGATTGTGACACCGTCTGACATGGTAACCTTGGAAACCTTTGGATTCTGACTTGAATTTAATCTCAGCATCAATGGGTTTAAATTATAAGGCCTGCACACTGTGAGACTTTAAAGACAGCCCTATCCTATCTGATGGACCTGATAAAAACTCACTGCATTACCCAGCCTCTCTGCCACATCTTAACAATGGCCTTCACGTCTCTGAGCCAGCCTCTGAAAACACACAATTAGGCTCATCCGAGGTCAGACGAGTACAGAGGAGCTCAGCAGTCAGAACTGCGGCATCATTGCTCCACAGTCTCCTCCTCCTAAACTCCATCCAGCAGTCTGAGTCACAGCTAGCCCTTTGCCAGCCTGCCTGCAGCCCACACAGAGCCCAGCCCTCAAGTCACCTGCACTAATCCTTAGGATAAATAAACCATGTGCAGAGCAGTGCAGCCAGCCCAGGCTATTTTCAGCCCCACTGTGTGTGTGGGTTTTTTTTTTTTTTTTTTTACCCCTCTTCCCTAGTCCAAAATGTCTTCTTAAAAAGCATCCCCCCCCCCTCTCTCTCTCTCTCTCAGGCTTGGGCAAATAGAGCACGCTTGAGAAGTATTACTGATCCGTCTAGAAACCAGCCGGAGTTATGGAGATGCTGCGTGGTCATCCATCCGCCCTTAAACAACATGGAAGGAGATGGCACCAGATTTTACAATGAGCCGTTTTGTTTGAAGTTGTTGATATGGGCGTTTCGTTTAAATCAGGACACCAAAAATAATGATAGTACTTCAAAACAGTGGTAGTGTTTTGAAGCTCAGAAATTGCAGATGCTCTTTTTGGCCATCTTTCCTCCAGTAAAGTCTGTTTTCCAGCCTCTGACTCCCTCCACGTCTCCATGCTTTCTCCTCCCTTACCTGCATTTAATGATGCTCGAAACTTCCCCCTGCTAGTCCTAAAAAAACCCTCTGCAGTTAGTTGGTCTCATGGGGACGGATCCTCTAATGGCATGAAACAAAAGAGTTTTGCGTGCAGTAGAGAGGAAAAAAGTGAGCGATTAAAAGAGTGAAATGGAGAAAGAGGGCTGGAAAATGAGAGCTAGGGTTTTACACGCGTGGCACAAGTGAGATTGACAGAGTTGTAATTATCATGGCTGTAAAGTGGTGATATATGAGGGTTTAATATGCAGTCGCTGTTGCGTAGATGTAAAGGTGGTGGATGTTTATTAAAATTCCTGTTTTAATGTATGCTTGGGAAAGTTGCACTTGAACTCTCCCGCTGTGTTTCGCAGACTTGCTGCTGACAGATGGCTTTCGTGTTCAGGATTACACTGTTATGAGCCCTGAGTGTTCACCTGCTGATCTGGGTAATGTGGTTATCCTGCACCTCAATCAGTCTTCAGGGGTGGTCAGCATTAAATACCCTGCATTCAGCACTGTGGAGCAAATATTAGTTTAATTCTCTAAGCGCAAGTGTTAATATATTTTTCTCAGTGCTGTGATGTGAGGTGGGAACACATTTAAGAGGCTGGTTAAGTGATTTCATGCTCTCTATTTCAAAGTGTCACCTCTCCATCAAGATGTTTTTTTTTTCTTTTTTGCTGTTCTTTTTTTAATCCAGGGCTCCTGAATCACAAAGTGAAAAGAGGACGTCTTGGGAGCAAAGAGAACAAAGGAAAGGGCATAAGAGTGAGGGAGGGAAAGGGAAATAGAGAGGAAGAGGAGAGAGCATGACATGAAAACATAATGAGGATTGTCATGCCCATGGGGGTTGATGTGAGGAATGCTCTGTGCAGGAGTTGAGATGAAGGAGGAATGCGGAAAATTGCTCAAGAAAGGTGGGAGAGGAGGAAAAAGGAAAAAAAAAACCCGTGATAAACACTGTGACCAAGAGGTGACATAACTTTGCTGGCTCAGCGCAGGGCAAAGTGACAGGTTCAGTAGCCAGGATGTGGAGCGCAGCTGTGCTGACCCACAAGCTGCAAGGTGGTAAGGGTGGTGGCTGTGCTTCGCATCTGTCACTTCAGGCCACAAAACCCAAAGGAAATGCAAGCCTAAGTATATTCATGCCAAGGGAAAGATGGGCTGCTTCCCAACCAAGAGTCTGGTGCTTTTCCAGCTCCCAGCATGGTCGGTGTTGTCAGGGAAATCGGAGCTCATTGTCACCCTCAGGGTTGCTTTTAGAGGGTTCAGGTGGGGGCTAAAGACTATCGCTACATGAGCCTTACAACGCTCAAATCAGACATGAAAGTACACTGGGTGTGTTTTCGGCTGCAGCCCTGCACTCTGATGTGAGTTTCAGAGCAGGAATTAAATTGCATTTGGGATTTCAAAGGAGCACAGTGGTGCTTCAGTATTTTTTATTCACTCCTTAGAAAATATATTTTGCTTTACTGACCATTTTCCAAAAAGAATCATGCATGTGAGACTTCCTTTCCTTCCAGACAAGTTGATTTTTTTTTTCCAGGCATTAGAAACCTGCTCGAGCAATATTATCAATTACTGTACATGTTCATTAATTTCTCTGTACCCTTCAGACCATTCATTCCCAAAGACTGAGTCACGACCCACAAGTGGGATGTGGGAGGTTATTTGTGCTGTATGACCAATAAATATGAATCTTTCAACAAGAAGCATTAGAGGGAAAAACAACAGCCTGTGAACTAAGTCAGCTAAATGGATGTAAAATGTGGATATTGTTCTACTGATGAGAGGAAATAAAACAACAAGATAGCCCATTACGTGCTTCTAAATGCATTTTTATGGTATTTAACACCGTGTATATTTTCTAGAACACAAATGGAAATATATCTTTATGAAAAGGCAGGTTTAAGATTACCTGTATGATAACCTTCATTCCTACTGCAATAAGTGTCTACACAAATGATTCAGTCTTTCTTTCTTTTTATTTTATTTAGCTGATTAAGAATGTGAATCTTCCCCTTGGGATCAATAAAGTTTGTCTATAGTTGTATCTGTATTAGGTTGTATTGTGAGGATGTAGAAATTCAATTATAAGCAAAGCAGGTTAGCAAAGTTAATTTATGCACAAATTTGCTCTTCCTCACAATTTTCAGATAAAGGAGCATACATTTTCTGATGTTTAGTCAAAAGGATGTGTCATTTTTAGAAAGTGGGTCCCTAGGGAAGCTATAAACACTTGTTTCGTAAATTGTTGTTAGACTTTCATGTTAATAACATATAAAACATGTTGACATAGTTCTTCATTGGTTTGACTATGAGACTTGAAAGTGGCTTCCCATGTCACACTGCTAATGCTGCTCTATTTTCTTTTCCTAAGCGGAGCATGTCTTACATTTTCCCTACACAATCTACAAATGCGTGTAGCCTTCTTGATACATGACAGCAGCGATCAGAGTACAGAAATTATAATACAACTGTCACAACAGCAACGTGCAAGCAGCTAGCAAGCACACTTCAATTCCCCGGGTAGACCTGTCAAAGTCAGAGTTTGACAAACCAAAAAAAGGGGCCGAGCTGCAGACCAAATGAAGTGCTCGTGAGAGTGGGTTCTCCTCTACTGGAGTTCACTGGTGGGTTTTAAATGAGGGCAGTTTGCTCTCCGCTGCAGAAATGCCTCAGAGCCAAATTAGCGGTGATGATTCTCAGAGCAAGGGAAAAGCGTTGGGTAATTTTCATAAGTCTGTAATAACTGTCAGAGCCATTTATCTGTTTCTTAAAATGCCTCATTAAGTGAAGGAACACAATGAGTTACAGACGTGAGTCTCAATGTTCTTCATTTTTACTCATAAATGCAATTATTATAAGAAAATTGTGGAAAAACATAACATCAGCAAAGAGCAAAGTGATTTTTCTTGCCTTGCTTTTAAGTAATCTGGTTTAATGCTGTCTTTTATTAACTGCTCTTAGCTGTAGTGGGAATTATTAAGAGATATGATTCAGGAAAAAAATGAAGCACATTGTACATTTATAATTCATGTGACAGACGATGACAGGTATTGTCAGCTTCTCTTGTTAATCTAGAATTCTACCCTCGAGGTATCTCACAGAAACATAGTCACTGTTGTTTTTCCACATAATAAGGTATGAAATCATTTTTTAATAAAGAAGTGGTCCTGTCAGTTCAGTTGAGGATTGAATCTGTATTCTTATTGCGAGAAGCTTCAAATAGTTTCTTATCACTGTGTCTTCTTTTTTTTGCTCTTTTGATCTTTCCACAAAGAACAGTCAGTTGGGATATACCTCCTTCCTTATTCATCAAGCTCTTTACAATGAAACAATGAAAAGATTAACAATGCAATGCATCAAAGACGGTCTTCAAAGGAAGTGCATTTTCCAGTTTTCTGGAGCTGTGCGCTGATGTAGATAACAAAGGGAAGTTGAGAGGAGAGAAATAAAGGCCTTAAACCTCTCCAGGGGGAAACACCTCTCTGCCGCCACTATGTTCTGGCCAGATGCAATTTCCTGAGCACTGCACTCCTGTTTAAAGCAGAAGAGAAATTGTTGTATCCGAGTAGACACAGTGGAGAGCAGCGAGGAGGTGGGGGGGGT
>JAPQRQ010000026.1:11212652-11231906 GCA_037367365.1 Apogon talboti | reverse complement strand
GTCCAGGTCGTTATTGAAAATGAGAATTAGTTCTCAACTAACTTACCTGGTTAAATAAGGGTTAAATTAAAAAAAATAAAATGTCTCAATCCCCTAAAATGCACAACAGTGACAAGTGACCTGGAGGAGGAATAACTGAGGATACACAGATTCATCCTTTTCTAGAAGCGTTTTCAATGATCACACCTGTTCTATGAAAAAAGAGGTATGACATACAGTACTGTGCAAAAGTACTAGGTTAATATTAGGTTGACTGGTTTAGTAGTTATAATGACCATACATATGCATTTCTCAGTCTCTGTATTAATATATATATATATGTATATGTGGATTTATGGGAAGTACAGCATTAAAAACAAACGTTTAAGGAAAAAAACAGCTTCTACGTTTTTAAACCATTTTGTTCAGACAATATGAGATACATTACATTAACTTTCGGGTGCTGTATACCAGATGTTTCTAATTGTTTGTGCTGCTTCTTGTCATGGGATCAGGGGTCACACTAAATAATGACTTTAACCTTTACAACCAGTTTAGTCCAGTTTTTTTGTGTGTCTTTGAAGGCTGGGAACAAAAAATAAATATGTACTGTATGCTCATTTCAACTCTGCAAAAACAACAAAAGTAAAGGTGGCCTAAGACCTGAAAATAGTAGTTATACTATTTGTTTAAAATGATCAAATGTGCAATCAAACTTGTGTATGTTGATAAAAAAAATGTGTCTTACGCTTACATTACCTACTGATACACTATGCTATGTTGTGAATTGAATTAAAAGTTAATCACAAGTTTACATGAACACTTGTGACAGACATTGTTCACCAAAGCAGTAGCTGTAACTAAATAATGATGCAGCTGTTGCACACTTGATATATCTGACATTTATTTTTGATGATGGCTCCCAGGCAAGGATGTCTCATTTTGTCAAATGCCTGTTGCTTTGACTATTTTGTATGCATCACTAGCGGGAGAGACTCAGACACAAGACAAGAACAGGATATGAATGATCTTTCTTAAGTCAGTTGTTTAAATCTACACAGACTGGGACTGACAACAATAATAATGATAATATTAATAATATTAATAATAATAATAATAATAATAATAATAATAATGATAGTAACAAAAAAATAATAAATAAAAATAATGTCTTAAAGTCAGAGTTTAAAGATCTATGCTATGAAGGTCCTTTATAGCATCTATTCTTCCTCAACAAACTCCTAAACCAAAAGACTTTTCCGCTCTTTCTACTCTTCACCTGACATCCAAAGGTTTCTTACTTCTTACAGTACCCTATAGAGTCAGTGCAGCGGTTTGTCTTTACAGCCGTCAATCACCTGCTTTTACATCCAGCTTTTCTAAAAATCTAAAATCTTGGGGTTTTTCTAAAGCCCAAAAACTATTATGAGGTATGGGTGGACTTACAATGTACTGAAATGTTACTGTGGAATTTCTGCCCATGAAAAATGTATCCTGCGCAACTCTAAAAGTTCTAAAGAATTGCTGTTTTGCTCACTAATATTTGGGTGTGGAATGTAAGCCTTTCATCTCCTAATCTGATGCACTTTCCTGTGAGGAGAAAACTTATTCACACTGCAGCTTTCAAGTGGTAGAAGACACAACATGCTCTTAAGCTAAAAGGAGGACACAATCCCCTTCAGTTTAGATAAGACCTGAACAGAGCTACACTCACTACAACATTTGATCTCATATCACAATATTACTTTCAGATTATATTGTGGAAATTCTCCTTGGAAATCAGCAGCTGAGATTACAGCAATATCTTTATTATACACATTTCTTTTGTCTTTGTGGTTTATTTTATTCACATTCTCAGCTGAAACACAATGTTTCAGTCTTTTAATGTTGCTGAGTAAAAACTCATTGCACCGACAAAATGAGCACTAAATTACTAAACCACCTGAGGTATGTTTTCATCTCATTTTGTGTTGCTTTTTCTTTCAGAATAGAATAAACAGAATGACCTTTATTGTCATTATACTCACACATATTATTCACGTTTTATTCTTGGAATGTCTTATATAGCATTTTCAGGTTATTAGGTCTTTTATATGGTTTTACGTTGTCAGACCTTTGACATCATTTATGTTATTTTCATCTTGTTACCTGTTCGTTTTCATCTTTTACAATATAAACAATATAAAATGACATCTAATGATCTCAAGACACCAGCCTTTACACTTAAAAAAATAATGATTTATTATGACAGTTGCTGATACATTGATATGCACATTTTTGATTGCATCTCCCAGCTCTTTTCTAATGTAGAATGGATGCTCTAAACACTCATTCTGAATTTGACGACACTATAAATGAAACAAGATATTTTAGAGCTGCTACCAGCGGCATCCAATAATTTAGGTGATCTAGGCTAATCTTGCCGCTTCACTGCCTCCAACTGCATGGGGAGGAATAAAATAGCATCCTGCAGCTTCCCCCTCACTGGGTTAGTAGGAAAAATAGTAAAATTGCCCATAAGCAGAAATATCACTTCAAAGCTACTTCAGTGCAGCTGCTACATTAAGTGGCGGTGTGTAGAGCCCCTCTTTGGTGTCGGTGTGAGTAACTGTTCCCCTGCCATAAATAAATCTCTTAGTCCAGCACACACACAAGCTTCATCTCAGTCAAATCTCCTGGTTAAATAGGACTTACAACACACCTTACAACGCTGTGCAGCTCATACTTGACACAGCAACATGTAACTGAGAACTGTTTATGACTGGGCAACTTTTTTTCCACTGGGAAGATGTGAGGAGCTGCTTGCAAAAAATACCATTAAATTTAATTCAGTCCATCCAGTGTGGTTACTGTGCAGAATGATAAATGTTTAGCTGCAAATTAAAAATCACATCTGATGCCAGGGAGTATTGGCAACAGTTACTGGGTGTGCCAGCAGCAACAGCAGGGTTTTATGGCAGTGAAGCAACAGTCGGCGTGACAACAGCTCTACTCTTAGCTGCAGGGGAAACTTGAGCATCAATGAGCTGCATATATATAATATATGTACATTAAACATGTTTTTTTTTTTTTTTTTTAGACTGGCTTCACTACATGTTCCACAGCTCCTCTTTAAAAGCGTTTCATTTCAGAAGACACTGCTCAACATTGTCACCCCTCCCAATCTTTTTGTTTTTATTTTTTAAGTGGAAAATGATGGCAACAAAATATGAAACAGCAGTAAACATTTATAGAGCTATGGGGATTCAGTGAGAGAAATGAGAAGCACAGAACACTGTTTGATCATGGCTTTCAGCAGTTTTGTAACACATTTTATACACCAAGAGATGCAGGTCCTCCCACATATTTTTTTTACCACAAAGCAGGAAACAAAAGATGAATCAATCAAAAACCTGCAAACGCTTCTGAGTACGCATGTGAAAATCAAAGCTGGAAAGACCTACATGGCCCCAATTTTTTTAACCACAGAAAGTCTGGATCCAAACCAGCAGTGTCTGTGGAAAAAAAACACACAGCATGTGTCCTCGGGTCAGAAGACAACAGGCCTGTTCCACCCGGAGGTTTACTCTGTCTTTGCTGTGGGGGTTCATGATTCTTTAACCTGCTATAAATAGATAATATGTTGATTTCTACGGCGTGTGTTAAGTGAACACTAACATGTCTGTCACTGTGGCTTTTATATCCAGCCTTAATCAGATCACCGTAAGATTCGACTTACCACTTTGAAGTCCTCCGGTCTGCACTCTGTGCCGTGGAAATGGCAGGACAGCAGCATGTCGTTGATGTCGTGGCCGGTGCGGTCGTAGAATTCGCGCATGTTGAATGGTCGCGGCTTGAAATTGTGAAAGTCAGCTTTGACCTTCAGGCTTTCCAGAACACTCTCCTCCACAAGATGCACGTCTCTGATCTCATATCTGGACAGGCGGAGGGAGAAAGTAAGGGAGAGGTCAGAGAAATGGTTCTAAGTGTTTTATGCCCTTTGGTTTAGTGTGAATTAATGAATTTCCTTAAACGCTAAGTCAGATTAATCACCGCACAGCCTCATAAAAAATTAATTTCGGTCTTTATCAGTGAACCTTTACTCCACTCACCCTCAGCTAAAAATAACACAGGACATAATATATCAAAAGGGACAGGAACCAGCCAGTAAATGTGTACATGACAGTTTCTCTGTGGCGCTTTTGTGCTGGGATGTGATATCACCAGCAGAGTGTAACGCTTTATTGTAGAGTATGTAATAAAGTTCAGACATGAGTTGTACAGATCCATAAAGCCAGTCGTCCATTCACTGTCACTGCAGCACCTCCAGGCGACACGTTGCTCGAATGACTCGACTCTGACATATCTGGCTTTCAACGCTGACAAAAAATGTGTTTATGTTTATGTTGATTGGACTGAGAAGGCCCTGAAAGCATCTGATATGGCTTCTCCTTCTGACTGATTATCCATTTTTAAGGCAAGTTTCAACTAAATGTCAAAGCAAGCAAATAAATAAAGAAAGAAAATTGAATTTCTAAAGCGGCTTGTAAAACAAACTTGTGCGCGGGATGCACTTAGAGGGAGGAAACTAAAGGCCTGACAAAGGTATTAGAAGAAGAATTGTGGGATTGTTTTTGTGGCTTAACCGTGTTACCTTTAACTTTTGGCAAATTCAATAAGTCATTCAAGTCTATCACTTTAATATTCTTCCTCAAAATTCATTTGTTTGGTCATTTTTTTGCATTAGTATTTGATTTTCTAACTCAGGTTTTTATTTTCCAACTTATGTTTTAAATATGTTATCTGGATATTTTGGAATGACCATCACAATTTCATTTTCAGCTTCTCAAAATACACTGTTGCCTATAAAGCTGGCTATTACCTCTTCTCATGAAATCATATTATGACATTATGATTTATCCTTGATAGACAAAGTGTAACTGGGACCCAGTGTGTAATCATTGCACCTGATCAAAGGTGATTACTGATGTGTATAAATAGGAATAAAAGGAGGAATGTGTCTAAAAATAAAATAAATCCAACTGTATGGGAAACAGTGTAGGTTAAAAATTCATTTTTCTTTCTGATCATGATTAGATACAGTTGTTTTGAGCTGACTTCCACTTATTCTATGAATCAGTTGGCTGAGAGACATAAAGGAAATCATTCATTCTAAAAAGATGATGATTACATATGTAATTGTGGGTTTTATAAATTATGATGGCCATTCATCACTATAGTCCAAAACCTTATTTATAGCATGACTGTCACTTACATTTCATCTGCAGCTGCAGCTGTGGTCCTTATTTGAGAATAAAGACCGAGCAACCCACATCACGCACAACATTATCAGTGATACTGGGAAATTTCCTTTCAGTTAATGGAGCCCACAAGAATCTGACCACGCTGCCTGTATTAAAAGAGAGCAGAATAGCTGTAAATGCACCAGCTCTCTACCCTCGCTGTGATCTCCCACTGTGCTATTATTAAAAATGTCACCATTTTAATGGACTCACCAAAGAGCAGATTGCTGGGATTTTTTCAGAAGACTGCCTAAAATGAAAGGCCTTTTAGAAATTTCTCATATGAATGTGTCCGGTTTTATATGAATGTGGTCTTTCATTGATCCTTGGTATAACACACTCTTAATGCACCACTGTGTTTTTCTGAAATGCCCTGAATATAAATGAAAATGACTGTTTTTACTTAAACCAGACCCTGTAGTGTACAGTCATCTATACACTCTGCATATATTTAGTTAAAATATTGTCATGATGAGACCCAGCGCTCCTTTTTCTTCCTTTTTCATCAGGGTGAATGGTTTTAAAGGGCATATAAGGGGTGAAAAAATCAATGCTAATATATAATTATCTCGAAAAGTCATTAACAGTCTAGTCATTAAAGAAGAGCAGTACACCTACACTCTGCATTAACATTACAGTTTCAGCCAATATTTGATTATAAGCAGCAGAAACATCAGATTAATTCATTTTATCAGCCTTACTACAAGAGGTCAGTGGTCGAATACTCCTACAATGCTACCCATCGAAACAAAAGACATAAAAACAGAGTGTGAATGTGAAGGATGATCTTACAAACCAGCTTCCCCAAACTCACACTCACAGTTTATAGCTGATCTATACACCAAGAGCTAATTCGTTAAGTCTGAATAAAGTCATTACAATCTTGTGTAGTTTATCAGAGTTTTACATCGACGTGTAGCTCCGACTGAAATCATCCAAACATTAAATCAATTAAAACTCTTCCAAATTAGATTTAAAATTAGTTAATAGATTTTTTCAGTGATTAAAAATCAGCCTGGCTCCACTATGGCAGTGGTGAGAAGATGTTTTTTTCCCAAGCAGCCAGTGTTTTTGTTTGATTGAAAGAACTTAATTGAAGAGAGGCATTTGCTCCCTGTTGTTTGTGTAGTGGACAAACCTGCCAAGAAGGCACTTATGAGATAAAAATCCCATAAGCACTAGCTGCTGGGATCAGCAGAGGCTAACACTTCAGCATGTGTGCAGCCTAGGCTAAATATCATGCCACAAGACATTTCTCAGACCAGTGACTCCAAACATGAGAAAGAGACGGAGAACATCTTTAAATGGATTTCATGCCACAAGCATTTTCATTTTTGGCCAGGGGTAAAACAGCTAAATGTGCTGCTGCATCGTCTCTCTACCTTGCCAAGGGAGACAGGATAATGAGCACTAAACCTACTTCAGAGTGTAACAGTTGAGTAACAGTTGAGATGAGTACATGGAGGGAAAAAAAGGGATATAACCCCCTTAACACCGTGTTCTCCAGCTCTGAAAAGTGTGTCTGGTGGAAAAACTGACTGAAATGTGTGGGATTAGGAAATGTATTTGCAGAAATCTAGAGGCAAGTGCTGATCAGTCACACCAGCATCACATGGAAAAAAAAAAAGCCATTTTAGTGATGAGGCTGGAATCTTCATTAAAGATTTAGGGTAGACGTTGACTAAATATCCACATGAAAGTAAAGCCACGAGAGGCCTTTGTGCTGAGTCCTGTCCTCGATCTCTGTAACTGACAGCCTGTCAGAGCCTCACATCATTTGAGCTCCAGTATTTACATATCTCTTTAATCTCTTTGAAAACTCAGATGACAGATAGTGGTCATTAATTACTCCTCCTAAAAATGTCCAGAATTAAATGTCCTGCTGTACACACTCTAGTCTCAGATAGAGCATTATCACTGGGAAAATAATAAAATCACATGTTTACCTCACAGCTTCTAAAACCAGCACTAGTTACAATCTTCACTGCTTGACATCTTTCTTCTCTACCCCCCGTTGCTTTTGTGACAACTTGCGCATGATCTTAATCACTCCAAATGTTATGGTTTTCCCTCAAAACTGTTTTAGAACAGTAACTATGCAGACAAGAAAACTCTGTCAGAGCATAGAAACAAGGGAATTAATTTGGAGCTCTGGTATGTTTTTTCAAGCTCTGTTGAGATGTCACTCACATGAAGATTTAAAGGTATAATTTACACCTGGAGCATCTGGCATTTCACTTGTAATCACATTAAAGAGGCATGAAGCTGTACAGCTTTCCTCCAGAGCATACAGCACAGTCTGTTGCCAGCTCAGGTATCCAGTACCTTCAGCAGCAGGCAACCAAGAAGGCTGCTGGAGTTTTATGATTATATGATTATAATGCCTCAGTTAATTCAAGGTTGACAAGTCTTCTCTCCAGGCGCTGCATGATTCAATAAGGTAGAAGCTATTAGAGCTTGCGGGATACGCATTTGCAACATGAAACTCGTTTATAAATGTGTAAAAACAGGATGGAAAGGTGTGGAGCGATGCTGTAAATAAAGGGAATGATATTCATATTAAATAGGGAAATAAAATATAAGTGGGGAAACAATTAACCTGGGGTTCAGTTAGCAATTATGATTAAAAGTTAAAACAAGAGCCTCGTTTTGGACTTGAATGTGGTGAACAGTACCTCTGGTTGAGCAGGGCCAGCAGCTCCCCTGCGTGGTACAGGTCATTGCGAGTCACTCGACTGAAGCGAAATGCGTTCAGGTTGCAAAAAGTGACCGCGGGGAATGTCATGATCGGGGTCGTGACTTCATCCAGTTTGGTGACGTGCGGGTACTCAAGGTAGAAGTGGATCCTGTCCACGCACACGTACAGCAAGAAGGTCAGAGAGCCCAGAAAAAACACGACCCACAGACAGCGTTTGATGCAGAACCGCTCGTAGGTGAAGATGTGAGAAATTCCGTGCAGGGTCGAGCTGTGCGCAAAAACTTCCAAGGGTGGAGGTTGGTTTGAGTCCATTTCTTCGGTTTCTACTTTCAGATCCATTTTCTCCGTGGAATGAGCTCGACCTGAATGCAGGAGTCAGTCAACAGATGCTGAAACACTTGGTGTTTAGTGAAGCGGACAGTGCATTCATTCACCTGTGGCATAAACTGTCATTATCCATCCGACCAGGTGCAAACATGTAGATAACCACCTCTGAACTTGGTGCGGTTCGGCAGCCATCCCTCATGCAAACAAATGAGAAAACATTTAGAGCAGCCGCCGCTCCTCCGAAAAAAAAAAAAAAAAGTCAGGCGAGCAGTAACTGTGGGTCATGCATTTCAGAAAAGCAGGCACAGAAAAGCAAAAAGACTCAAAAGCATGTGTGACCAAGATGCCAAAACGCAGGAGCACATCACAACAACATCTCGGCTGAGGTGTTTTCCAGGCTCCACGGAGGTGTCCATATGCATCAAAGCAAAGAAACAGAGATGTTGATTAAATATCCTGGTTTAATTCTTAGTCCAGTGAAGCCCGCATCATTCCCACACACCAACAAGAGGAAACCCGGAGACCGAAAAGAAACAAATCCTCCTGACACTTCACCTAATTTATTAAGAGTTCCTCTCCAGCTCCGCTTCCTTCACGTCCCTTTAGATTTCAAGCCGAGGTAAATACTCGGGTCAGGAGATGTGTTTCTGTGTCAAAACGTGTTCAGGAGTCTGACTGCTGGTTATCTGGTCGGTGGATGAGTCGTGAGCTTTTTTTTCCCAGCTCTGGTTTTGTCTGTCTGGAAGCAGCAGCAGCAGCAGAGGTGGATGTGGATGTGGATGTGGATGAAGACTGGACTGACGCTCTGCTTCACCTGAGAGCTCTGGATTAGTTTTTAGTCTCTTCCCTTCACAAGACCGCAGCCCCCACAGTATGCATGTCAATAAAGGACGAGTGTGTGAGGACTATTTCTTTAGTGTGGTCTCTGTTAGACAATACAGCTTACCTTTTTCTTATTCTTGAAAGTCCTGCTTCATTGACAAAATCTGGAGGTTTAATCATGCATTGTTCAAATTTATCCCTGCAAACAAAAAATAGCATCAAATCACAGATGTGTTTAAAAAGAGCATGCTTGTGACCCCATGGATGTAAGGGTGGAAATACTAGTGTATGTCATTAAAGAATAATGTGCAGATGTTGTTGGCTATTCTCTTTAAGTTTCACTATCAAACTCCCAAATACAGCAGAACTAAGTAAGGTAAATGTTTTCGTCCACCAGCTCTGTTCTGCAAAAAACAAATTCATCACCTCAGCCAAAAGCAGAAAATAATGATATGTGCCGTGTTAAGATTGGTCCATAAATAAACAATGACATTTAGTCCCCTGCTGGATAGAGGAGTGAAAAATGCATCTAGCTGTGCAACAACGCTGAATCGAGCTTCGTTATCATACAAAATATTTATTATGCGTCCTACAAGATGCATTACTCACCCGAAATGCATCAGCATGAAAAAAATCGACATAAATGTCCACTCATCGCTGTGCTTATGGGCATCTTAAATCCAGAATGAACAGCTGAAAGTAAGGCACAAATGAATGTTAAATGTGATATGTTTATTAGGCTTAAGCAAAACATTCCTAAAGGCGCAGGCGATGCTTTTTAGACATCCAGTGATATTAAGATAAATTATATTTCTCTCAACCGGAGGGCAAACATCACAGACAGCAGAAGTTCTTTTATACTGTCAGATCTAAAGATAAGTCTGACACTTGAATGCACAGCTGTGGCAGAAAGCCCGGGTTTGACGCACTGAGAGTGGATCACAATGAGTATGTGTTTAGTGAAGGAAACCCAGAGAAATTGAGAAATTATGCAACTGTCGCTTAGAGTGAAATATTCACAATTCATCATTAGAAAGATTAAATTATTCACTTGAGCTGAAATATGACTTGCAATATATGCAATATACACAAAACACACAAATGATATGCATCTGAGAGGTTTGGAAGAGCTTAAGAAGCGTCTGGGAGGTGTTTGAGACTTTGTTTGCAGCTGTAGACAACTGTGAAGTGATGGAGAAGCTGATTTTGTCCGATTTGAGGCGATGGTCTGAGGCTGCTGTCCGTGGTGCTGATGGGTGTGCGTGTTCCTCTCCGGTCCTGCAGGGGGCGGCAGAGTGCGCCGCTGCTACACTTTAATAAGCAGAAGGATGGAACATGTGAGCAGCTGTGAAAAACATGGCGATGCCTGTCGGAGCAGCGCGTCTCTGTCACTTGGCAGGACGGGCTGTCACCTCCCTGTCCGCCAGACACAGACGGAGTGTGAGCCTGCCACAGAGGAGGAGTTACACGTCCACCTCCGCTCGGAAATGTGAGTAAAATGTGAATAGAAACTTAAAGAAAGTACCAGCTTTAAAGGCGTAGCGGCAGCTCAGAGGTCAGTGGCATTAGCAGCTAGCTACAGCTAATGATTAATGTTTGTTATTGTTCTGGACTTTTCCTCTAATACTGACTGGGAACAAACATTTCCTGTGGCTGAAACTGGGAAATTTTCAGAGATACGCAACCAGAGGGAAATAAATCCAGTCCATACGGGTGGATTCGGTTATCTGATTTATGAGTGTCTTTGCTCCCAAAGTCTGTTTTCTGTCATAATATAAGCTTAGCAAACAGTACACACTGGCTACAAGACGAGTGTTTGGTCAAAGGTTTTAATCTACATTTCTAGGTTATTTCTTACGTCGGCCAATTTTCTTCACAACTACTTTTCTTCTACAGTTTACGTTTGTCTTATGCGAATTGCTTATGTGCAAGCAAGCAACATATGATAAACAGATACACAAATCTATTAATTATGCTAAAATCTGTCGAAACAATCCAAACCAGTCTTATCATTATAAGTCCTCTACAATGGCCTTAATCTTTCTTTCATATTGTGAGTTCTTTAGTCCTTCAGCCACGCCCACGCACGTGTTTTAAGTGATACATGAATTTCTATTGTTAACAATGGTTTCATTCAGGGTTGTCAAACTCAAATACATAGTAGGCCAAAATTAAAAAAAAAAAATTGGTACAAGTCAAGGGCCGGACTGGTTCAATGTTTATTGGAAACTTATTGAAATGACCTTATTGCACATATTAAACCTGGAACTAACAAAGCCTGTATGTTATTTACCATGAAACAACATTAATCATTAAATAAATGAAATTTTAAAAAAAAATCAGTTGCATTCATTTCTTTTGGCTCTATCTGCAGTTTTTCCAGAGTAATTTCAAATGAAAACATATTTCTACAGGCAAAAAAACAGCCAAAACATAGTTTCCTACAAATAAAAATCAAATGTCCTGTAGTAGCAAGAAAAAAAAAAAAGCATAAATGACTGCATTAAAAACTGAAAATGGTTTAAAGCTCAGTTTGCTGTTCTATGCTCACTAGTCTTAACCTGATACTTGGTGTCTCGTCTTGGATACCAGTTCATCAGTGTTTGGGGTCAGGCTCTGGGCCTGACCCCAAACACTGAACACTGAAATCCTCGGGATTGAGTGAAGGTGTTCATCAGCAAGATGACTCTTGTGTGACGTTTTATTTATCTTCATCAAAGAGAACAATTGTTCACACAGGTATGTGCTGCCAAACATAGAGAACGCTTTTGCAGCTTGGGTGCTCAGCTGGGGCATTGTGTCAGGGATCAAACTCTGCAGCGCCCACAGACTCATATTTCGCCCTCCGTGTGTCACTACATTAGAGCTCAATCAGCTCCATTTGGAGGTTTCATGGTGCGCTTTCCACTTCAACTGCAAATGGATTACTGAGCAGTTCAAACCTGCTTTTTTGGGCTTCAAAATCGGCAAATCGCCATGTGAAGTCGGCACCAAGTACATTATATTGAATTATTCTGCAAACTGTGTACTTGGGAAAACAATGGTAGAGACCTGCTCTTTCGTAGTTTGGCAGCACGGAAAATGGCTCAAGTTTTCTTGCAGCATCTGTGTCTCTTCACAGCCGCAGCTTGGTTTCCGAAGCCTTCACTGTAGCGTACATGTTAGTGATGACACGGCCTCTCCCCTGATGACATGGCCCCGCCTCTGATGACACGGCCTCACCCCTGATGACATGACCCCTCCCCTGAAGCTGCAGGTTGAGCGCATTAACATGACTTGTCATGTCACACAGAAAGGCCACTTCACACTGCAACTTTTTATCTCGGAGCTCTGTTGTGTCTTTCCCTTTGCTTTCCTTGAGCTCACACATCTCCTCACGCAGCACGCAGGAGTGAGGCGCAGAATCTCACTTGCGGGTTGTGATGGATGTGCCAACACACTGGCAGTGCTTTGTGGGGCCGGATGTGGCCCGCGGGCCTTGAGGTTGACACATGTGGTTTAGGTGTACAAGCTTCAGAATTTTTTGTTTGTTTTACATAATGCATGTTATTACATCAAAATTTCAGCCTTATGTGTATTTATACTATTATAATGGCTATTTTCTAGAGGTAGACTGGTAGTGGACTGTTTAAGGTTGATATAGGCTGAGATATACTGTAGGTAGAAAAGCCCAGAATCAAACCGGCTGATTAAATGGCCAATATTCTCCCTGTCCTGTTTCCCCCTAACTTTGATAGTGTGATACAAATTTGAGCTATTATTTTCCATTCAAGTCAGGATTTCCACTTGAGAAGCTTAATTTACCTGTACCAGTCCTATTCTAGCCCTAATATCCCTTACATTCATCAAACACAAGGTTTTATGAGGTATCTGTAATCCCGCATAGCTAGATTTCCACACTTTTGCCACCAGTGTTCCAGTACTGTAGGATGGTCTAACATTTTGCACTATTACTCTGGGTTAAAGTTATCTGTGTTGTTTGGCTACCCCTTGGGCAGTGCTGAGTGTAGGATGCTGTGGCAGTATGTGTATGTTTTGTGGTATTGGAATTATTAAAACCATACAAAAGGAAGCAGCACATAAAACAATGTGTGTCTTTGTCAACCTTGCCGTTTTCGGGGTGTATTTGCGGCTCGGAGGTTGTTCTTTCATGTAGCCTTTCAAAATGAGAACACACGGACGGCTGAAGGAAGGGAAATGACAGTCTTACCACACACAACAGAAAATTTGACCTTTAATTCTAGAGAGTATTTCCAGCAAGACCGACTAAGGGATCGTCTCTTATTCAGACCAGTGTGGTCACTGACTTCACAAGCCAGATTGTGATATTTCAACAGACATCAGTGAAGCTTACACACTGTCATTAAAACTGAATTCCTGTTGTGTTCCTGTGTGTAGATCTGCAGTTCAGGCTGGATGAGAGAACCGCTCACAGTAGTCTGGACCTCTTTAAGAAAGACACTGGTGTCATCTACCGGATACTGGGTCTGGACCCCAGCCATGTGCAAGACAACCCAGAGCGTTTCAAAGACTGGGCTGTCGTGTTTGGTGACGAAAAGATCAGCAGTGGGCGACACTACTGGGAGGTGACAGTTAAAAAGTCCCAGGAGTTTCGTCTGGGCGTGGCCGAGGCGCTGATGTGTAGGGATGAATGTGTGGGAACCAACAGCTCCTCCTGGGTGTTCGGCTACGCTCAGCGCAAGTGGTTCGCCATGACCAACAAGAAGATCGTTCCCGTGACACTGGTGGGGAAGCCAGACCGCGTAGGCGTCCTGGTCGACTACGAAACGGGCCTTCTGGGTCTGGTGGACATCGAGAAAGGCAAGCTCATTCACACCATCAGGGCCCAGTTTAAGGTCCCCCTCTGCCCCGCATTTGGACTCTGGGATGGGGAGCTCCTCACTCACACTGGCCTTGAAGAGCCTGAAGGCCTGCAGTGAAGCAGGTCGATTGTAATAACAGCAAAAAGCTCCAGGGATGTATTTGTTACTATGGCAACACTTTTCAGCCCTATCTTTAATCACAGTGCAGGACAGAAAGCAATATCTTGTTGGGAATCATTTGCAATTTAATTACAGGTGATTGTTAGTTCTCTGTGGTCCAGCGAAATCAGTGTCATGACTCGTAACAATGCAAGTTCATACATTATGTATGTCAGTCCACCTCAGGTTCAGCTCCATCACAGGCAAGTTTTTTTTCTTGTGTATCACTTGTATTACCTCAGCCTTACTCATGTGAAAAAGAACTGCTAAGTTCTGTTTTCTGCTTTCATGTTCTGGCATCGTCGACACATAACGGCTCTCAAATGTTTTTTTGAGTCTCATGTTCATGTTGTATGTTCTTTAATAAAATAATCTCACTGAAGCAGTTGTCATGTTTATTTTATTTACAGCAGGATGACATATATTTACAGTGACAGGCTACAGTCATGCCCGAGGAATCATTTCACTGTCACAGGCCAATTAAATGGCAAACTAAATATAACAATGAATAGAGGGCTTTCAGTTGACATTATTACGCTGTACACCATGACATTTAGATCACGTGACGCAGCTGCGGATTGAGCGCAGAACTATAACTTTGAAATCATGTCTGTTCTCATAGTACACTGTATATCAACATGCAAAACTTGTGATTTAACAGCTTTAATCATGTCTAAGGCTTACGGTAAGTACTCTGCTTAGTATTACTGTTACTTAGTATCACTATTACTGTGTCTGGCATACGTGAGATATTTGTCATATTTTTATTGTTTTGTGTTTTTTTTATTTTTTCATTATTCCGCCTATTGATCTAGGGAAATTTTCAATATAAAAATAAACTGTCTTACACTCTTTCAATCCTTCATCAGACAGTCTTTGTCTCAATACACCAAGAATATGCTAAAGATTGGCCACTACCATTACATGTCATGTTATTTGTTGAATTGAATGTATTTGTGCAATCAATAAATCAATACTACTTATAACTTGTCATACATGAATTAGAAACAGGCTGATGGGCCTAAAGGAATTGGCACAGATTTACTATTACAGGCTCAAGTACACATGAATGACCTCCGTTTGAGCCAATAATTGATAAGGCTGCTTTAAGAATCTGTAAATATAAGACACAGGAGGCATCCACTGTCCTGATTAAAAATATCGACTGTAGATCAACATTTTTCAATATTTAAAATACAAACACATTATATGAGGTATGTAGTTATATCGTAGTGGCTTAAATCACTTACCATCTGACAATCTTTCCTCACACATGCGACAAAATATTTCCTATCATCTTCAATATTGCTCAGCTGCTATTTATTACCCAGATGTTTAATCTGATCTTCAGAAATGCATCCTAAACTATGTAGACATTTAACATTGTAACAATCTAAAGGATGATCCCTGATATTCCTACTAAATTATATTTATTGTCATATTTAAAGTAACAAGTAATTTCTCTGATCTGTCATGTGCCCCTCAACTCCTCAAGTGCATAGAAATATAGTACTGTGCAAAAGGCTTATAGCCACTACATGTTGTTGGTTTTGCAGGGTTGTAATGAACATGCATTTTCAATTGTGAGTCTCTTTATTGAGACGTAAAAGAATGCAGGAGATATGTGCAAAGTATTTAAATTGTAAATAAATTACAACTATGTGGCCTCTACAGAGAAAAATCTGAATTTAATGTGAACTCCATTTTTGGATTTATTTGATCTTAAACTCAGGAGTCGAATGTCTGGAAGTTTTCTTAAGTGATTCAATCGTATATTAAACCAAGCTTCAGGCAGAACATCTCAGAGTTTTTCTTAATGCTTTCTTTTATAATTTTCACTGTCTAGATGATCCATATAATTTCTATAATATTATTATTATTCTTATTTTTTCTAATTTTACTGTTGTTTTTAATGGTGTTTAGATATTGTATTTCTTCCAGTTGATATACTGATGCAGAGACTGAGGCATCCATATGTCTGGTCATTATAACTTTTACTAAAAGAACAAATCCAGTACTGGCCTAAGACTTTTGCACAGCACTGTAGATGATCATCTCATACAAGCTCTGATGATCCCCTCTTGTTTACACAACACTCTTCAATGTGTCCAGTGTGCTTTTCTGCTCTTCAGCATCACATGTTGAATTGCTGTCAGAGTAAATGCGTTGATACTCTTGCAGGATTGAAACAATAACACTGTGGCCAAACTGCAAAGCATCATCCACAGCAGTGTTCCCCCATCTGGTAGATAACACAATTCATTATCACAACAAGTGAGATCCTGCACTTGTTCATATGCAGATGGAAATGTCATTTCATTATTTGATGATGAATTAATATTTAATATCCCTACCTGTCTTTCAAGTATGGATTCACTTTGCATATTTCAGTTAGGAAGATTACAGCCTCAACGTGGCCTGGAAAGAATAAGAAATAAAGAACCATGTCAGTGATCATATTTCCAAACCGGCTTACACCAATGTAATGTAAATGTCATTTCCTTTACTCTTGTTTGAATTTCAAAGCCAAGATTATTAAGGAATGAATGAACAAATAATGAAGCGTCACCCTCGGCAGCGGCGATGTGGAGCGCTGTTCGCGAGTCGTAGTCCGTCTGCTCCATGTTCACAGCAGAAAGGGCAAACCTGGAGGGGAGATGAAAGGTTAACCCAAGTGATGGATAACTACGTGTGCAGAGCTAAGCAGCTCTATAATAACATGAGTAAAGGAATGATCACAAAAACAGGAATGGATTAATTGTGTATCAATGTTTTTCTAATTAAGAAAAATCATAATAATGTGTGTGTGTATATGTGTGTGTGTGTGTGTGTGTGTGTGTGTGTGTGTTTACCTCCTCAGAGATGTGAGGTCACCAGTGTACGCTGCAAACATCAGGGTCACTACTGTCTTGTTCTAATGTCACAAAAAAATAAATATATGTACACATAAAAATGATCCAAAGAAATAATCAAATCTCTAATCTCTTTCAAAACATGAAATGCAGTTTCAATAACAGTGAGGCTGAACTTACTGGGTCGTCATCTGACTTTCTTCTCGGGTCGTGTTTCTTTGTGAAGTGTCTCAGGTTGTCATAATTGTGGAAGTTGAAATGAGACACCAGCTCCTGGTCAATTAATTGTTAAAATTGAATATTAGAGAAAAGCTGCTGAGACAAACAAGATAATAACATGATGTTGCATTTTGTGATTCTTGAAGCGCTCTCTGAAAAGATTAATACTTTGCATTCACCATTCACTGTTTCATCAAGGGTGTCAACATAATTTTAGTTCAGGAGCTGCATACAGCTCAATTTGATCTCAAGTGGGTCAGACCAGTATAAAACTATCATAACTTATAAATAATGGAAACTCCAAATTTTTCTCTTTGTTTTAGTGTAAAAACGTCAAATTACATGAAAATATTTGCATTTGGAAACTACACTTTCACCAAAAATGTGAATAACCTGAACAAATATGAACACCCTGAAATGTCTTTAGTGAGATCAGTGCTATTTTAACAAGATTCTGCTTATTACTAAATGTTTTGTGACTTTGTAGATCCACTATGATCTGTAAGTTGTAATATATGTATAAATAATAAGCTGAGGCATAATATCATAAAAAATTGCACAAATTTTTCTTAAGAAATTTCAGGTTGTTCATATTATTCATATTTTTCAAAGGGTAGTTTGCAGATGTAAACATTTTCCTTAATGTTATTGTACTTTTTTTGTCTAAAACATGAAGAAACCTTTTGAGTTGACATTGTTAATGACTTGTTATGTTATCACTTTATTTGTCCGGCCCACTTAAGATCGCATTAGCCTGTATGTGGCCCCTGAACTAAAATGAGCTTGACACCCCTTTGGTGAAATATTAATGGAAGTCAATGGAAGATACAGTATGTTGTGGCATTCCTTTTGCATAAGCATTGAGCTGCATAAATGCTCACAAGAGGAATACTGCCCATAAAACTAAAATGGTCTAACATTTGTGTGACCTTTTTTGGCTGGGCTGTGTGTAATGTTTTTTCTGTTTTAGTGCAAAGTTTCAGAGTCGCCTAATGAATCAGACTGTGACACAAATGTGACGGTGACTGCCTACCTGACAGAAATGAATACTGCGGACACTGTTTCCGAGCCGATCTAATGACGGGGACCAACATATCATACCCATAACGTTGGGAACCACCAGCAGTACAGCCCCTGAGACTCCAGATTTAGCAGGCAAGCCCACCTGAAAAGAAAAAAACCAAAAAGTCTGATGTAAAATGTAATACTTTATCAATGGCGTCTGTTTGGATCTAAATGTTCTTTTGGATGCTCACATGGAAAGCAAAGTGTCCAGAGAAGTCGTACATGCCACAGGAATGCATGAGGCTCAGCGTGTTGCGAACTGCTTCAGCACTCAGCACACGCTCGCCTGTGATTGGACAAATACCCCCGTTGGCCAGCGTTGCAGCCATTACACTTCCTGACTCACAGGTTATCTCTATGGAGCACAGCTGGAAAGATGAAAAAAGTATTGAAAGCTCAGAGCTTAGTGAAACCTTTCATCCATAAAATGTGATGTGTTAAAGTCCAAGAATCTCACTTGAAAGTAGAAGTCGAGGGCTGCCATCATGTCGACGTTTCCAGGAAAACACTGCAAGGATGACACAAGATATTTCTTTTTCTAAAACACTGACTACTTGAGAAGAACTTGGAGTAATTATGCTGTCATGTAGCATGAAAATAACTCACCCTTTTCTCTTTGAGGTAATAACCGATTGCGTAATTCCTATCACTTGTCTCCTTCTTTGACTGGAAACTGCAGAAAAATGCAAAAGTGTAGAAAAACAGAGTGTACCGTAAAAACATTCACTTCACTGTGAAATAATTGAAATAAAAATCTGATTAATTACTGCAATGGTTATTACAATCTAGTAAATAGGTAAATAAAATAAAGCAATAAATGTAATTTTCAGTATTAATCATTATTTTATTTTCCCATATTTTGATGGTGTTTAAATTATTGAACTGTGTTGGTAGTGATTGTTTTCCAGGCAGAGGAATAGAATTTAAAAGAAGTTGTCAGACTTCCTATTGTCACAATAAGTTAGGGATATTGTGAGGTCCTCAGTGGATTTCATACATAAGGTGTTTGTTTCACTTCAGTGATTTTT
>JAPQRQ010000026.1:11154898-11211899 GCA_037367365.1 Apogon talboti | reverse complement strand
CCGACTTCACCACTTTGGCTTGAATGCCAGACGACCGTTGCAGGTGACTCCACTGACACCAAGACACCGCCGTGACCTTTTGCAGTGGGTACAAGACCATGTGACCTGGACAGTGCAGCAGTGGTCTATATCCCTAACTTATTGTGAGTAGTACTGTTGTGCAAACTTTGCAGCAAAGCAACTGAGGAAAACGATAAAACAAAATGTTTTCATAATCAAGTGAAAAATGTATAAGACTTTGTTGAGTTATTTCATAATATAATAGGTGTTTTTCCAAAAGTGCAGTACTCACATTGCATTGTTGAAGCCCACATACTCTGAACCGGTCATGCTTTTCAAAAACTCCATCACCTGCATTAACGTCATATTTAGGGATAGTTTTTTATTAAAAATAATTCTACAAGTAAGTTAATAAAACCAAATAAAAGCTTGTAGATGAAAAATATTTACTTACATAGTCAAACCTTTCTGCTTTATTCGAATCAGGCTATCAAAATAGAGAAAATAAATGATTTTCTGATGACATGTTTTCACACCAAGAGTCATTAAGTCCCTACAGGTGGCAGTGTTTCTGTGCTTTGACACTGGGGCATTAGGTTTTGAGTCCAGTTTTATGTGTGTGTTGAAGGATGACGTGGGCATGATGCTTCAGTTGGTTCTGTTAGTTCAGTGGGAATAAGTACACTGTGGCAGGGAGAGCTGTTTATGGCTCTGGTTGAGTTTCACAGTCTGGTAAGGATCACTTACAAGTTGTAAAGTTACCAAATGAGAAAGGTAATTATTCATATCCCAGTTTAATGACACTCCTCATGAGGGTTAAAGACAATATCAAATTTTTCAAGTTGAATAAATGCCTGAGGCTCAGTCTCATGGACTCTATGACTTTTCAAGTTACAAGCAATATATGCAGTAAAATATAAGTAATGTGATAATGTTCACATTGTTTGTTCAGTTTTGTACAATAGAGTCTATGGTTTTGTACTTTGCTTCTTTTCATGAAATATCAAAGTTAAATGTTTTGGATATAAACTGTGGTTGGACAATATTGACAACACTGTGTGCCAAACACTCCTTCTATTCGGAGGCTTTTAATTGGTGGAAAGCCCACACACGCCCCTGACAACAGCCTCAAATCCAATGTCCCGCCCCCCCCTTGAACCTGACCCACATATGATAAGAGGCCGGAGTCTTTCTGCAGTTCACTTGGAAACCTTCATGAAAACCCCACAGAGTACACAACCATATATAGCTGCGAACGCCGAGCTAAAATGCACGGCAAAAATGTGACAGAACCTGTATTTTTTTCTTTTTTCCACAATAACCTCAATCTGCCCTGTATGCATTATGTATGTATAAAACTGAGTCATGACTGTGAGATTCATGTCCTCATGGCTGAATTACAGCTCTACATCCCAGGGAAAAGGTGCAACAAAAGGCTGTTTTTTTCCATTTCTTTTGCTATTGGTTGTTATGTAGGATGGACAGTTATAAATGAACGCATGTGCAATGGATTAAAAAGCACAGCCTTTTGGTACTATGACTGAAAATTCCAAAAATATTAATTAATCCATTAATACAATACTCATGACAAGTCTTTACCTTTATTAAGGAACTGATGACGATAGCTCCAGCATTTACCATTGGGTTGTGTGGTTTGTCTGCACATGAAACAAATATTATTATTGATTTACTTGTGACCGCTAGGGTAATAAAACAATAATAAAATAATCATCTGAACTGATTTGCTCTCCTCTGTTTTTTCCAATGAGATAAACTGTTATACAATCTGGCTGAAAGTCCAGGGATCTTTGTTGTTTGCCAATAACCAGTCTGTTGATATTACCGCTCAGGAGCCAGCGCTGTTAAAATGTAATTTGCTTTTTACAAAATCAGGATAAATCACCTCCATTTTCAGGTTTTTGTTAATGTTTGTTCTTGTAAAGACAAGACAAATGGACATTAAATCTTAGTGAGACTCATCGCTTACCTTCCTCATTTAGCGACAGGGTGTTAAACTTGAATCCACTGGGCTCCTTGCCCACAAACTGGTGAACTCGTTCACCGCCTAGATCATGCACAGCGATGGCATACTCCAAGGGTTTCACACATGACTGCAGACAGAAGGGAGTCTTGGAATCACCCACAGAGTGTCTGCATGACACCAGGATGTAACACAGAAGCATCAAAAAACAACAAAAACAGAGGAGTGAGTTTTAGTATGATGGCAAACGAGGAAGGAGATTTTAACATGGACCAATGTGTGAAAGTGATGATGATACTGTACCGCTGTCCATCAATGGTGCACAAAGACACACCCCAAAAATCAGGGCTGAGCCTGGCCAACTGAGGAATATAATCAGCTATCTGCAAAAACATGAAAAAATCAGTGAGCACACGCTAAATCAATGTGGACGAGTGTCCCCATGATAAGTCTATTACTCACTTGACCTCCCTCCTGCTGTTGAGCACTGTCATACATTTTATTGATCTGCTGGACAAACTCCTGAAAGTCAGGGATGATGAACTTTTTTTTAAAGGCCTTAGTCAGCAGCATAATGTTGTTGCCCGCACACCTACAAGAGGACAAATCATTAAGAGGGACATGTAAAGAATTACAAAGCACTTCTGAAGCAGTTTCTGCAATTACATAGTGATGGATCTATGATTTATGAACTAAATAATATCTGTAATAACATAACTGCTCTGCTTAGAAATAACTTATGATAATGTAAAGAGGGAAATACAGTGGATGGTTAAACCTTATTTGGATTTTATCTCAATTGAATGGCTCAGTTTGGTCCAAAAAAGCCCATTTTCTCATTAAACCACAGACCAACAGTCACATAGTAGATTTATGACTCTTTTCAGTGTGCAGACCAGTATACAGCACCCTACAAAGATGATTTTTTTTTTTTTTTTAGAATTGTTTCATCATATTTTTGTAATCTGAGAAACAAGAAGCAAGCTGGACTGTTATCTTTATAACTACCGATATAAAGTAAAAGACAAATGTTTTCTTATCTGAAATTCCAGTCAATTTCCTTTGAATTGAAATATAAACTGGGTTATATTTTAAGTGGCTTGCCTTAGGATAGTAGACACATGGTATAACAAACTCACCTGCTTCTATCAGCCACATGCTGAGATTATTAAATATTTCCATTACCATGGTTGGCCAGTAGTACTGTATGCTTTCAAGGAATGGTATGCACATTCTTTCACAGCTGGTCTAAACTAAAGTATGTGATCTGCACCCCATGCTAGTCCAAACCGATGCTGGTGTGAGGTTGTGAGACACCAGGAGAGCAGAGTGGATAGATCTTACATTATTCATATGGGTCATTTCCTAAAAAAATAGAAGATAGCTCTCTATTTCTAGTAGTATATTTATAGAATTCTTGAGTGGTCCTCAGGAAGGGATCACTGTACAAATTACCACAGAAAGTTAGCCTTAGTTCAGAGCCGTCAACCAACGCGGGCATCAACCTTCTGTCCATCGGTTCTGACTGAACTGCACTCATCAATTTGGAACTACCCGTTTACAGAGCAGCAAGGAGCTCAGGGATGTGTTGAATCTACTAACTGGCTCAGTGTGGAGTTAATCCAGAATTATGCCCTTTCATTAGCAGCCCCAGAGACCTGTATGTCTGCACCCTCTACTGCTTTGGCATGCACTCACGTGAATTTGGCTCAGCAGCTGTCAGCTGTCAGCTTGTGTCTTAAAAATAGCACTGACCTCTTTTACATAACTACTAAAAAATATGGAAGACCCTTAACCTTACATAACCTCATGTCCTGACCCCCAGTCAAATTTCCCATGCTTGTGTTTGGGGACGCCCTTGCTTTTCTCATTAATTCCTGTCCTTCCTGATAAAGAAGGTGTTTAATAAAACGTTATGTGAATTCACAAGAGATCAACATTTAAACAGATACAGTACAGAGGGCGATCTGCCTACGTTGACTTGGAAGAACCACATACATACTGTGACTAAGATCCAAAAATAAAGGTACCTTCTGAAGAGCTTCTTGTCCATCATGACTGGCCCCACAGAGTCATGTGATGATTGTTTCATCTGATAGACACAGTCACGCAGCCGAGGGTCAGACGTCAACAAACCAGTTTTTTTCAGCGCCTGTATGTGAGTAGAGGATGAGACTAAGTCAGAAGTGGCATTCTTTAATCGATACTTTATATCAGACACAGCAGTGTGTATGCAATGATTGTTGGCATGACACTAAACTTCACAGGCATCAGGAAGGGCTGACATGAAGTCTGAGGAGGAAATAAAGGCATAGAGCGGATTACCCGAATCAGGCTGAAGACCACTGTATGCATCCGGTGTCTATTTTAGGGACACCGTGTGCATGCCCTACTTGTGAGTCATTGCATACGATAAACTGATTTAGTGAGCACATGGCTCGAGCCTTTGCTGTTGTTTTTTTTTAATATATATTTATTTATTTATTTATGAGTGACTCTTAGCTGCAGGACAGGAAATGTTAATTTGCACCATTAGTGTTTTGGTTGTTATTTTGCAATATTTTCTTTCCAGGTTCAGTGTGACCTGCATTTTCTGCTAACTAATGCAAGTGATTTTTCATTGCAAATGAAAGAAACACACAAAACAGACACTTAGAGATAGGCTGTGTGAAAAATAGCTGCAGCACAGCAGATTTAAACACAATATTCAAACTGCAATTAAATGTATCTTAATCTCATTTGTGCTTTACTTGTGGCATATGGATAAAAGTTATTAACTTTAATATCCAAAGGAGTATTTAATCAATTCATAATAACCATTTTATTTGCAGTAAAGAATTTTAATACTTCTCTGCTGATGGCAGTGATGCACGAAATAGTTGATTAAATTTGCAGTGAAACTCAGTCTTAACCAGCCGTTTCATCAATGAGCTATGAATGTATTTTCTTTTATATATCAGTGTGGTGAGATTATTTCATTTAATTCCAAAAAGAATGGATCTGTTTTAAAGGTAAAATTGGATTTTCTTGATATTAGTGGTATAATTTTCTAAACTCTAAATTAGAAAAAGGATTATTAATGAAGGAGCCTATTAATTTTAATTATCTAACATTAACTTTGCCCTCTTGAATGGTAATTTCTAGTTTTATTAAGTATCTTTGAGTTGTGTTTTTGCACTTTGCACCACGAGCAAGATTAATGACTAACACTTTCACCATCTATGTCCTCCTGTCCAATCATCTATACAAACACATCAAGTCACCCGTGGGATAAATACATGCCATCTGTGTTGACACACGTCTGTTTTTCTAAATGATGCTGTTTGCAAAATTACAGGGTTGCTACAGACTCTGAACCTGCCAAAGCACATATCAGATTTTTATTTTTTTTTTTTTGTGCTGCAAAAAAAAGGACGCATCACCTGATGCTGCATAGTGGTGTGTTTGCAGTAACCTGTTTAATAAAGCAATGAATTCAAACACATTTTATGTTCTGTTCATCGTCTTTATTTGAGTGTATATGATGTAAGTTCTGGTAATGTTGCAATACACTTGTTCACATCTCCTCAGGGCCATGTGTGGGGAGGTTTGTTGTCTTGAAGGTGAAAAAATGTTTGTTGCTCTCTCTTCAAATTACATCACTGTCACACCTGCTACACTTAGTCCCATTACATAAGGAACTCCATAAACTTCACTTGCATTCAGATGGAGTTTCTTTCCCTTTCTGAGCTCCGGACACGTCCCAAGGTTAATTTAACTAATGTCAGATGTGCTTTTAGCAAAAACAATAAAGCTGTCCATGTACACGCCCACATGCAATGGAAAGTCAAACGGCTCCTTGGTGTGACAGATTAAGCGTAAAGGTGTTGTTGACTCACCGCAGTGAACTGGGAGAGGGGGATCATATCTTTACCCTCAGTGATGGTGTAAAAAAGCAAATCCTCCATCGATGACATCAACCTGTTTCTATTAAATAAGAGAAAAATCACAATCATCAAATCTGAGCTCAAGTCAAAAACATCAAAGTTTAAACTTCTGTATAAACAACTTCACCAGTTGAGAAAATACTGGCAAATATCCAGTTATTGACCCATTTGTACACATGATGTGTGTGAGAGCGATGCGTGGCGACCTTGTGCATCTATTTAAATACAATATCCTTCACCCGGATAAATGTTTTACGAACTAATAAAAACATTAGAGATAGGAGCCTTTTTAATCAATAAGCGTCCAATCCATTAAATTCAGTAAACGCAAACAAATTTCACAGATACCTCAAGAAAAATGAACAATATTCAGCTACACTACTTGATATTAAAATTTCACTTTAACAACAACGTATGATGATCTTGTCAATGCATTTTTGCCTTTTATTCTATTCTATTTATTTTATTTTTATTTGTTTGCAAAAAAAAGAGCCAAAATACAGTAAACTGTGTGGGAGAAACACAAAAACCCCAAGAAGTTGATAAAAATATATCTCCCAAGTAAGTGCAAACAACAAGAGAATACAAATAACTTTCACTCTGTTTTTCCCTTCTGTTATACTATATATGTAAATGATATATATTCATCACATGTATATATTATCATTTTTCTTGGCAATTAATGGAAAAAAATGGAAATCAGAGCAAGCAATTTACAGCTTCTCCTCAAAACAAATTAGGACACTAAGAACATGTTTGTACATAGCCATTGTGGGATATTTTGTGCAGATTTAACCTAAAATATTTGAACTTTTATACATTTTCCCCAACATAATTTTTTACACCTACATGCAGATTATACTAACACTCCATAATAATAATAATAAACCCAAGCAGTGAGCTGATTCATAAACAGTGACTGGTGGGTTTCAGTGCTCTGATAGTGTTCCTTATGTGAGTATGTGTAATGTGTCTAATTAATGGAGATGTATTCCTTCAGAGACAGCCTACTGTGACCTACTTGGAGTGTCCTTGGTCCACATCAGGGCCCTGCTGGTGATGAAAGGCTCTGTGGGTGTGAGGTGATGCTGCAGCCCAGCAGGGAAGAGGAACAGGTTGCAGGCTCCTGGACAAAACATTGTTGTCAGATCCAACTCTGGTGGAGCTCCCTGCATTTTTAAGTAGCTGCAAGAGTCCCGGGTTGGTTGTCCTTAGACTTTTCAGGCAATGCATTGTGCTAAGTAGGGCTTTATCGTCAATAATTTAGAACTGAGACTTTATCTTTCTTTTTTTTTGATCTTCAGTAGCTGATGTAGAGAAAGTCTTGTGACCAGTGGCCCTTGGTCCTCTGAGCATTAATAGCAGCCGGTGTCTTGCAGACAGGATCAAGTACTCAGTAGTTGCTGAGGGGGCGGGACAGTGACACACGCAGCAAGTGGATAGACAGTGAGGTCAACAACCAGTAGATACTGAATCACAGGCAACAGTTGGAAATACTGGCAGACTGTGGCTGCTGCAGCTGTGCATAAAACCAGACAAAAACAAAACACTTCCCTTTTGTATTAAGTTAGAATGATTTTTTATATGAGCAGATATTTTCTAAAATATGTTGGAAATGATGCAGCCAATTGATGCTCTTACTATCAACAAACATCATCAATAATATTTGTAATAGTTATAATTATTATTTATTTAATCTAAGGTCTTTCAGATTCTGTGTGGCCTATTTTATTACTCCAGTTTCACTCAAAAGTCAATATAAAAAACTTTAGCTGCACTTTCCCTTTTTATTTAAAAAAAAATGTGTGTCATGTTTATTCTGAAATTAGACTCATATTATTGTTTTATATTACAGGAGAGTCTGTGTTTGGTTTTGTCTAATGAATAGTGCATGCATTAACAACGTCTGGATGCCAACAGCAGCTTCTCCTTCCTCGTGCTGTCAGGTGGCGACACCCCATGGTAAGTGGAGCACATGGACACCACGTCGTGCCTCCGTCGTCCTCCAGGTGGCGCACTCACTCCAGCTCCCTCTGCTCAGGTCAGCCTGTGTTTTCTGGCACTTGTTTTGTCGAGAGGACACTTCACAGTCATGTGTCTGAGATTCTTCCTCTCCAGAGGATTTTTTGGCAGCATTCCTGGATGGATGATAGGGCCTCAAACACAGCTTATTGTGTTATTTGGGAAATCTGACTTCCTGTCTTTGATGTCGACTACTGATGCTCAGTATTGATATTCACAGATCTTCACAGGGGTTCTCTTTGAGAAAAATATTACAGAATATGTATATATATATTTTTAGACTTAGCTTGCAGTTTGCTATTTTGCTATTTTACTATTTGCATTATTTTACTACTATTTAACTATTTATATTGTATTCTATATTCCTGCAAACTGCGCACCTGAACTATTTTTTAGCCTCTCCTTTGAAGGATGTGCCCCGTTCAGGTTATAGTTCAAGATCATCCCCCAAACCCATGTTTCTCTGACGATATAGTATCAGTTTCCATACCGGCCTTCAAGGTGACATGGTATTATCTCAAATACCAAATAAATGAGGCCTTATGAGGTTCTGGTGGTCTCCTCTGTATTTCTAAGTGTGTGACTTCTCCAAAGGGGTGCATGCTAACCCATGGCCTCTCTGCACTACCTCTGCCGGTTGTAGCTTCTCTGTTTTCAGGAGAAAATGTTTTCCATTCCTGGGCCAATGAATGCCACCTTTGTCCCTTCATCCTCCATCTTGTGTGAGAAAGCCCCCCTCGCCGCACTTACCAAGCCTGCACAAACTTAACCTCTTCCCCCCTCCACCTCACACAGGAAAAGAAACATACCGGGTCTGGTGCTTTGATTCAGGCTCAGTAATCTGGAGGTGTGGATAAAGCTCTGGCTTAGAGACCACTTCGGGCAGCCAGTTTTAGGATCTTTAGAAACATAACTTTGCAGGAGCTGCTGGAATGTGATTAGAACAGTGTTGGCAATAATTAGATTTTTTTTTAAAAAAACTATAGTCTGTGGTCACAAATCCTTGAGATGAACTGATAAACCTCTCTGAGACGGACATAAGTGCTGATTATCTGGATTCACTTTTAATAAAATGTAGTCCATGGTCCTTAACACGATAAAAGGTGTTTATTAGTTCTAGGCTTATGGTCAATTCAAACAGATGACTGAATTGGTCAATATGGCCACTGCAGGCCACATTAAACCAATTACACTGGCATTTTCACAGGACGGATACATGCTCATTTTCCCAAATCACCTTTCTGAGCAGACTGTTATTGGCACAAAGAAAAAGTCACTGAAACCCTGTAATTAAACTGTGCCACCTGTCTATCTATCTACAGAAGCTAAATTCTAATTACCTTTCATATATTTGTTTTATTTTCCAAAAATGTGATTTCTGAAGTGTCTGCAGAGTTTAAGTATAAACATTATTAAGTTTAAACATTAAGAGGAATATGCTTGGTTTTTGTTTTTTGTTTTTTTTGATTGAACTGATCATTTAATGCCCAAAGCATTGTACAAATGTTCAGCTAAAATCACAGCCAAAAGAAGGAAATGTGGTTTATATATGAGGGTTGAGCCAACTCTGACAGAAGAGACCTAAAATGATTATTGTATGGAGGTGTTTTCTCTCGCAGCACCCTAAGGCTAAACGTTAGAGTAAGATATGAGGAGCAAAGCTGTTTCTGCTACAAGACTCCCTCTCTTCAGGTGCGCAATGTAGATCACAGCCTCAAGGGGCACTAGTGAGGTAATTCATTCAAGTCCCATTAAAATTTAATTAGTATTTGAATGCTGAGGAGTTACCTGTATATTCCTCCAAAGTCAGCTCTTTTCTATCTGCCTCAGCAGTTGTAATTTTCTTTACAGTAATCTTTGACAGCATTGTAGCCCCAGTAATCTCATTTGTCCTTTGGTGATCACCTTTGGATCATTACAACGTGTACATCTACTGTGAATCATTTTAATGACAGTCTTAATGAGAGACAGGAGTCACTGTAGGACACCGTCAGTCCTCGGGGGCCTGTCCGTCCTCCCCTCTCCCCCCCAGGTGGGCGCAGACTTCTGTCCCGTCACTAGTTTGTGTGTACACAGAGGACCACAGCCACCCCTCGGCAGCGGTCACTGTGTCGAAACCTAGACACCCTGTAGACCCCTGGAGCCTCTGTGCACCCTTACAGTCTTGAAAGATCAGCCCCCCCATCACTACCCTCCTTCCGTCACTGCCATCTCATCCCCTTCCCCTTCCCTCGAACCAGCCCCCCTTCTTCATCCTCTGAGCTTCCACACCCTTCCTCGCCCACCAACCCCCATCCTCACCATGCAGCTATCCCACTGCCCTGCCATCTCGCAGCATTCCGCGGGCCGTGCACACAGAGGCCTATTGTGTGTGCTAGGAGACGGCGAAAGGCAGTATACAGTCAGAGAAGCCGAGAAATAGAACGTGTAAAGCTGAAATGAACACAGTAGTTTTTGTGTTAAAATCATACTGCCAGTCGGGGATAAAGCTCTAACATTGTTGTGAAGAAAGCATCAGCAATACCGCACTGAGGAATGACAAATTATGGCTTTGCAACCTTCAGATGCTGTCATTTGGCGGTTATAAACCATTATAATCCTCTCACTTGTGGAAATATCTACTTCAGCACCTGTAGATGTATACTTTCTGCTTTACCTTGTTGAATATCTGAAATAGGATTAATAGAGTACCTTTTTTCAATGTACCATCTGAACTATGACACACTGCCTGTCTAGGTCTTACCATCAAAATCGCCGCTTCATATTTTTTTACATGACACAGCAACAATGACTTGACCTGACTCAGCAAACTTGGACAGTGTTAGTGCTGAATAGCTACTGCTATTGTCCAAAGGCAACAGATTATTGATTCAGCTGGCTCTTTAAATTCCTGAGGTGTTTTCATGCTGGACTTCTAAACAACGCCGTTTGTAGTATCTTGTAGAACTTTGCTAAAATAAGAAGATCCTGATAAAACAGGAGCAGCTTTTCTTCATTCACTCAACTTTATGGTTCACGGAAAGCTGAAGGCAGAGAGAAATGTAATATAATAATGAGATGTCTGTGGGTTTGAGCATTCTGATTTGAGCTGATCTAGGATCAGTTATCTGCTAATATATGCTCAGAAACATTACTGCAGTCTGCTAAGCAGTCTGTCAACCAGAGCTAAAGGTAGGTTGAAATCTTTCTTTTCTGTATGTGGAATGAGGGGGGCTCTGTAGAAGGTCATGACCCTGGAATTACTGTGCCTCTTCGAATGACAAAGACCCCCTTTCAAGCCCACTCACCTGGCCCTATCTACCAGAGAGTTACATGATAAAGATCACACAGACGTTTCATCGCATGTCTACCACCGGCCTCAGCTTCACAATAGATAATTAAGGTATACAGTACATATATATAGTCTGCTTTTATCAGGGAATACCACTATAAAGGTAAATGAATCCTGGGTTTTAAATTAAATTGTATTATCATGTGACACAAGGATATGTGTAACAGTCTCAAGTAGAATATTAAACTCAGGTCTTTCTAAACCTTTCTCTTCAGTAAACCTCCAGAAGCCAGTGTAAGGAAGCCACTTTAAATTGGTTTTCACAACCTTTTGTCAGTGGCCTTTGTCCAAACAACTCTGTGGGAGTTTGAGTGAAATGTGAACATGGAGTAACTGCACAGATGATTGGTCACTTTAACACTTTAAACTTTCCTAACATCCACTAATTATTCATAATCCCTTAAGATTAGGCTGAAACAAATATACACTGGACCTGCTGACCCAGTGTTGAGTTCATGTCCTGACTTTGACTGCCAATGATGACTCATTATTCAAGAAACCACCGCTTGTTGGTGAAACAATGTGAAATCCCTTAGAGTTAATGTGTAGGCATCTAGCAAGTCAGGTAAAACTTAAGGCTACGGTTAAAAACCAGGCCTGGAATCTGACAGTTTAGTTCACAAAGCAATTAAAGGAAAACTGTGTTTTATCTGTAGATTCAAATCACACAGGTGTAACCAAAATAACAATAATGCTGCATATGTGAACAATTTTTCCTTTTTTCTATTGTTATAAATGACAGTCTATGTGATAAATAGTGTGATCTGTGTGTAAAAAGTGAAGAGAATCTTTCAACAGCCTTGCCGACCTACATAGTTAACATTATCAGAGGTCAGTGAGGAGAATCACTGAGCAGTAGATCATAATTTTTTACAAATGCCAAGTAAAATTGCTTACACCATATAACATATTTGATATTCAGTATATGCTCTGCCACAGTCGAAATGTTTTTGGTTAGCTCTGCTTTCATTATTTCTACTCAGAAATGTTCAAGTTTGATTAAACCGGTTGTAGAATGAACCTGAAACATTGTCCAAGTCTTTTTGTGTAAGGAGATTTGACATTTCCTAATTCACACACATTTGCATGTGGCCGAACCGTAGAATTGGCCAGTGATCTGCTGGTGCTAGCTCACATTTTAATGTGAAAGTGAAGGTGCATCTCTTGGCCAGGCCAGGCCAAGCAGGTCAAGGGAGGAAGGAGGGCCTTGGTTAAAAAAATCCCTGGGAGAGTAGATGCTGCTGAATTGAGGGGAGGGAGATGAGGTTCAGGTTTCAGCTTGACAGGGGGTCTGGGGGAAGGACTGGTATTTTGGAATATACGAAGATCCATACAAGGCACAGTGGACATAAAACCGCGGTGCTTGCCCTGACGCGGTGGGTGCAGAGTGCCAGCTGGGGCCCCGCTTTGGATTCCACTTAGATTTTGGAGGGTTTGACTGCATGGTTCCATAAGTCTCTGGGAGCACACACCTACACACCACTGACTGAACGCCTGGTCTCCACCGTCCCTTCACTTCTCACCCGAGCTACTGCATGTCTAATATTTAGACATGTTCAGCTTTGTGGACTCAAGGACTGTTCTGCTACTTGTAGCATCCCAAGTTGTTTTACTATCCGTGGTCAGATGTCAGGATGAGAGCGACCGTAAGTTACACATTTTCTCTTGACTGTTTTCTCCTTGTACTTTCAAAAAATTGGACTGTTACTCTGAGGATTTTATTGTCATTTTAATTTTCTCTGATTATAACTGAGTATTCATGAGAATACTGGTGAATAAATGACATGTCACTGATATGATATCAAATGAAGACCAGGACAACAACCTTGATGACATTTTTATGCCTGCACAGTTAGATTACACAGATTTGTTTTTACAGTAGTTGTATTGTATGAAATGCTATGGGTGTCATTTGTGAAATCATTGATTATTCAAAGCAAACACTTCATTTTCCTCTGTGGGAGAGGTGAGGCTGCCAAGGCACATCTGTATGGGATGGAGGACCAGGTGAACAACAGCCTGTTTGTCCTCACCTGAGTCCTGCCTCTCAGCCTTTCCCTCAGTTCAATCTCAAAGCCACAGAGAACTATACTCAATATTACTTTTTCAAGTAATATATACTATTTACTTTTCCTTGCCTGCATTTTTCTATGTCTGCTGGGTCTAGATTGTTGCACAAATAAGAATTTACCAGAAAATTGATCCTGTTACAGTGACTTAGAGCTAATTAAATGTGTGTTTATTATTTTAAAGACATGCTGAATTAAGGTCTCCCATAGGGTTTGGATGGAGTTAACATGGGGTCTTCATGATGTGAAGTGACAGGGTCAGACAGTGCTTGACCCCAGACTCGCAGGCTCAAAGGGGAGCAGGAAGGGAGTGGCACTTTTTAACTCCACAGCACAGAGGACAGGTCGCACAGCAGGGAGTTGACAGATGATGGGCATAATAGCTTTATTTATAGCAAGCTGCAAAATTCCTCCTTCAAATTCCCTCCACCTTTACATTTATTAACAGATTTGGAAACGCAAACACGTATGTGCTAAGTATCACTCACACAGATCAGTTAGAAAACAAATAACAAAGAACACCCAGCCTTAAACGGAATACTTTAAACAAATCAAACCATTCTTAATTCCCCAATGTGTTTGAACTGGCACTTGACACCAGTATGAGTTCCAGATGGAGAATTTTTGAAGGACCTCATGTTTACTTAAGGCAGCAGCTTGTCAATTGGGCACAGTATCCCTGTAAGAGGGGTTCATTCATACAAGCAGAGCAGGCCTGCAGGTTAAATATACTCAGCCAACAACGTGAAATACCTCAGCCAAAGCCTTCAGACATGACTGTTAACTGTGTTGACCTTACATTTTATCCTCTCCATATGAAAACTTTTACATCCTTTTAACATCCACAGCTACTGATTTGTATCAAACTGTTTTGAGTCAAACCAACATGTGTCCCAGAGGCCTCTCATACTTCATACACTGTTCATTTAATATTTGCAGTCATAGATTTTATTCCCATATTATGCTGCTTTCAATGTGAGCAATTTGACTTTGTATTCTTTGCATTGCTTCAATGCAGGAACTTTTACTTCCCCCTTTCACTTACATTTACTCCCCCTCTCATTAATGACTCCTCCTCCATTTTACCACCCCCATACTCTGACTCCACCCACTTCCTCAATGTGCCCCTTGACCCCTTTACATCCCTTAATTCCCCCTTATAAACCATCTCTTTTCTTTGCAACATCCTTTATACCAACACATAATGTTGCATAAATGCATAAATGCTTCTCGCCATCTAACCTTCTCTTCCATCTACTTTTCTGTCCTGCATTTGCGTTTATTCCTGCCCTCCTCTGTCCCTCTCCCTACACCCCCTGCTGGTCACTGCAGAGGAGGCAGGTGGCTGCATCCAGGACGGCCAGCAGTATAATGATAAGGATGTATGGAAGCCAGAGCCGTGTCGTATCTGTGTGTGTGACAGCGGAGCAGTTCTGTGTGATGAGATAATCTGCGAGGAGATCAAAGAGTGTGCCAACCCTATCATCCCATCTGGAGAGTGCTGTCCCATCTGCCCTGCTGATGCCAGTGCCCCCATTGGTTGTAATTTATTTATTCACATACCTATAAATAAATTACTCTTTTAGCTTGCTTTGACTTTACCCTCACTAACACTTCGAATAGGGAGCATCCTAAGGATGAAAATGGGCTGCATGATCTGGGCTCTGGTTGTTATTAATCATAGTCTCTGGCTGTAAACACTTCAAGAGACATTAAAACATTAGAATTTTTTCAGATTTTCAAAGTAAAACAATGTCTTTTTGCTCAGTCAGTGCCCGATGTTCCCTATTTCAAAGTGATTCTCTGTGTGTTTGGTTTGGATGGAGACCAGATCATCATGATCAGAACTATCTCCCTCCTAATGGAAGTCTGTTTCATAAGGAATCAAATAGATCCTGACATGTATTATCTGGTTCTCACCTAAACCAGCAGAGATGCTTCTGCTCATTTTAACTCATGGTATTATTGTATATTTTACAAGTACTGCTGTGATGTAACTGATCCTTGATTTTACATCCAAAAACAAAGCTGTTCAGCAGAATGAAATCAGAAATCTGCTTTTAGTCACCTCTACATACATGGACCAATCAAAATGCTTAAGTATTAACTGTCTGGTGCATGACTGTCTATCATGACTATCTGAAAAGAGACACACAGAACCTTTAAAGAGACCACATGGACAGATATGCTGTTTTACTCACTTAAGTAAAATAAAAACACTCTCTCAGCTGGACCAAAATACATTTGCTGAGATGACACTTCCTACTTAGACCTCCCAGACTGACAGGAACAGGATCACCTGTTTGCAAATTAAATCTATCAATTTTGATGTATACACTTGCTAATAGCTTATTTACAATTACATACATTTTTGCTTCAATCCAACTAAACACTTTACTTTCTTTTTCTAGTCCGTGCTTGCTTCTGCGTAATCCCTTACACTACATCTGACCATTAATACAACCTAGATGGGTTCATGGCTTTTGGGTTTGGTGAATAGTATTTGATCACTTAGAATCGTTAGATTTCTTTGCAGGTTTCTAAATCATATCAATCAAGTGTCTGAGCTATTTTACACTTTTAATGTTTTTGTTCTTTCTTCCCCCTCCTCTCTCCTTTTGCAACATCAGAGACGATTGGTGCTAAGGTGAGGCGCTGAGTTTTGGGAAATCTCTGATATCAATGCACACTCACAACAAGTACCACTGCATATTATGAGCATAAAATCAGACACATGTCACATCATCACCTTGGCTCAGTTCACTCATGCTTAATGTTTTTTTGTCAATCAGGGCCAGAAAGGTGAACCAGGAGAGATTGCAGATGTAAGTATGACTCCTCTGTAGTCAACATGAACTAACGCCTAAAATCATTGACCAATCATTGTTGTAAAAAAGACATGGTTTTAGTGCAGATTCATTATTCTCCAGACCAAACCTCATGTCTTTATATAAAATAATGCAGATTATGCTCAAGAAGTTAAGAATACAGATACGAATACATAAACCAAATAGATTCACTCACACAATTAATAATTTCCAAATGTAAAAAACTTGGATCATTGTAGTGACGCTTTTCTTCAATAGGATGAACACTGTCTCTAACTTCCCAATGAATTAGGAAAAACCCTGCATTCCTTGGACATAATGAACCCAATCAAATCCTCTTAGATCCTCTCAGCGACTTTCTTACAAGTACACATGTCAGGGGAACAAAGTCAGCCAAACCAGAGGTTAAGAGGAGGTGATGTTTTCAGCAAAACTTATCCTGTCAAATGACATTCTCATCAGAATGTGTTTTTAGGTTCATGTCCACCTCTGACCAAGCTGGAATGTTCTTCTGTAATTTTGCAGCAGGACACAGCATGAAAGACAGGTCCTTTAATAAGCTGGCTCTTTTTACTATAATGACATGAATTTCTTAATTTTTTTATAGGTCGTAGGACCAAAAGGACCACCAGGCCCTATGGTAAATGTCACTTACTTGATGTTATTGTATTTCTTAAGCTCTTTAATGAGGATGTGTATAAACACACAATAACATATTTCATTCATATGATGATTCTTGCTGAGGAAAAAATATCTTTACTTTTGCAGGGCCCCCCAGGCGAACAGGGACCACGTGGAGAAGCTGGCGCTAAGGGTGATAAGGTAAGAAACAACAAATTGTGCCAAAAAAAAGCGCAAATGCTCTTATAGTTCACCCAGTGAATAATTTAGAAGCAGTTAATGTTCTAATATTGTCTTAGTTTTCTAATGAGCAGGCAAATACCGAGTCAAGCAACAGATCATTAATATCAGTTAAGTAGTGGGGAATATTATATGGTTTGCGATTGCAGTGTAATTACTATTCAGAGGCTGCAGAGTACACAGCAGGGAGATGGAGTCACCTGACCCTCCCCTTTGTCTGGTGCAGTTAGAATAAGGCAGGTGAATTACAGAAAATGCCCTTGTCTCTTTTCCCTAGGGAAATCCTGGACCTCGAGGAAGAGATGGTGAGCCTGGTACCCCAGGAAACCCCGGACCTGCTGGACCACCTGGACCACCAGGCCTTGGAGGAGTGAGTCTTTAGGACATATACATCACATTTCCAAGTTGCACAAGAAGGCCACATTACACAGTATATTGATAAAAGTGATTGGGAAAACAGGAAAACAGGTTATAGATGAATAGAAACAACCGTTAAAGAGAATTGAGTTGTGTTTGTGCTGTTTGTAAAGCACGGAAAATGTTATTTTTAGCGCATAAGGGCGGAGTCATATACAACACAAAAATATTTTAGGAGCAGGCAAAAGAAGAGATCCAAAGATACACATAAGAAAACTATTACCCAGCAGTAGTTTAGCACAGGGTAGATCTGCTACCCCCCTTTATTTTTCTAAGGGTGCCTTTTATCTGTTTGGAGAGTATGTCTGAAAATGTAGATGTACAAGAATTATGAAGTTTTCCAGTTTATCCTAAGCTATGATTATTTTAAGCACAATGTTCATCATATATTGAATCAGCTTTATCACAGTTGTAATGACCCACTTGGCACCTGTAAGCTAAGAGGATATGCACCACATAAACTGACTCTGAGTCTCCTTGTTTTTACAGAACTTTGCTGCTCAAATGGCTGGAGGATTTGATGAGAAAGCCGGAGGTGCTCAGATGGGTGTGATGCAAGGACCAATGGTAGGCTCTACAATGGGCAGCGTCTACACGTCACAACATGGCTGTTATTTTCTCCAGTATTGCAAACATTTTTATTCTAGCTTTTGTTACAGTGATTAAACCTCATTACATTTAGCTTGTATCTAAATGTCACCTGATTGAAAATAAACCTGACATTTTACACAGAAGATTTGCAACAGTGCCACCTTTTGGCTCTACACTTATATTTAACACAGATGAATATTCTTACTGACATCAAATTTTCACCAGAGTATAATAAGAAATCACAGGAAACACACAAAACATTTAAAAGTGTGTCAAAGATTCAACAAGAAACATATTATAAACAACTCTTTGTACATGTACATGAAATCCATACAAATATGTATATATAGTTTGTAAAAGCATGGGTATTGTAAGACGAATCTACTGTTAGTAGTGGAGATAAATAAGTTTACAATATTTTATGACACAAAAATGAATGCTGAGCTCTTAATATCATTAATAATTCTGTAAATGGATACTATATGACATTTAAACTAATGTCTTTATGTGTTGTGATATTACTTTACAGGGTCCTATGGGTCCTCGTGGTCCTCCTGGACCTACTGGATCTCCTGTAAGTACCTTCAATACAAAAATCATAGAATTACAAAAATAAATACCAGAATATATTGCTGTAATTTCGGTTTATATATGGTGCAGACGTACATACATTTGGAGGTATATAATACACTGTTTTGTTATTTGTTCCTATAGGGGCCCCAAGGTTTCCAAGGTGCAGGTGGAGAGGCTGGAGAGCCTGGACCTGCTGTAAGTATTAGGATTTGTAATGCATATAATTTTTTATTGAAACCACTTGTTATTGTGAATCACAGAAAGTTATGAAGTGAACAGATAATTGACTCTGACTTACCTTTACTTCAAACTCAGGGACCAATGGGACCACGTGGACCACCTGGACCTTCTGGAAAACCAGGAAGTGATGTAAGTGTCAAGGGTTTATCTTCATATGTAGAAAACCATACTAGATTTGTTTGGGATCCATCATATAAAACATACTTAAATATTTGTATTAACTCTGAACTAGACTTCTGGTAACTCTGTCTGGAACTTTATTTATTTTCTTCTGCTTCCTTATTATTCAACACATTTTATACACCTAATAATATGTCAGTACTCATACACTTGCAGTATAAAGTATTCGACCACCAGGTGGCACTGTCAGTGTTCTAACAACACACCTGCTGTTGATGCACTGGCTCCACAAAAACCCAAACTACACGTGTATGTTCACAACAATGCTTCCATGCTCTCACAAATCATTTATCCACCTTCTGATGATTTTCAGGGTGAAGCTGGAAAACCTGGAAAAGCTGGTGAGCGTGGACCTGCTGGACCTCAGGTATATACATTCACCAATAGTTTTCATACTTAATGAAAATTTTAATGTCAGAATTACATGTCAAAGCCAAGAAAGGTAATTGAAGTTGATCTTTTTTGTCTATTTTCAGGGAGCCCGTGGATTCCCAGGAACTCCTGGCCTTCCTGGAATCAAAGGACACAGAGTAAGTGGACCTAAACTTACTTAAGCTCACCAAGCTGCAAATAAGATTATCCCGTGTTGTTCATTATTGGAAGCTGATGAGTGACTGATGGATCCTGATGTGGGTTGTCTTTGTTTTTACTGTAGGGTCACCCCGGTCTGGATGGAGCTAAGGGAGAAGATGGTGCTGCAGGAGCCAAGGTAAGCCCACCATGTCAGCATATATGCCAAAAAAAACCCAACAACTGCACATTTCAGTTACTTTGTGATCTCTGGGGCTTTATCCTCATTTGTTTGATCTCTGTCTTCTTCAGGGTGAGGGTGGTGCTCCTGGAGAGAACGGTGCCCCCGGACCCATGGTGAGTTTACACTGCTTTTGAAAATATGTATCCTGGCTCTAAAGTGAACATCTTTATATAAAAAAACAGACACCCTTCTTATTATGATCAGGTTGAAATCTGTAGCTGATGGCTTGTGTCTTGTATCACAGGGCCCTCGTGGTCTGCCTGGTGAGAGAGGACGTCCTGGAGCCGCTGGAGCTGCTGTGAGTACAACATCCATATGGGGTTTTGGTTAAATGAGGTGCAGAACATTTAGATTTCTATTCCTGTGATTTGTGTTACTTCTTTGGATGGTTATACTGTAAGTAACCCCATGATGTCTTGCTCAGGCCTAACTTCCTGTCTTTCCTCTCTTTCAGGGTGCCCGTGGAAATGATGGCTTGCCTGGTCCTGCTGGTCCACCTGTATGTTCCAAATTGTCCAGATGTAATTGTATTTCCTTGATAATCAGTAACGCCATTAAACATAAAATCTAACTTGGATATTTGATGTTCTTTTGACAGGGGCCTGTTGGTCCTGCTGGAGCTCCCGGTTTCCCAGGATCCCCAGGAGCAAAGGTTTGTTAATAATATAACCCTGATTGTTGTGTAATGGTCATCTGATTCTGCAGTTACGTTTTTGAGTTTATTTCAGTTAGTGCGTAGGTAATTTCGCTTTAACTTTGCCTGATTGACTATTTTGTACTAGTCTTAGTGCTAGTGTGAAAGGAACACTTGATTGGTAGTTGAAACAGGTAGGAGGAAATAATACATACATACAAAATCATTGTTTAATGAAGGCTTCAATTGTCCTATGACTTTTGATTCTTGTGCACCATGAACCATAATAATAGATATAGATAGATATACTTTATTGATCCCAAACTGGAAAATTGTGAATTATTGGGAGAAAATCAAAACTAAGCTGATTCGTTTTCTATTTTGTTCATTGTAATGTTTTCGATGACTACAGCTACTAAATTACAAAAAACATTTTCTCTCTGATAGTTTACGTCTTATGTATCAGTCCTATATATTCGCATTTATCCGATTCTTTTCCTCCTCACTCATTCAGATCCAACACTGTTTTCTAATAATGACCTCATTCTGTCCTGACAGGGAGAAGCTGGACCCACAGGTGCTCGTGGATCTGAGGGCGCTCAGGGACCCCGTGGAGAGGCTGGCACCCCAGGATCACCTGGACCTGCAGGAGCATCTGTGAGTTTGTCATCACACACCCTGTTCATCTAGGCATCACTCTTGCTCTGTCTTTGCTCCTTGTCCAGTCAGTGTTACCATGGACACACACTGATGCATCACTTTTCATTCTATCATGTTACAGGGCAACCCCGGTACCGATGGTATCCCTGGAGCTAAAGGATCTGCTGTGAGTTTAAACCTTTGATCTTCATTTTTATGTCATCTCACAGTTTTGTCTTGCTCTATAACATTTATTATATTGTCTTACATGATTCTGAGTTTTGTTGCCTCTTTCTACCTTAAAGGGCGCTCCTGGTATTGCTGGCGCTCCAGGATTCCCTGGACCTCGTGGCCCACCTGGACCACAGGGAGCAACAGGACCTCTGGGACCAAAAGGACAGTCTGTAAGTCTTTACAGAATAATCTACAACTCTGTGAAAACTCTGTACAGCTTAGTTGTGTGGTTATTTATTGTTGTGGCTGTTGTCCATCTAGGGAGACCCTGGTGTTCCTGGATTCAAAGGTGAAGCTGGACCCAAGGGAGAGCTTGTGAGTTTCTATGTGATGTTAATGATTATTAATAAAAATATGACATAAAACCTTTGAAACAGCTCTTCATTATTTCACTTCACTCATGAATTGTAATTTGCTAGGGCCCTGCTGGTCCTCAAGGTCCTCCTGGCCCTTCTGGAGAGGAAGGAAAGAGAGGAGCCAGAGGAGAACCTGGAGCTGCTGGACCACTTGGACCTCCAGGAGAGAGAGTGAGTCAACTGGACAGAAAAAAAAACACTGTAAAAAGTGACACTGTGAAGAAGTTGTACTGATCGACAGTCTAATCATATCGTGGCTCTTTCTGTAACTGTTTCCAGGGAGCTCCCGGTAACCGTGGTTTCCCAGGTCAAGATGGTCTTGCTGGCGCTAAGGTGGGTTCAAATGAGAACTGAACAGGATTCAATAAGTGACCAAGCATTAGTAGAATTATGATATTATTTTTCTGCTCACTAACTGAGTAAAATCTCTCTCCTCATTAGGGTGCTCCTGGTGACCGTGGGGTCCCTGGTGCTGCTGGGCCTAAAGGTGCCACTGGAGACCCTGGACGTACAGGAGAGTCTGGTCTCCCCGGAGCCAGAGTGAGTACAGACACCTAATTCTTGTCAGTTTTGCTCAGATGTATCCTTCTTAGCCCAACTGATGCTGATCTGGCTTTTATAGGGTCTGACTGGACGTCCCGGAGATGCAGGTCCTCAAGGCAAAGTTGGACCCTCTGTAAGTTCAAATCTGATTCTTTTATTGGTCTTTGTCATGCTTGAAGATGTAGCCATTCAGTAATAGGCTATATAAACAAGTATGGTAGTTTAGCAGGAAATATTAAGATGCAAAGGTTCCCAAAATGAAGTGTCCAGGAAGTCATTTAAGACCTCATTTACTCTGGACATTTAGAAGTCTAATGATCTGAGAATAGATCAGTTGTAATACTTCTACAAGTAACTTACACTGACTTATTACCAGGACTGTGCAGATGTAAACGTCATTAGGAGCATGAATGGTATTGAAGTTTCTCTCAGGATAATATCATTTACCTGTAAATTTTACTTTGCGTCTGGCAGGGCGCCCCTGGTGAGGATGGTCGCCCAGGCCCCCCTGGTCCTCAGGGAGCCCGTGGACAGCCAGGAGTGATGGGATTCCCTGGACCAAAAGGAGCCAATGTAAGTGTTTTTGGCTTTAAGGATTTTAGTATACCTCATAATAGTTAAGTGAGAATAAAAATATTGCTCTCACATCCAACATGTACACAAAGGTCAGAAGACACGTCTAACATACAGCAAGTTCTGACCTTTGTTGTACTCGATGACAAATAATGCATTTTTTCCTTATTAGGGTGAACCTGGAAAAGCAGGAGAGAAGGGTCTTGTGGGTCGTCCTGGTCTGAGAGTAAGTTTCTTTTCTCCATAAATATTCTATATTCCTTTAAGCATCACAAGTTGATTCTTAATTGTTGTGACCAGATCATTTGTCATAACTGATGTACTTATCTGCCTTAACAGGGTCTGCCCGGAAAAGATGGTGAAACTGGCCCAAGTGGACCTTCTGGCCCTGCTGTGAGTGCTTTACGCTGAGATATTACTAAACTTTGTTTCTTTGTGTTAAAAATCTAAGGACAAGCACAGCGATTATTCTTTTTTGACATTATCATTAAAATCTTATACCATATTTCTTATAGCTGACGGTTTAGACATATTTAATTTGTTTTCGTCCTTGGCTGATTATTACAGGGACCTGCTGGAGAGAGAGGAGAGCAAGGACAGCCCGGACCTTCTGGCTTCCAGGTGTGTGTTACATCAAAAGTTTTGGCAGAGTCATAAAAATGACACTAGATCACATTTCCAGATTTCACATTAAAAACTTCTTGTGTTGCTGATGCTCAGGGTCTGCCTGGACCTGCTGGTGCCCCTGGAGAGGCTGGAAAACCCGGAGACCAGGTGAGTGACTTTCTGTCTTAACTTATATCTAAATCCAGTTACTTAGGTCTGTCTTCAGTTTACAAAGATGCAGATGTAGATGCAACTCTGTGATCAGGAACTGTACATAAAAAGCATGATGTCCCACCCACACACACACACAATGAAGACACCGCTGAATATCCTTAGCCTTCTGATCAAATGGAAATGCTGCAGTGCGGCTTTTAATACTATATGTAAAGCTTTTATTAACATGAGAAAATTCTAAGACAAAGTTATATCTGCATGTAAATCTCTCAAAGATTCAGAGAATGTTTTAAAATATGTGTGACTTCCTAATACTGTGGTATGCCCCAGTGGCACACTTAGTAGTGGAGCGCTCCCCAAACATGTATCTAACTGTGTAAATGAGAGACCATCAAATTATCATATAGTTAAAACAGGTAACAGTGAAATGGTGCATAAATTAACTTTCCTGACCATTTTTATCTCCTCTTCCACATCACTTTATATTATCTTGAATGTGCAAACCAGGATTCTTGAAGAGAAATACATTTGATAAACCACAACTTTTTTTCTATGTTTAAAACATAAAATTGAAACAGCATAAATGAATCTAGGCGGTCTATTGGTACAGTTTTCCCCTCTAATCAGTATTTTAACACAGATTCAGTCATATGCATTTATAGTCATCAGAACATTATGAACATGAAATACTATAAGTTCCCCAAAGATATACATATACAGTGTTTATTCTTTCTCTGTAGGGTGTTCCTGGAGAGGGTGGAGCTCCTGGTGCTGTTGGAGCAAGAGTGAGTTTCAGTATTCATCTCATTGTCTTTCTTTTTTTTTTTTTGTTCAGTGAATGAAAAATGTCTGATACATATTCATTGCTATCACATGCAGTTCACACATACACCCTACAGCTACACATTTCATTATTATTATTATTATTATTATTATTATTTATTTTTTTTTTTTTTCTAGTACTGTATGTGACTCCACATTTTCTCTTCCTGTTGTCACATGATTATTTCTACTGCTTCTCATTTGTCTTCCTGATCTGCTGCCTTTCTTTCCCAACAGGGTGAGCGTGGTTTCCCTGGTGAGAGGGGTGGTGCTGGACCTCAGGGTCTTCAGGGACCTCGTGGACTTCCTGGAACACCCGGAAGTGATGGACCCAAGGTCAGTGGAGGACTGAGACAGATTTAAGGTTTAGAGTCACTCGTATGTCATGGTTATGAGCAGTCAAACATCTTGGTTAGACTTGATACAACACAACAAAAACAAAACAGTATGACACAACATTAAAATAAACAAAGAATAAGTGTTCGACAAAACCACGTACACTATATGAAATATAGCATGTTAGATGATAAAGATTAGGGTATATTCAAGGATGACTTTTTTTATATAAATCTTTGCTGGTATAATAGGTAAGTTTTGGAGTTAGAAAGTGAATGACATGTCTCTGTATTCCACAAGCTCATATAAATACTAAACCACGTGAAGAAACATAACTATCAGTTCATCACTTAATCCAAAACTCCTCTCTTTGTCAGGGAGCTATTGGACCTGCTGGTGCCGCTGGACCCCAAGGACCCCCTGGCCTGCAGGGAATGCCAGGAGAGAGAGGAACTGGTGGCATCCCAGGAGCCAAAGGAGACAGAGTGCGTAATATATCACTTGATAGTTGCCTTCATAATTGGGCTTCGAGGATTATTCTGTGTGTTGGCATGTAGCCTAGACACTGAACACGTAACAGAGTATAGAGTCTAGAGGTTGGTACATCTTCTACCTGATGACTCTACTCTGGACGTTTATTCTTTTAGTTTTGTACATGATAAACATGCAGCCTTCCTCTTTGTCCATCAGGGTGATAATGGACAGAAGGGACCTGAGGGAGCTCCTGGAAAGGACGGTGCTAGAGTGAGTTGGTTTCTTAATTTTTATGTTACAAGTCATGACTCAAAATGAATATCCATTCTTCCTCCAGTATTTCCTTCCTCATATCATCTGTATTCTCTTATTTTAAGGGTTTGACTGGTCCCATTGGTCCTCCTGGCCCATCCGGTCCCAATGGTGCCAAGGTAAGAATACTAAACACATGACATTATATTATTATACACTAGAAAATTAACCTAATATAAAGATTCATGCATTAACTTTTAAATGTAATGTGTGTTGTTTGGGCTGCTAATAATTTTTGTCTCTTCTTGTCCAGGGTGAAACTGGACCTTCTGGCCCCTCTGGTGCTCCTGGAACTCGTGGTGCCCCTGTAAGTTCTTCTTTATGTCTTTTTGACTCAACATTATTGGCTGGCTAATCCATAAAAGTAAAAGACTCAGAACAGGGAGCCAGAGGGCAGTTAATTAACTGAACTGTAACAAAGTCAAACTACAAGATTCAAGATTCACTTTATTGTCCCACAGTGTAGGGAAATTTGCCTCTGGCTTCCACCGACATAAACCCAATTAAAAGACATTCAGCTTACATAAAGGAGGACATAATGGGACAAATTATAAAAAACACAGAAGACATTGTTAATCTAATCAATTGATACAAAGTTGAGACCTTGACTGCCTCCTTTCATCATTTAGAAGTATAAAATAAAATAGAGAGCATCATCCATATCTTGAGCCAAGCTTGCACTAAACAACAGTCTGACCTGTTTTCTTTTAGGGCGACCGTGGTGAGGGTGGTCCTCCTGGTCCCGCTGGCTTTGCTGGACCTCCTGTAAGTAAAATGACCATATTACAGATTTTGCTTTCATTCATCTCGTATTTTATGATGTGATATAACTATGGTGGTTTTGCCCTCTGTCTTAATACCCAGGGTGCAGATGGTCAGCCTGGTGTCAAGGGAGAGGTTGGTGAGGCTGGACAGAAGGGAGAGGCTGGTTCTCCTGGACCTCAGGGACCATCTGGAGCTCCTGGACCTGTGGTGGGTACCTGCCTATAACAGAATAACCAGACTAATATATGTCAGCTCAGATGTTAATCTACCTCCGCAAACATCTCATCCAATGTAACCCAAAAGTCTGTAAAAATCTCAAAGAACCTGGTTAATTTGTGTTTGCTGCTTGTCTTTTCAGGGTCCTACTGGTGTATCTGGACCTAAAGGAGCCCGTGGTGCTCAGGGAGCTCCTGTAAGTAATTGAGAAAAAAGAAAAAAAAAACATAACAGGTTATCTGAAAGGAATGTAGATATACTGCATAGCCTGTACACATGCACTATTAAGACCTTCAGCTAATTTATTTATGTAATCTGAAGGTACAAGACCTTATTACACACTGCAAGAAAGAATAAGCAGTTAAAAATGCACTCAATATACAATATATTCACATAGTCGTGTATACAAGAACCATATGTTAAGGGTAAAGTTCTGGAGGACTGGAGAAAAAATTGATTTTTGCAAAGTTTACATAATGATTGATTGACCTACTGATTTTTTTTGTGTGTGTGTGTGTGTGTGTCACTAGTCTTTATGGATTTAATAGATACAAGCTTCAGTGGTCAAATAAGTTATTACAGTTGATTTCTTTACAAGATTGCAGTTATTATAGAGCTTGGTACCAAACAAAGTCTCCAGTAGTGATCTTAAATATAAATGTACACATGAGGATCTTTGTCTTTAACTGAAATGGTTAATCAAATAGTACAGTAGCAGTTGTTCTTTATGTGACAGTATGGGGACATTTTTTTAGTTTGAAACCATTCTCATTTGGAAAATGGACAAATTGCTCAAATAAACTAAGAGTATTAACTCATCAGTCCAGGGCTTCCTTTGTAAAATGCCCTAATTAATTACCTTTTTTTCTTCATAAGCCCATTCCAAAGCTGATTCCTTCCATGTTTATGTCTGATATTTGAAGCCTTTTTGTTTCACAGATCAATGTGCACAATCTGCATAATCTGATTGAATTCACACACAATTAAACTTTAGGAAAAATGATTGCATTTCAATGACCTCCACAGATGGTTGTAGCTGTGGTAATACAAAGTCTGTCATGATTGAAAACCAAATCAGTTCAACCAGAAACTTCTTGCTGTGATCCTGGACATTTGATGCACTTTTGACAAGCAGAGATCTTTCCACCAAACCAGTGTGAATTTAAAATGCAAATATTTGCTGAATCCTAGCTATAAATCACTTAACATCCTAGGACTCTTTAGTAATAGATGATTTAATAACAGGTACTCAGTCTATAGAAGACTGGTCATATTTATGTATTGTCTTCGTTCTGTTGACAGGGTGCCACAGGTTTCCCTGGTGCTGCTGGCAGAGTTGGATCTCCTGGTCCTAATGTGAGTATTTCTACAGCATTAGAATTCAAAGTTCTTTTTTGTAAAATGTTATCATGTATGATTTATGTAAAGTGTATCTCCACTTACATTTTCACACTCAACATTACAGGGTAACCCTGGTGCCGCTGGTCCTGCTGGGCCTTCTGGTAAAGATGGACCAAAGGGTGCCCGTGGTGATGCTGGACCTCCAGGAAGACAGGGAGATGCTGGACTGCGTGGACCTTCTGGCGCTCAGGGAGAGAAGGGAGAGGCTGGAGCAGATGGACCACCTGTAAGTCTGGATTGTATTTTGAACCACACCAGACTGGACAATCAAGGTTCACTATAAACAGTTAATAGACTGGGACAATATGGAAAATGTGATTTGAATATAGTTCAAATAAATACAAAGAAGTCTGAGTTAACATTACAGAACAATGAACACTGACAACAATCCTGTCTGTCCTGTTTCTATAGGGTGCTGATGGACCTTCAGGTCCTCAGGGTCTGGCTGGATCCCGTGGTATTGTTGGTTTGCCTGGTCAGCGTGGAGAGAGAGGATTCCCTGGACTTCCTGGACCTTCTGTAGGTTCCTCCTTGGAAAACATGGAAAAAATTATAGTCTCTCCACTCCTGTTATTATATATTCCATATGTACTCTGAAACTTTTATTCCAAGTTAAGTTATTCTGTAATTTTTTCACAAAAAAAGTCCAATAGCCTCATAAAAATGGTCTCCTGTTCTTAGTCCAGTTTCTTCTCATGAGCAGGAATTGATTCAGGTGTCCACAATGTATGTGTAAACGTCATGTTTGGCTTAATGTTGTGCTTGTAACTACAGGCTACAAACAAAAGAGTATTAATATGTTCACATAAATCATTCTGGGTGAAACAGTGAAACTTAAAGATTAAGGTCCACTAAAGTTCTGGAGTGGAGGACTCTAACATAGTTTATTCCATAGATCTTTATCTATTTCCAAAAATAGACAGGCCTAAATGTGTTACTCATAATAAGAGGCCAACATGGTGCTGTAAAATGTAGTTAATATTTACATTTTTGCTATTGCTATTTACATAAATAAGTAGTGATCTGCATTATGAGATTATTCATTCATTCATTTTGCCAATATGAGATTATCTTAATGGTAAATTTAATTTAAATAGTGAGTGAGAATCTATTAACATCTAAATTGTGCTGGGCATTTAATGTCAATATACATATAAACTGAGAATATCAGACAGACAGATAACTGCACCAACTAGTTTTACATGAAAATACACTGTTACCTCAGTGTCTAAATGCATCATTAAGACCTCAGTGTGAAGCTGATATGATCTTTCTTCTTTGTATTTAGGGAGAGCCTGGCAAACAGGGAGCATCTGGCTCTGCTGGTGACCGTGGCCCACCTGGACCTGTTGGACCTCCTGGACTTACTGGACCTGCTGGAGAGACTGGCAGAGAGGTTAGAAATGAGCAAAATACTGTAAATAAAAAAAGTAAAGACACTGGTAAATCAGCTGCAATTTAATTTTTCTCATACTTGACACTAGTGAAATCTGATCAAGAGCTGTACTTAATAAACACATTGTAACTGATTATTTTATCATTAATTTACTGGTTCTATATTTTAGGGAACACCTGGCGCAGATGGACCTCCTGGTAGAGATGGAGCTGCGGGAGTCAAGGTGAGAGACCAGTCAAAACTATTGCACTCATTATCTAACATCTGTTAAACATAGCTACAGATGGACTTTAATGATCCGTGTTACTAATGTACATTCTACTAAGTTATAAACATGTGTCCTTCTGTAGGGAGAGCGTGGTAACACCGGTCCTGCTGGTGCTCCTGGAGCTCCCGGTGCCCCTGGCGCCCCTGGACCCGTTGGACCCCTCGGCAAGCAAGGAGACAGAGGAGAGTCTGTAAGTAAAACCAAACTCTGCAAGATCTTAATATGTGTATTTCATATCGTCATGATGAAGCACAAACACTTCCATTTTTTTTTCCTGTAGGGTGCTCAAGGACCTGCTGGACCCCCTGGACCAGGTGGTGCTAGAGGAATGGCTGTAAGTATCAGCATCTCTCATTGTGATCATTTTTCATTAGATTTGATCAGGTGTTTCAGGTTAACACAGAGAGACCTTCATCCTAGGGACCACAAGGACCACGCGGAGACAAGGGAGAGGCTGGTGAGGCTGGAGAGAGAGGACAGAAGGGTCACCGTGGATTCACTGGTCTGCAGGGTCTTCCTGGACCTCCTGTAAGTAATTCACACTCATGATTAAGTACTTTCACTCAGGTATGATACTTGAATGCATCTTTGAGGTACTTGTATCAGAGTGTTTAAATTTTCAGCCACTCAGAAGCACATCATGTACTTTCTCCTTCCAGATTTAGTTAACTCATAAATTTCTCATCCCCTTCCAAATGAGTGGATTTCAAATATTTGTAATAAACTGTAGCACAAAATGTTTCTTTGTGAGTTGAGAAAATTCTTCCCCTTATTAAAGTAAATAAACCCTTTAGCGCCACACTTGGAATTAACTGTAAAATGTTTTGTCACCATGTTGAAAACTTTCCTGTTTTTCTGAGCTCATGGTAAGTTGTACAGCAACATTACAAACATACAATGATTTTACACAATGTGATGCATCGCTCTAGAATAAAATAAGTCAGCTGACAGTTAGTCAAGAGTGGTTCATATGAGCTCAAACTGTAACATCTACTGAGGTAAAATACAACATGCATTAATATACCTGTAAAATTAATTAAAAAACTTTATACATAATAGTAAAACACTGATACTGACCATTTTACTGCATAATGATGACTTTTCATACTTTAAATACATTTTACTGATAATTAATGATGGTTACAAACTCATACATATTTTCAGTGTGATACCACTACTCACACTGAAATAAAGGAGCTGAATACACCTGAAATTTCGCTATTTATCCCTTCAGTACAATTTTCGTGTGATGTCAAACATCTAATCTGAGTGTTCACACAGGGTCCCGCTGGAGATTCCGGTGCTGCTGGACCTGCCGGACCTAGTGGAGCTAAGGTGAGAGAACTAAGCAAAAGCAAAGTATGATAGAAGTGAAAAAAAACCTTATTATCCTGCCTTCCATCCTGCTCGCTTCAACTCCCAAGTTATGTGATGGTAATGAAGGGCACAGGTTAGTCTCTTTGTAATTCTCCAATCACCTGACGAAGATGGGGATAGGAAAGGCCACGTGCTTTAATTACCCACTGCTGTGATAAGATGGGCGGCTGAGACATTTTGTAATTACTCTGTGTGAGGAACGAAGCAGACAGACAGGGGAGACTGATTTGTAAAACCACTTCTGCTGAGATCGGAAATGGACTTCAATATCTCTGGTAGATTAGCTAAGCAGTGTGCATGATAAAGAAAATGAAAGGAAATGTCACCATATAAATAATCTTAATGCATAATAAGGAAGGTTCTGAAGGTGATGGGGGACTAGAAAAGAGACTGCTGGTGCATTTGAATTGCTTTATCAGATTTTTTTAATCCAGACTGTATGGTGAAACTGAAAAGTGACCAGAATCCAGGAGCTTTTGCTTTGAGTAACACTCACTGTCTCTGTAGGGACCCCCTGGACCATCTGGACCTGCTGGTAAAGATGGATCTAACGGACAGGCCGGCCCCATTGGACCTCCTGGACCTCGTGGACGCTCTGGAGAAACTGGTCCTTCTGTATGTAGCATATCCTTAAAAATTAAAGTCTACTGAGGATAAATAACCACAGTTCTATACACTGTTGTGGTCTTATTTAACCTCTTGCTTCTGATCTTCTTCAGGGTCCTCCTGGTAATCCTGGACCCCCTGGTCCTCCTGGTCCTCCTGGCCCCGGCATCGACATGTCTGCCTTTGCCGGCCTGGGTCAAACTGAGAAGTCTCCCGATCCTCTCAGATACATGAGGGCTGATGAGGCCTCCAGCTCCCTGAGGCAGCATGATGTTGAGGTTGATGCCACACTCAAGTCCCTCAACAGCCAGATTGAGAACCTGCGCAGTCCTGATGGAACCCAGAAGAACCCTGCTCGTACCTGCAGAGACCTGAAACTGTGCCATCCTGAGTGGAAGAGCGGTATGTAGAGGCAGATGAAAGACAGTACACTGGTGTTGGGATTTTGGCTGATTTCTTTCTATCTAAGGTCTATTTTTTTCATTTCATTCAGTGAACTGCTGACCGCTTCATTGTCAACTTGTCATGTGATTGGAAAAAAACATCACTTATAACTCTGATGATGCATTCACACATGCAGATACTGTTAATGAAACAGTTCCATGACTGATAGGGCAGCTGTTTCTGTATAACATAATGAAAAAACAAGCAAAGCCTCACAGGACACACTTCTCAACATCTGGAGAGAAAAATTCCATTCATGTTTATTCATGTTAAGCTAACACTACATGTGTCTCATTTATATAATTATAATGTTACTGTGGAAATCTGTGAAAAACAGTTTCATATTAAAATGAAAAAATTTCATATTCACAGAACATTTAACATAAAACCACAATAACTGAAGATCGTATTGATTTTGACTCCACATCACATACAACTTGCATATCTATCTTGGTTTTTTCAATTTCAGTTATGTTAAGGATAGTCCCTTGAAACACACCGTCCCTTTTTCAAGAGGGTTGATATAAATCATCCAAGACGCTCGCATCTAATTGCAGAAGTTGGATTTAGTGTTGGACTTTCATTCTCATTAAATCACTCTCCTGAATTTCTCCAGGTGACTACTGGGTTGATCCCAACATTGGAAGCACAGCTGATGCCATCAAGGTCTTCTGCAACATGGAGAGTGGAGAGACCTGCGTCTACCCAAGCATCGCTAAGGTACCAAAGAAGAACTGGTGGACCAGCAAGAGCAAGGACAGCAAGCATGTCTGGTTTGGAGAGACCATGAACGGAGGATTCCACGTGAGTGCGCTCGATTCAATGCTTTTTTTTCTTCTTAATTTAAAACATAATTTTCAGTGTGTAAGATGTTGAGTCACTCACTAACATGTCATGTGATCCCACAGTTCAGCTACGCTCAGGATGGCCCCGCTGCCAACGCTGCCGCCGTTCAGCTGAACTTCTTGAGGCTTTTGTCCACTGAAGCATCCCAGAACATCACTTACCACTGCAAGAACAGCATCGCCTACATGGACCAGGCCACAGGCAACCTGAAGAAGGCCCTGCTGCTGGCGGGCTCCAACGATGTGGAGATCCGTGCAGAGGGCAACAGTCGCTTCACATACAGCGTGTTGGAGGATGGCTGCAAGGTGAGAAAAGACTTCAGAAAAGCTAATAGGATAATGTTTTTAATGTAAACTGTTTAAATGTTCATAACGTTGGGCTGTTTTTAACAAATGTCTCTACTCAAAACCAACAGAAACATACAGGCCGGTGGGGCAAGACTGTCTTTGAGTACAAAACACAGAAGACCTCCCGTCTGCCAATCGTGGACATTGCTCCTAGGGACATCGGAGGAGCGGATCAGGAGTTTGGAGTGGATGTAGGTGCAGTCTGCTTCTTGTAAAGTGGAATATCACAATGCCCCCCCCTTACCAAAAAAAAAAAAAAAGAAACAGGAAATAAATAAACTCAACCATGAAACATAACACACACTTCCACAATAAAGAAGACTGGAAATTATAAAGAAAATTGATACTTTTTCTGTCACAACGAAGTGCTCTCCATGTTGTACTCCCTGGATGTTAGCACTGAAGGGCACCGGCAATATCTGTACATCATACCAGCATTCTCTGTCAACCCGCTTCCTGAGATCCAGTCATGTTTCCCATGGCCCACTGTTGACGGGAATGAGTCAGAGCCAGGAGGAAGAGGGACCAAGCGAACAAGTTATGGAGAACAGAAACATGACTTGATGTCACTTATTTATTGTCTAACCTGAATGGGCAGAGTTGAGGTAGGACTGGACGGGTTCACTTTGTAAGTAAGACAAGCCCCTTCCACTACAGAACAGCCGCACACCCTCTGTCCCAGTCCTACTCCAGCTCCCTCCCTGTTTCCCTCCTGACACATAAATATGGCAGATTGAATCAGTATAGACCAAAAAGATAAGTCTCAGTAAGTCAAACCAAATCCAGGTGCTCCGAGCCTGTCCATCGTGAGCGGGGAGCGAAACCTTTACTGTGTATTATAAATCCTTGGTTCTATTGTTGTAAAAGTCTGTGTTTATAAACAACCAGATGGTTTTATATATATTTCCACATTATGTGTGTACATGTGTCTATATGCACACCAACACTTTTTGGAAAGTGAGGTCACATTTGGGATGTATGTTTCAATGCCCTGCACCTCTTGACTGCCCATCACAAGGAGGCATTTTACCCAGTTCTCATCCAAAAAGGAAAAAAAAAAAAAAATAGGTTTCAAAGAATTTGAGGGAAATTTGTTTTGCTTTTACTGTAGTCATCCTGATTGTTTATAGCTACCTCACGCTGAAAAACAAAGTGAACATGCTGAATTGAAATCTGAGCTCTCCAAAAAAGTAGCTTTCAGGTGGATCTGGGGCTGAATGGCCATCTTTGCTTTGGGTTGCTCTCTCTTTTTAAAGGTGCTATGAGTTCAGTGTCCACCAAATGACCCCCCCACACCCACACCCCTTCCCCGATTCCCACTAGCCTCACACAACACACTCACACTCCACTCTGGATGAGGAGGGGTGCAGTCGGGTAACACAGGGGAGACAGGGGCTACTTAAGACGCTTCCTTTGGAGTCCAGACCCCACACCTGAACGTGGGGCTCCGAGGAAATAAAAAAATAAAAAAAACAAAAAAAAAACAAACAACCAGGGTGGGTTGTCTGTGTGTGTGTGAGGGCGTGTACATTTTTTTAATTAATTTTATTATGATCATTTTTGTTTTTATTTTGTTACACTTCTAATTGATGTAAATTGGAAATAAAAGGAAAACCGAACTAAGAATGAAGTTGATTTTTAATTGAGTTTTGAATAAAAACAGAAATGGCGTGGGGATGTTTTTCTTCTTTTAACAGAACCATATATGTGTGCTTGTACATTTTTCCTGTTATAGCTGTTCTTCTTGGGGTCAGTTACTCGTGACTGTGAGTGCGTAGACTGTGTGAGTGCGTGTGTGTGTTTGAACGTTAAAACTGTGATGAAAATGTGTGTTTTCGTATGAGGGAATCTCATAACAAAAGGAACAAAAGTACTGTATTCGCTCTCCGATTTCAGGGTGGGACTGGATGTGGTTGGCTCCTGTTTGTCTGAATTAATAGGCAGAAATAAAGAACATTTTGTCGACTGGAATCAAGTATTTTCTAGAGTAATGACACATCTAAACAGGTGCATCACTACTTGTCTGTACTGTGGCCTGCTTCCTTTCCGGTCTGTCCTGAGTAATAAAAGCTTGACTTAAGCCTCACGGTGGCATATTCTTATTTAAAAATATACTACATTATTACAAGGCAAAAATAGCTTTTAATCTTAAATTATATTTCATACATATGTAACAACTGACTGATCAGTAGGAATTAGTTAAAGTCTAGACAAAAGAAAATTACTATAGCATTTCATCACCCCCCCCCCCCCATAAAACCCACAAATCACTCAAATAAGTCTCAGTTTACCAAAGAGATTCCACACATTTATTGACAAGAAACAAAAAGTACTTGAGAGTGCATGTGCTAGTGCATGTGGGCCTTTCAAGAGATCATCTCTGTAAAAAGTGACTGATTGGCAAAGTCAGACGGTCTTTCTTGGGGTCGTGGCAATGATGGACTGCCATTGAGGCCGAAATGGGGAACACCAGCGCTCAGGAAGTAGAAAGGCACATGGGTGATCCTTCCAGTGGACCAACACTACAAAAAAAAAAAGAGCAAAAATTTCATTCATTCATTTATTTATTTATTGAAACACACTGAAGGACATCATCCTTTTCAATGGTGCCAAGGTACATACAATAAAATAAATCCAGTAAAAGTAAAAACATGAAAGAAGACATGGCAATAACACCTGCCAAAGGTATACAGTACTAAAAAAAGAAAAGTAAAACAAGAACAATTAAAATCTATGGAATTAGCAATTAAACCTTAAAATTTTAAATAAATAAATAAAATCAGGAAACCTTAAAGGATTGTTGAAGCTGATTCCATGCATTTGAAGCAAACTAATTAAAACCAGACCTTATCTCATTCCATATCCATCTTTGGCTCCTGTAAAGTGAGCCAGAGCTCTGACCGTGGGCAATGATTATGGAGCCTGTAAAAACTGATAACTGGTAGTAATCCGTAATTGAAATAATAAGATCATGCACTTCAGAAAAGCAAGAGTTGAAAACCCCTGGTTTAGATGTTTCAATCCATTGTTTGATTTCTTTCGTAATACGTACGTATGTAGTGACTCAAACACCCTATTTTCTCTTCCACTCACGTTTAACTTTGTCACATTCGTTTTCTACAATTTAATTTCTTTTGCGCTTGCACAGAAAAGAACAAAATCAATCAGATGAACAGGTATACATGCACGGGGACATTGGAATATTATGGAGAAATCCAGGTGTGTTAATCCGATTTCACAGAATCAGATAACTCCATTATATTATAAAGCATATCAGATGATGCTGTTTACATGATCACTTCAATAATTTGATAACTTCAGAAACTGGATAATGATCAGCGTATTAGTGTGCCTATAAATGGCCTCAGAGTTACCAGTATTTCAGGAGAGTAGGTCTTATAGGTACAGAGGGAGATGAAAAAAAAAAAAAGTAATAAATGAAAAAAAAAGAGACGTTCATCCATTCTAGATGTAAGGGCGGACAAGTCAGTTTTCTGGTATATCAGGCACTAGTGCATGTCAATACTATCAGCTGTGATAAATCTCAATGCTGAATGATATATTACATCTAATGGTTTATGGGTAGAATTGGCCGCATGATCATAAATAACACCCCCATAGTCTAAAAGAGACAGGAAAACTGCCTCAGCAATCCTTTGAAAAAGGTAGAGAACAAGAGGAAATCAATTACATCAAATTCTCCCCATTATTTACTTTATTATACAAGAATGAAAATGCTTTTTGCAGCAAAGAGACTCACCACAGTAAGAAGGGCTCCGTGCTGGAAATTCGGGTGAAACTGCATTAATCTCGGCTCTGCTCCAGGCTCCCCCTGAACAAAGCCACTGAACAAAAACAGGAAATATTCAGCGAATACAAGTGGAACATAGCACCGCTGTGAGCAAAGGCACTGTACTATCGCCACATAGAGAAGTACGAACCATGGCAGAAGCTCGAAAATGGGACTGGTTCTCGTTTTAAACACAGCGATCACCGAAGGACGGTCTGCTGCTTGTGCGTCACCTGAGAACAGAAACAACGGAAACTGAGCCACCAAAGTGAAACCTTAACAATAAAACAAAGCTCCAACACTGAACAGTTTATATCGGAGTGAGGAGAAGACACTGAACCAGACCTTTAAGAAGCACCGCAAGTCTCTCTCCTTTCGGATCCCAGGCTAAAGACTGGATCTCTCCACCGACGCTATCAGACAAATAATTCCAGTCACACATTTTATATTTAAGGCTAAATAACAGGACTATGCAATGGAAGCAACCTATTCATTACTAGTAGCTGTAGTCTTAAATGAAATATGTTAAGGGCAAAAATACTACTTCACTTCTTGCCCAGTCCTAATGATAAATATTTCATAACCTTTTTTCCATTTTTTTTATTTTTGGAAAAGCTGTTTGCCACTGTATCTGCTAAAAGTGGACTAAAAGAAAAGCCAATTAGCCATTTAGTTTGAGTTCTTACGTGATGTCTCCATCTGGTGTGTTAAAAGTAGTCTCTGACAGGTCGGCCACCACCGCCGCTGCCTGGGAACCTTTTGATGTGGCTGTAGGTATGCCTGGCAAACAAACAAACAAACAAATAAACAAACATACACTTTCTTATATAATGATCAACATTTTTCATATACGATTCACCGTTTGTTAGATGGCTGACATCCTATTGGACGAAATACAATTAAGGATAAAGACTTCACACTAATGAGGCTGTGAAGTTGTACAAACATGTTTTGTACTGTATAAAGACAGTTTACCAGGTGCGTCAGTGAAGGTCAGGGCATATATAACAGTCTCTCCCTGGACGGTGAAGAGAAGTCGACTCCCATCTGGACTCCAGCACCCAGACTAACAGACGAAAAAGCAAAACAAGACATGCTGAGTAAATAAATCGCTGATCACACATAAAAACCGTGCTGCTGCTGTCTAACTGCAAGCATCATTTTATCAGCACAGATTTTGTTGTACCTGGCAGCGCCCTTTCACACACAGCCAACGCTCACAAGTCCACATCCTCGTCTCCCACACCCTGAAAAGAAAGACTTGGTAACTACAATGCAAACTTCAGTCTACTTTCCTGTTGTTTATATTCCAGAATAAGCCGGCGTTACCATTTATTTTCATAAATGTGCATGGTAGGTAAGCAGGCTTTTGTTATGACAACAGGAAGTGGACAGTAACGTAAGGCCGAGCACAGTAATCATGACAAAGAAAAAAAAAAAAAAAACAGATTTTAATCAGCAAGTTTTCATACAGATGAATGACGCATTAACAAGAAAACGACCTTTAAGGGTCTGAAGTGTTAAAGCTGTCATTTCTATTGGGCATTGATTCTCCAAGTCTGTAAACTTTACTGGGGGTGGAACACCATTATTCAAACTGATTTTCACTCTGTTGTTTTAGTAATGGTGGAAGAGAGCAGTGTCTACCACGCTGATCCAACATTTCCCACACGTGTTAAGAGAACTGCTGATGCTGAAGGTCACAGCTTATGATTCATGTCACTTTCAGATTTGTCAAACAGGCTTGTTCAGTAACACCTTGTACTCTATTTACATCCACGAAGAAACCACTCCTGACAGGCTTTTCTTTTCAAGTGTAACTTCACTTCTGCTCTGAGTCTCCGCTTCCTGCACGATGTTGATAAGTCAGCAAGAGCCTGATGTGTTACTGTTTGACATGTTAGTTCAGATCCAAACTGAGAGGCCAATTAGCTGATCAAGGTGGAGGTAAAAGGTTGAAAAATAGCTGGTTTTTTCTGTTTTTTTTAAACAAATCCAGTCGTTCTGAATGAAGTGATACAGAAATTTCAGTTTTCCATCTGAAAACTGATGACATTCAGCAGTTAAGACTGATTTTTATACAAATATTATGATATACAGTACTGTGCACAAGACACAAAAAAATGAACTAAACAGGTTCTAAAGGTTAAAGTTAATATTTAGTGTGACCCCTGGCCCCTTGACATGAAGCAGAACAGTTAGAAACATCTGATGTGTTGCATGAAAACTAATATAAAGCATTAGAAAATGTATGCAAAAAATCTCATATTGCCTGAACAAAAGGGCTAAAGTCATATTAAGTGTGTAGCAGGAAGCAGGAGATGACATCACTGGTAAGGAGGGGGAAGGGAAAGTTAGAAATCAGACACACCTGAGAGCTGTGTGTGGAGGGAAACTCAAACAAAGGAGAGACTGGAGGGAGGTGGGATGGACAGGAGAAGTGAGAACAAAAAGGAAAGGAGGAAGACTTAAAGTGATGTTAACTGAGGAATCTGAGAGTGGACTGGTGTGGACCCAGACTCTTCAGAGGAGGATTTGCTCTCTCCCTGGATCAGAGGACACCTACCAGCAGATAAGTTCCCCTTTAACCCAAACTCTCCTGGCTTCTCCCCTGTCTGGCCTGAAGATACACAGGTCTCCCCCTTTCTCTCTCTCTCCCTACCCAATACACACACACACACACACACACACACACACACCTAACCTCCAATCTGACCGGAACTGGTTTTTGTTTGGACAGGCTTCTATGCTACAAGTGCAAAGGGAAATCACACTAAATACTATCACTAGTATATAGAAGCTGCTTTTTTCCTTAAACTTTTGTTTTTAATGCTCTTCATACTCCCCATACATTCAGATTATATTGTAATCCCCTGATGTTTAAGGGTATTTTCTTGATTTTTACATATTTTTTTTAATTCACCTTTTTCAGTTACTTGCAAATAAGACAGTACCCAAGTGTTTTATGAATTTTCAAGACAATCTCAGCTTCATGTATGCTGCCAGTATTTATGTGTATTATCACTAGCACCGGTAGTGATAATAGACATTAAAATGGCTATAGAATTCACTGCACAGCTAAAAACACTTTTTAGTGTGTCGCGTGACCTGTCTGCATTTCCTGTTTGCAATGTGGTACTCTAACAGCTGAGTTGATTAATAGTTGACAAAATAAAAACTTTCATTAAGGTAAATATCCTTGCAAAGTCACTAACCTAAACAACGAAGATGGAGTAGAAGCCAGGACGTGGCTGCCATCAGGAGACCAGGACAGGAAGGTGACACCGCCTCCTCCTACACGCTGGAGAGGTACACAATTTTCTGCAGCTACATCCCAAACCTGAAACAACAGAGAGAACAGCCCCAAAAAAATAGAGAAGCCAGAAAAAATATTTATCGTGAATCCCTTTCTACAGGATGGCATTAGTATAAAGACTTTGAAGTTATCGTACCATCATTGCCGTGTCCATTGGTGAAGCTGACACGAGGAGAGACCCACTTGGAGACCAGGCGATGGAGGTGACTGGAGAGTGGCCAGGATGAGACAAAACTTGAGCGCAACCAGATGATGGCCTGTATGAGCCATGAAGAAAAAGAGGAACACACTGTGTATAATGCCAAAAAAACAACACATTATAAAAAGGCCAGTGCATTGTCTGAGTGAGTGCTTGTACCTGGTTGACAGTGAGCAGGGGTCGACGTGCCAGACCAGCAAACAGTTCTGACAAGCAACAGCCAAAGCAGACGCGCACAGCGGCTTCCACTGAACTGCTGCCACGCTCCTCTGTAGACGGTGCTTCAGTGTGGGAGTCGTGGCACTGAGATACAAAGTACAAAAGGAGGTCAACGCTGTCGCCAAATGACAGAGGTCAAGAAACGACACTGCTCTACAAACATGCAGGCAGATTTTGGGTGTGTATGAAGCCTTGCTATGGGGACGTACAGCTTTTTTGTGAGTCGGAAGAAGAACAGAACACTGAACAGAACACTGGACTAAAAAAAAAAAAACAAAAAAAACATGTACTCAAAGTACTAAGTTTGGTCTTATCTTAGTTAATTTAATATCAGTTAAATTGCATGAACATTCTGGACTGTCAAACAATTCATCTTCCTGTTCTCTTTTTACATTAACTGTACTTCCATAAATAATAAACAATAATGTATCGTACCTTTTTGGGTTGTAGATCTTAATGGAATCATCTAGTAGTGCCACAGCAAATTTGTCTGTATGTGGATGCCAGGCAAAGGCTCGCACCACACAGTCAGGCCTGGTGAAGCAGGACGGACAGAGAAGTAATCTATCTGTTTTTACTGAACATTTCTGCCAATTTCATCATTTCACACAAAAATTCCAAACTCATAGGAAAATACACAACAAATTATTCACCACTTACCAGTTCAAAACTTGTGAAAATTCAGCAATCATGTCATCACTACTCAGCTATAAAGAAATGACAAACAGCAATTATTACTTACAACCACCTCTGCATTGTGCATTACAAGTTTAAGCAACAGACATAACTTACTGTGAGATGAGGAAACAAGGAACCGTGAAAGGAAGAGACCCACTGAAGTAAAGCCAGGGTACAACCTGAACTCATCGAGAGCCATTTAGGCACTACAAGCAAGATATGAACAATTTATGATTTAACAGCGCATATTTTAAGCTTTTGAGAAATTTCTCTTAAGCTAAAATAGAGTGTATTGGTTCCTTATTTACCTTCTGTATGTGAATTTGTAATTTCATTGAGAAGTCCTGTGAATCCGCCATCTCTCCTGAAACAGACGGGAGGTGGAATAAATTTGTGGTAGATGTGGAACGAATGACTAAAAACAGTGGAACTATTTGTTTTTCAAACCATTTATCCCTTTTATATATTTAGTGTATGACTGTTTTGCACATGATTGAGATGACGCCTTGTGGTGTGCAAATAGTCAAAATGTCTAATTCATTCACACAATATAATAACTTGCTTTGCTAAATCAGCACCATGCAACACACTCATTCTCACACCTCATCTGTCTCTCTGGCTCTGTCTGTTATTTACCATGCTGCTGCACTCCTCATCCACAGCGTCTCAGAGTGGTCCAGAAAAGCTGCTTTACTGCTGCTCTCAGTGCGACTGTGCAGCTTCAGGGACTCTCGAGGGAAATACAGACTCAAAGGACTGGAATCCTGAGGAAAAAAGATGTGATTGACCTTTGCTGACAGTGTTGGGAGCAACTAGTTTCTTGCTGCAGTACCAGTCTTTTATCGTACTTCTTTTACTTATGCATCTTACTTTGGTTAAATGCAACAAACAGACAGTACAGATTTATTTTAACCAAAAAAAATAAATGTAAAGGTGTTGATACAAAAACAGTTCAACTTTATTTTCATAAAAAGCCTCATTGCTTAGCAGCAATGGTAGTTATGCACTCTTGACATCAGGATACTTAATTCTTTCAAACATTACCATGAAATACTTTGCTATGCATCTTGGTTAGTTGGATATGTCTTCCTAATCTTCTAATTGGGCAGCTGGAAAAGCCGTTTTATGATAGATAACACTCCAACTGACAGAATTCTCTCTACATAATCCTTATAGAGGTTAGATGTATGATTCAAGTCATTGTCTCATTGCAGGTGAAGTTGGTAATGAATTATGCAAAGCTAGCCATGCCTTATAGACTGACCTGTATCAATGCTGTTTTTCATTGTTTCTTATTAAATTAATACCCCCATCTACAGCCTACAGGGCATTCAAACCTACATATATATAATTAATTAGCATGATCTCTAAAAATATTTTATACAGAAACTTGTGATGGTATTGGCTATGGTGATGAATGATTAATATCAAGATTTTTCTACCAATATTTGTATATATGTGTTTGTTTGATTGTTTCCAATCTGATGACAGGATTAGGCTATGTATGCAATTAATTCAAATGAATTATTGCTTTCTGAACTCCCTGAAAAATGCCTAAATTACAAGATTAATGCTGTGTGCTGAAGATCTTTGTTGCCGAACAAAAATACAAAACGGAGACCGGAATATCTGTATTAAAATATAGTGCTATAACAATTAATTAAAATCAATTATTGTCCAGAAACACTGACAACAAAAAGAAAAGAATTTTTTTGGCAATATCAACAAATTAGCATGAGGAAAAAACAAAATGACTATTCACAATAATCAAAGTGTTTGTATTTACAGACAGGTTAAATCGTTATATTCTTTTATTTAACAGTGTTATGTGGGACATATTTGTCCTGATTGTGATCCACATTCTCATGATTTATTTGGTAGTTGCATTTCACAATCAAGTTAATTTAACTTCTACTGAAGAATGTATAATAGATTTGCATGTAATTAGCTGGTTTACATTTGATATTTTATAATTTTTTTTGGCTTCCCCACACAATTTGCTTGGATCAACACATTACTTTGTCCTTACACTTACACGTCCAATGGTGTGTTTTGGGGTGTGTTTCGGTTACATACATATATATGATCTGATTTATTACTGTTTATTCCCAGGTTGTTTTGACTGACCTGTTTGAGTCGGTGGTCTTCACTGTTGGTCCCTGAAAGCAGCTCGTTGTTAGACTCACACAGGGTGGTGTGTCCTGAGGGCAGCGGAGGGGGGAACAGCGCCAAAGAGCACATTTCCAACACAGACAAACTCCTCCACCAGATCCTGGGAACACAATATGGGCCAAGAGGTGAAGGCGAGTAGAAGAAATCAATGTAAATGTGTTTACATCTGTTTACACGCGGTAACAGCTGATTAGCTAACAGTTAACGTTAGCTAGCTGACTGTAAATGACTTATTGATCCCACTTTTGTTCACGTTGGCTTCAGTCGTGTATGTTTTGGAACTTACCTTTACTTTCCTATTGGTGTTTCCAACTAATGTGTACCGTGTTTTTATGATAATAACATTAGGTGCTGAGTTGGAGTGAAGTTTCGTTCTCAAGTCAATCGCGCCGAGCAGCACACTACGGCAAGCCGGACGGACAAACAGTACGAACATTTTTTGGCACAACCAGGGCTGAGCGCTGTGCTGCCCTCTTCAGGACAGAAATCGAAAGTGTACCTGGAACGAACCAAATAAACTATTTTCAGTAGCTTATTTGTGTTATCTTACAGAGTTAAAATTACATTAAATATTTTTCTGTGTTTTTACAGTTAAATCTGTTTTTCCTCAGGATGCAGTCTATAAATGCAGACTGCTGTCTTGTATTGGCTACAATTTTCCTGCAGCTGATTCGTGATTATTGCAGCAGATGATATCAACTATAACTCTTGTTATGATGCCTAGAATGAATGGTCAGAGGCATCTTTGCTGCTGAGTGTTTTGCTCAAGGACACATCAGCAGAAGGGTGGACTGGACGTAGACTGACTCACAGGGAATGAGCCAGGTCAGTGAAGGCTGGAGGGGGCGGATGGTCAGCTCTGTCAACCCACTGACCTGGCTCCAAGGATATAACGGTAAATAAAGCACGCTTTAAGCAAATGAGATTGTCTGTAGTTATAATAGCAGATTTGTGTTGTGTCTGTGCTTTTAAAGGGTGCTGGTAGCGCCCCCTTGCGACGAACTTCGCATTTCCGTGACGTCAATTCAGCACTGGGAAGGAGACAGCTCCCTCCCCCCAAAAACCCAGCGCGCCTCACGTTGCATGGGTCCCCGGTTATTGATAACACAATTTACCCACTGGGATCCATCCCAGTAACGTGAAACTCGTGGATACAGGGACTGGAAATACAAGAAACAGCCCGGGCCGACGAAACGCAACGATTTGTTCACTACCACCGCCAAATAGAAAGCTGAGCCCACCCTTTCACTTGACAACGCGACATCAACCAGGCAGAAAGGTATGGGAATGTCATACTATCCGGTTAAATGCTGATTGAATGAGAAATCAGGTATCACAGGACGTTTAGGTATGATGCCGTTGCTTGGTGCGGTAGCGTACATGCCGCTCACACTGCACCAATGAATTGATGCTGCCAAGAAACCAATCATCGTCGATGAACGCTACAAAATCATAATTATGCAGCGAGAAAACCCACATTGCGAAATATTTGTGTTGATGCCAACACTGAGCAAATGTACAGACGCTGCGGCAGTTTCACTTGGCATGGACCATAGTAGGCATCGGGCTTGCAATTCATGCACGTCGGCTATGATGCTGCTGAGTGTCATCATCACATCCTCGGTTATTTAAAGATTGATCTTCCTGCGTTTGTGTGTGTGTGTGTGTGTGTGCATTGCTCCTTCGCACAGGCCCACTGCTTGTTTATTGCCCGCTTTTCACGCTCTCTTTTCGCTCAGTCGTCGCGGGTCTTCTCGTGCAGTGGTGCAGTACAAGACATGGAGCTGCTGTAGGATATGTGAATTGGGTACATGTGCTCTCTCTCCTCCTCCTCCTCCTCCTCTGCTCTCTCTCTCAGACACATACACATGCACTCATGCACGCACGGAGAGACGTTCACATTCACACTGGAGTGGTTATGCAATTCGTCATATTCGTCAGATGTACACAGTGCTTTTTACTTGATGCATGACGAACGACATATGGGAGCTGCTGGGCAGCTTTGCTCTGATGCTGTCAGGCTGAGGAGCCGCACTGATGCTTCTCATAAGGACAGTTAAAGAACAGGTGACAGCTAGGACTGTACAACCTGCTTTAGCTGATTCATTCATAAAGCCCATCTTCACTATATGGGTGATGGCTTCACTGGGTAGGATGGTCTTCCATTCACAGACACAAATATGAGGCTTAACAGCATGTTTCAGACAGAATTTGGTTGTGGAAATAAGTGGGTGACAGACTAGTTTAAATCAGTGACTAAGTTGCTCCACATTGATCAAATGGAGGACAGAGGTAAGTGTTCATTTCAGCACTGGACAGCTCCATAAGTAAACTGAAGCTTGACCCATGGAACTGTCCGGTACTGAAATATTTGACACTACGTTTAAGTCTAAACTGTCAGTTGTTTTTCAATTAAGGTAGGTAAATTTAAGATAGTTATAACTCATGTGGATTATGTGATACAGTCAAAATCTGATGAATAAGCAAGAAAGTGGACCTTAACCTGAGAGTGTTTTGTCAGTTGTTGGTTTAAAGGTCAAGAATGACCTCCTCTTGCATACTGACAAAAGTCAGGCTTCTCTGCTTGTAATGCATTTGTTTAAATGTTTCCCTTCAGGCTGTCTTCTCATCTGTCCATCGTCCATCCACCCTAACCTGCTGTGTTGGGGAAACCCCTGATGAGTGGGACCTGTATTCATGAGCCCCGCGCCCCTTCCCCCTCCCTGTCAGGCTTCAGTACCCCCATCTCAGAACCCCCCTATCGAAGACTCGATGGAGACACCCCTGCCTGCACCCCCGAAACGGACCTGACCCCCACACAGTGTGTCCTCCGCAACGTTCTGTCTATCGACACCGGTGGACAGGTAGCCCCGGGTGGCAGCAGCCCCACCCCTAGTGATGGACCCTCAGCCCACTTTGACAACAGCGTGCTAAAACTACACGAACATGAGGCCTGCCAATGTGGCGGCGGGGCCGAAGCGGGGCACAGTCCAGAGGCTGGAGCTGTGCGCAGCCAGTCAGAGAATATTCGGCTCCAGTCTGGAAGTGGAGGTTTTTTGGAGGGACTGTTTGGCTGCCTAAAACCAGTCTGGACCATGATTGGGAAGGCCTACTCCACGGAACACAAACACAGCCAAGAAGGTATGTGGAAATATCAGAACATGTGCATCTGTTTGTGATCTGACCAACTGCTGTATTTTGGTTAGTGGATTTAAAAGCAGAATAATGGATTCAATTGACAAAAGTAGCAACAATATGCTACTTTGTGACTTAAACATGCCATTCATTTAGAAGATGAAATTGTTGTGCTTCGTAACTATGGAGATACACCATAGCTGAGCCCATGGATGAAACTCACACTGTTTCATTTTCACTACTTACTGATCGGCACCATGTCCTACCAGCAGTATGACTGGTGATGTGTTTGTCAGCCCGGCTAATTCACAGTCTTAAGCGACAGTGAGATTTCACAGCTGGCCAGGGGACGCATCATGAGCATCTTCCTCCGCTGCTGCAGCTCTCCAGAGATCTCAACACTTCAGTGGACCTCATGAAGAATTGATCTGCCTGTCTCTTTTATTCTGCCCAGCTTGTTTCTCTTTACTGACCGTTCTCTCTAAGTCACTTAAGTAGTGTCTCTTTGACAGATGACAGACATCTACGCTATGAGAGGATTGTTCTTTTTCCATCAATCCATCACTTATCTCGCTACAGCTGGTTTGAAATGTATTGGTCTGCTAGATGAGTTGTCAATATGCTATCTGCTTGAGCATGGCAGGTGCATTGTATGTATTAATTGTGTCCTGACCATTCTAATGTCTGGCATGGCCCTCGCATCTGTTCTGTAAACCCAAAGACTCCTTGTCCAAACTCGCAAAAGTACATATTGACATTTTGAAGTGTTGGAGTGTGTATAGGATATGAATTACTTACTGTTACATTTTCACTGAAAGACAATGTAAAGATATTGGTGCTCTACATTTTCTTTTTGTCAACAAACCCCATGAAATACCCATTGACACAAACAATGCATTGATCCTAATACAAGCATTGCCTATGTGAAATATAGATTATTTCTTTCTGTTGTTCACCATAACCTAATAAAAACAAATTAGTGGCTCCATGCACAAACACATAGCGTGACATGCTCATTAGGTTTATTCTGAGACAAACTCACTTTAATATAATGCTCTGGAAAACAGTCAGTGGAGTGGTAACAACAAATATGTCTACTCTTGTTTTAATAAGGCTAGGGACAAATACATTTCTAGTTTTTTTTAGAAAATGTTTTCACTATCAAAGAAGTAAGGAAATACAAATATTGGTGACACATTTCAAGGATTTGCATCTAGATATGAAGGAAAAAGGGGCTTTGAATGGAAAAGCTTTACCAGTTTTTTATGTCTTTTATGGGATTTGATGACAAATGGAAAGGTCAAGGATGTGGTTCTAGCTTGTTTCAAGATTTCACATTTACCGAGTGAGTTTTACTTTGTTGATCTGTTTAGAGTCTTGGGAGGTTCCGTTTGAGGAAATCTCCGACTTGCAGTGGGTGGGCAGCGGGGCGCAGGGGGCCGTCTTCCTCGGAAAGTTCCACGGAGAAGACGTGGCAGTTAAGAAAGTGCGGGACATCAAAGAGACAGAGATCAAACACCTCCGTAAACTCAAGCACCCCAATATCATCACTTTCAAGTGAGGAGACTTATGATATCCTTCAGGGTCATGTATCAACATACCAATCATTTAACTGCATAAATCTCACTTTGATTTGCTTGTCTGTGTATCAATAGTATCTGACTGCCTGCTTCCTTCCAGGGGCGTGTGCACCCAGGCTCCTTGTTACTGTATCTTAATGGAATATTGTGCTCAAGGCCAACTGTATGAGGTGCTGCGGGCGGGCCGTAAAATCACCCCTTCCCTCCTGGTTGACTGGTCTATGGGCATCGCAGGTGGCATGAACTACCTACATTTACACAAAATCATTCACCGAGACCTCAAGTCCCCCAAGTAAGTCACTGCATTCAGCATAGCTAAGACTGTGAAATTACTTTTTGGTGGCTTAAACCTGTCATCTATTGTAGTCCTTTTTTTTTTTTTTTTTTTAGTATCATAGTTTTTGTTTTAGTGGAACAGATAAAAGAAACCATGAATACTATACTCAGCTAATGTACTGTCTAGGTAGCTTTTGGTTTGTCTTAAGGGTTACTTCCCCAATAATCCTAAGAAGAAGGGTTGGTATAAAACCAAAACACAAACAGGATATCAAATATGGAATACACTGAGTCCATGTCTGCCTCATTTCATCGAGTCCCCAAAAGAAAAGCAGGACTTCAGGGTGAAATACGAAAATACTGCTGAACCACATGTACTGTAATCTTCCTTTTTCAGCATGTTGATCACACATGATGACCTGGTGAAGATCTCTGACTTTGGAACCTCAAAGGAGCTCAGTGACAAGAGCACAAAGATGTCATTTGCTGGCACTGTGGCCTGGATGGCTCCGGAGGTAATTCGGAACGAGCCAGTCTCAGAAAAGGTTGATATTTGGTGAGTCTAATAAGGCCCAACACCTTTTATTTATTCATATTATAAGCTCTAGTATCACATTTAATAGAAATGTAATTGCTTTTCATTGCAGTTAATTATAAGTGGACTGTACCACTTTTTAAAGTTAATACATTGTGATTCCACAGGTCATTTGGAGTAGTGCTGTGGGAGATGCTAACTGGAGAGATCCCTTATAAGGATGTGGACTCATCTGCCATCATTTGGGGTGTGGGAAACAATAGTCTTCAGTTGCCTGTTCCTGAGAGCTGCCCCGATGGTTTCAAGATCCTGCTCAGACAGTGCTGGTAAGGAAGGCATGGAGAGACTAAATGTATAAAGGCTGTGACTGAGCAGCAGCGATGGGAGGGCAGAAAATGAGCAGCTGAGAGTAGTAGGTGCATGGATTTAGTGCAGTTTCACAAGGAACACTTGTCTGTGGTTTAGAGATTGTATTTATTTTACAGTGCATTGTAAATGTACACAGTTGTCATTCCCATCTTGGATTTGCAGGAACTGTAAACCCAGGAATAGGCCTTCTTTCCGTCAGATCCTTCTTCATCTGGATATAGCATCAGCTGATGTGCTCTCTACACCACAAGAGACGTACTTCAAGTCTCAGGTATGATTGAATGACACACGAGCAATTAAATTAAATGCTTGCACCATGTAGACAAAAAGGTACAAATACACATGAACACATGCTCCCACAGTAATCAGACATCAATTTCCATACAAAAGAGAAATGGATTTGGAGTCAGATGGGACTAGACAGGGCTAGTTAACAGATATGTGTTCTCAACAGGCTGAATGGCGAGAAGAGGTGAAACAGCACTTTGAGAAAATTAAATCTGAGGGCACTTGTCTCCACCGACTCGATGAGGAACTGATCAACCGACGCAGAGAGGAACTCAGGTTTGTGTTTTACCCTTTTTTTATTATTATAATTATGAATACAGACCAGATAAAAAGCACAGATGCTGTTACAGACAGTGTCTGAATCATTTCATGCCTTCTTTTGGACCAAAGTGTCACATCAGTATAATCAAAATATACAGATGATTTTTGTCTTATGGGCTGCGATCAACTTTGTCTTAAGATACTTGTGGGAAGTAGAATAAATAAGCTTTTTTTAATTCTAGTTGGGATGTACAAAGGCCATGCTGACTTTGTCCAATTCCCTGATGATGCTCCTTTGTCCACCCTTGTGGATTAAAGTGGCTTGAGTGCATGCCTATTGTAGAGGATTTGGGTTCTCTCATGCGGATGCACCGTGACGTCAACAGCCTATTTTCTTCTCAGGCATGCTTTGGACATTCGTGAGCACTATGAGAGGAAACTGGAGAGGGCCAACAACCTTTACATGGAACTAAGCGCTGTCATGCTGCAGCTGGAGCTCAAAGAGAAGGAGCTGCAGAGGTAAACCAGTGAGCTATTGAGGCTGTAGTTCAGTTGCACTAAAATGCAATGCACATTTACAATCATGACGTGTCTTTCTTTTAGGAGAGAGCAATCTTTAGATAAGAAGTATCCAGGCTTGTTTAAGCACCATAGCTCCCGTCAGAGCAGCTCCTCTAACTCCATGGACAAACTCATCAAGAAGAGAAATGTCCCACAGAAACTGCCGTCTGGAAAAAGGTGTGAGATCATTTCAATGGTTATTTCAAGTTAATAGTGTTAGCCTCCAGACTGTAACAACTACAAGGAAAGGAAAGGATAATAATGGAAGAAGTTCTGCTGTCCCTGGCTTTAAGTAAAAGTACCACTACCACACTGTGAAAACACTCCACTTAAATCAATCAAAATATAAAAGTGTTATAGGGATATGATCTTTATTGATGAATATTTTTTTGCAATAATGTGTTTTACATTTTACTGATGTAGGTTTAAGGTTGAGCTCATTTTAACTACTTTATATAGCCTACTACTGGGTATATTCTATAAGATCATCTTATATTTATAAAACAGCCGTTTTCAGTTTTGTGACAATGCATTTTTTAGCTAATCCAAGAGGATTTTTAGAGTTTATTTAGATGATGAGAAGGATATTTTTCTCAGGTATAACACAATCCTGATGTAATCTCTCATTTAATCACAATGACTCAAAATCAGATCAGTCTGAAAAATAACTAGTCAATAAATCTGTCAGATCAATGAAGAGGAATAAAAAGTCTATTAACTTGGTGGTGTAGAAGTGTGCAGTGCAGGAACCTCAAATTTGTACTTGAGTACAAACACATATACATATTCAGAACATATAAATATATCAAAATCATTAAGTTATCATGTGTTCTGATTATTATTCCAAAACCACAGTACAAATTTGGAGAAAACTACTTACCAGGTTTATTTCTCAAGATTAGAATTACTGACATATTTCTTCTACACTTTCAGGCCGGACATCCTGAAGTCTGAGGTAATTATTCCTAAGATTGACTCCTCTGTGATGCAAGTCACCATCCCCACCTGTCCAAACAGAAGCTCCACATCTCCCAGCCGGTCGCGGAGGGTAAAGACTCGCCATCGTAAGCCCGGTAAAGGCAGCAGCGGGGATCTGGCTGGACTGAAGGCAAACCAATCCTCCCCTAGTAGGGACTCAACTTCCCAAGCCAACAGCTCCAACACCAACACCTCCAAGCAGCTCCTGGAGCCTTCTGCAGCCCTGAGGGGCCTCAGCCACGAGCAGCAGCAGAGGCAGCTATCATCCTCCAGCCCTGACCTCATCTGCACCACGCTAGAGGCAGAGGGCCAGGGGAAAGGGGAGTCCTCCGTGGGCGGGTTGGAGAGAGGGGGGAGCCTAAGCGCCTCTGCAGGTTTAGGGGGATCCGAAGGCGGGGCAGCCGGCCTGGATGATCTCACAGAAACTCCCCCACGCAGTGACACTCCCAGTGAGGATGCTGCGTCCTTTCCGTTCTCCAGCAGTCCAGACTCACCATGCGGGAGGGGAGCGGCAGCAGGACGGGGGTCTCTGGGGTCTCCACGGCTGCCTCATGACGCAGACGAAAAGGAGGAGGGAGCTGGTGCTGTGAGGTTGCCTCGCGGGGCATCAGGGGGCATCGGAAGCCAGCACCTCACTCCTTCAGCTATTCTGTACAGAGCAGCTATCACACGCAAACAGGTGCTCCGCCGAACGTTAATGCATACTCTTCAGCATTCTAATGGACATCCGTGAAATTCACTTGCATATTTCTCCTTTTCTGACTATACAGAGGCGTGGAGTGTCATCAGAAGAGGAGGAGGGTGAAGTTGACAGTGAGGTTGAGTTGCCACGGAGACGGTGAGTAAGTTGCTGAGCTTCGTCACTGGATTTTTTTCCCTCAAGCCATCTTCATTGCCTTATGAGTTACAGAGTATTTTTAAGTTCTGTCAAAGGATGTTATAGTTAAGGAAAAACAAGGATAAAACTAATACTTGTAGTAGTAGTAATTCCATTAACTGAAATAACACAAAAACAGCCAAAATAATGGTATCATTTGCCCCAATGCTCCTGTAATTGTTCATAGCATAAAAGGATACAAAGGCTTAGCACAATTTGGAATTGTACATAAATAACAGTGTGATCGATCATATTTCATGACATATGTCATTTCTTCCTACCTTTTTCAGCATCTATACATTCATGCTTTAATGTCTAAGAAATAAGATAAAATGAGTTCATTCCTCAAAATAAAACTAAATCTACACTAATATGAAATTTTAAGAACTCGTCAACAAAACAATAAAAAGATCTGAAAGTTTCCAAACTATAGTAACTCTTTTTTTCATGCTTTCCTCTGGTCAAATCTGGGTTTTTAAAAATTCTGGTTTTGTTGTTTCTTTTCCGACTTTTCCAGACGTCCGACCAGCATCACCAAGTGCCAGTCGGTGTCTACCTTCAGCTCTGAGAACCTGTCGGTGTCGGACGGCGAGGAGGGTCACACCACTGACCACTCCCACAGCGGCACCCCCGATGTGGTCAGCACCAACACAGACGACAGGTTGGACGACCGCAGCGATGACCTCCTCTCTCAGGGGTCGGAGATCCCGGCGGACAACACTGACCCTGCGCAGGCTTCTGATGGCTTATCGGAGAGAGACGGCACCCCTGGACAGGCGAAAGCTCAGCTGGACGCGGGACAGAATCCAAATGAGGTAACACATGTGCCAGTGGTGGAGTTTCACCATATGCTTTTAGTCAAGTACTGCAAATAAGTAGATTTTGAGTTACTTTACTATTTTTATTTTAAGCTACCTTATACTTGTACTGCCCTACATCTGAGCAGCAAATATAATCACCTACATTTGTTTCGGTTTTACAGATTACAATTTTTCATCCCCTTCCTGTTCAGTGACAAACGTGCATCTCCGCATGTATTATTATTAATAGTGAATGACTGTAATAAACTGAAGGCCTCATCTGAAATCTTCCACCTTCTTAGTTTAAATGAACTCTTCTCAAACCCACTTGGATTAATTGGAAAGTGCATTGTCATAAAACTGAAAACAGCCTTCTTTTATGAGCTCATAAGAAGCTGCCTTTTTAGAGACAGGTGGTTCTCACTGGACAGCGATTCTACTAACATATGATGATCTCACAGAATATGATTCATTGTTGTAAATCAAACTGCCAACAGTATATGAAGTCCTTAAAATGGTCCAAGCGTGTGAAAGATGCGTATCAGTGAAATGCAACATACACATTAACACAGCAGTAGAAATTAATGTGAAACATAATAGTAAAACACTGACAGGGGCCATTTTACTGCACTTTTATCTATTACTTTGCTGATGATACTTCTGACTTTTGGGCTGCAGAAAATATACATTGCTGCAGATGTTTTCAGAAGAGCAGGGAGGTCAAATATGACTGACAGCTGTAGTTAGGATTCATTCAGATGTGACTCCATGGATCTGGCGGAGTGTGGTGTCTTGTCTGGCTTCTGCAGCCAGAACGTTTACTTATGGTGGAGTATTTTTTATAGTGTAATATTAGAGATTTGTTGAATACCTCTTCTACCACTTGCAGTTTGTGATATTATGTTGCACTGAGCTGTACTCATTTATCTGACGTACATCTGTTATTACCGTCTACTGTGGGTTAAAGCTACAGGAGCATTCGTTAGGGAGGAAAGAAGATTAATATACGCACCTTCCTGTAGCTTTCTCCTCTTGGTCCAAATCAAAACACTGAGTATTACATGATGTCAGTCATCTGTCATCAAAATCAAGCCACTTTTCCAAACTTCCATGTCAGGAAATGTAGTAGAATCCCATCCAGGTTGTATCTGATCAGCAATTGGTAATTACAGCTGTCAATCAAGTATGCGATCTGTCTGAAAATGCCTGATTAGCCAAAATCTGCATCACAGAATAGATTTTCTACAGCTTAAAAACACAACCAAAGAGTAGATGCAGAGGCCTCATGTCCTCTCAGACCACTTGAATTATATGATACTGAAAAGTAATGATGGATTTTTTTTGGCCCATGACACTAAAAAAAAAAAACTATCAAGCAGTGCAGCTTTAAAATTCTGACATCTCTTCGCTCTACAGAGTCGGGCCCTGTGTGATGATTCTGACTGCGACAGCGCTGAGCTCGATCAGTCAGGTAGTGGCGAACCCAGTCGCCCCCCCAGTGCTGGAGCATGGGTGCCACAGTCTCAACCTTTACCCTATCAGGGGTCTCCACAGGCACCTCATACAGGACCTCCATAGTTCACTGGACAGTAACAAAGACCCTCAGCTCCCCTACAGAGAAGAACCACCACAAGCGAACACCAGTCTGTCAGTGCAGTACATTACTGTTGCCATGAAGGATCACATCTACTACACTAGAGTCACACAGACTATGACAAGTTGACTTATGGTGTCTCATAAGTTTGTTGGCTGGCAAACCTATATCAGATGACATAGGATATTTGTCATAACCTGACATCAGATATTTTGGCAGCTTGTGACATCCGATATATGTCATTTAAGTTCAGTAGGGGTTTTTTTAGGCAAAATAGTTACTTAGGTAACCTCAGCCACTGCTCCAGTTCAGCAAAAACCCTCCACAGACGCACATGCACGCACAAGAAACCACACGTTTAGTCCTTTAAACACTCTAACCTTCACTCTGGGAGAATCCTGAATACTCCATACACTAATGCATCAACTACTAATGAATAATAATGTAAATATTCATGACATACCACATGAAAAATATGTAACTTTATTTTATTTGTAAGATAAAAATGTAAGACTAAACGGTATGCAGCCCTGTGAACAAATGCATGATTACATGTTTATAATTTATGGTTCGGATGTGTCCGTTTTATATTTTGTGAAAGTTTACACTTTTTTAATCCTGAAAGTATTCTGTTATTTTGGTTTTGTTAATAAATGTCAGCACTCAAAAAAGAAATGTCAAAATGGAATGAAAATCTCACAGAGACATCAATCATGATGCATAATTAGGGTTCTCAGTAGGTAATATATTTTCTTTTTTAACCCTTCTACTACTGAGTTACAAATACACATAAGACAAGCTGTAGGTTTTTATTAGGCTTATCTAATAAGTGATTAAATAGGAGACCAGTGAGTTCATTCACAAAGCACTTCCGCTGCTCTGCACTTAATGTACACAAATTAATGAAACTGTTGGCCTCTGGTTTGCCTTTTTATTTGTAGGATGTATGTTTGAAAGATGGTGCTTTGTTAATGAACCAAAAGGACTCCTGTCGTCCATACAGTTGGTAGGCTTCATAAAAACCTTTAACTATTCCTTTACCCTTTAAGAGTTTTGCAGAAGTAGCCAGATAAGGAATAGAGCACTCTGTGGTGGTTACTAGTAGAAGAGTAAGTATCCTTTGGGTTTGAATAGAGATGTTTTGTTTTTATACAGCATTGCACATTGTACCTGTAACATAGGAATTATATCAAAAGCAAAATATTATGAGCAACAATAAATAATGTATTGGTTTAAAAAAAAAAAAAAGTCTGATGTTTGTTTAAAAAGACAGGCCTTGTAATAGCTACAGTTTGTGCTGTTGCTACATCACATTAAGACAGATGAGAAATAAATGACTATTTTCAATGACTTTAAGCATGTCCAAACTGTTCCAGTGTCGTTTTGTTACCTCCCACACAGGTATGTCCTATGATGGGACCATGTGATACTAAACTTCTCAGGTTTTTCAATGAACAACAAACATAACAGTGCCTTCTGTTTAAGCGTGTGACCCTTTAAACTTATGAACCAAGAGAAATCAATTAACTGGTGATCCGCAGTTAATTTTGCCTCCTCTCTGCTTCTGTACAACCACAAGCTTTATCTCGCCACCTCTTGTCAAGTGTTTCCATCCTCTATGTGGGGAACCAGAGCTTTTAAAAGAAAACAATGTTTCAGCATTTCACATCTTTTTATTTCTGCATTTCAGTTCTTCAACAATTTAATTGCACCCAGATCTACAATAGTTTGAAAACGTGCACAAAAACGTGAGTTTCTTCATCCTGCAAAGAATAATAAAAAATAAAATCTGACCCAGGCAAAAAAGGATAGCAGGAAACTAGTGTTAATTCTATAATTCTCCTTCTAGTTAATCTTAATTTAATACCTCAGCATAATATACTTATAAAGACCAATATGTCTTGTAGTTTTGCCCCTTGCAGCATTCCCCAGCCCTGCAGTTAAAAAAAATATTTTCTCTATTTAAAACAAACATTTCAATGTTATTTTCGTCATCATCGTCATTATTATGGTCTTAGTAATTTCAGAGAAAAGAAAATATTTTCCTCTCATTCAGGCCCCTCCCTGTGACCTCTCCCCACCCACCCCATTAGAATCCATTACACAACAATGCTCAAAAGTCCTGATCGAGAAATAAAACGGATGGAAACACAGGAATGACACAAAACAATTACTCAGCAAATTAGAGGTGAGACAAAATGTAGCTTAAAATTCTCCTTTAAACCCCAATG
>JAPQRQ010000026.1:11140682-11151622 GCA_037367365.1 Apogon talboti | reverse complement strand
GAATTTAAAAACATAATAAATAAATAAAATACCAACATCATGATGATGTAATTACAACTGAGCAGTATGTAACCAAAGCAGAGGAGAAAACAGTGAGTTTATAGTACTTGGTTTTTGCATTAAATTCAGTAAGGGACCTCTTGGTAAAAAGTAGGGGGAGGGGTTACATTAGGTGCTGATGAGGATCCTCCATGTCAGTTGGCTGCCAGTCCAGTAGCTTCAGAGGACAGTCTGAGCAACAGAGACAAAAACAATGTCTTAAAATACTGGTTACAAACAGCAAGTGAAGTATGCAGACACAACCACAGTCTAATAGTGCACGCTCTAGGGTTTTAATGGGTCAGTGACATGGAGGGCTCAGAAAAAGTAGAAGTAAGCTCTGCATTTCATGAAGAGAGGCACAATTTAATTTCCGGATTGCATGGTTTTCCACAGCAGACAAAACATAAACAAACCCTCCTGCAATCTGGCTGAAAAACTGCCCTCAACAAAAGGTAACAGTCAGGCTATTGCAAATAATGTGGTTTAGTTCCCACTTCTCCCCCTAAAAGACTTCTGTTTAAATTGCACTCACTACCTACTGTGAAGTTAAACAGGAAAGTGATGTGTCAATACAACAAGTCGGGATGCACAGATATACTGACTGAACAACAGCACCAGACAATACTGGCCTCGTTGACGGGCAAAAGCACTTGGCAAATAATATGCCATTTCACCAGTGGCTGAGGTTTATGTTGTTACATTGCAGAACATTTCAGAAATTTGCATGATTGGATTTGTGCTCATTCGGAAGATACAGTACACTGAAGGGCTGAAAGACTTTTTTTTCCCAAAAGTTCAATTATATTTTTGGTCGCTCTAGCAAGAAGGCAAGAAAAAAATACAAGAAAAAGAAACTAAATAAACACAAAACCACATTTGAATCGACCTTATCAGTAACAGCCCAGAATTTGACGATTGGTGCATCCCTAAAGACTGGGTCAGCTTTAATGAATATACGCTCTGTCCCCGCTAGAGGAAACCTTTAAGTTGTTTAACTACTTTTCAATAGTCAGACCACGAATCCTGCTGTGTTTTTGTGGCAGTCAGCTTCCTGGGGGGAAAATCGAAGTGTTGAACTAGCACAGAGCCTCTTACCGGGCATTGATCAGGTACTCAGCCAGGTTGATGCTGGCATGTGACCCAGTGATGGTGACCTGTCTGTCAGTCGAGCCCTCCACAGGGTTGGCAATCTTGATCTGAGCCCCTGACATCTGACGGATCTCATTGATCTTTGCGCCCTGACGGCCAATGATGCAGCCAATGAGCTGGAAAGGGGAAAAAAAAAAAGACGCCAAAACGTGACTATCTCACAGCACAAAAAAAAAAAGCGCAAACCTCCAAAAACGGGTTACTTGGCAGTGCACAGTGTAAATGGACGTGACTTACATCATTTGGAATGGTCAGCTCATGAGAGCCAGTTTGTGCAGAGGCATCCATCCCAGCTGAATAAACACAAAGAAACCCCATGAGAGTGTTGACTAGGTGGATTATTACAAATCTACAGCAATCACATTCTCTTTCAATCTGTCCACGTACCCTGGAAGCCCTGGTTGCTATGTGCAATGGGAAAGGGGCTCTGCTGCATGGCCAGCTGGTGAAGTTTGGTGAGCTGTTGAAACGTAGGAAAAGACGGAGAGCAAACAAACACACAAATCATGAGTGAAGAAAAACTTACAAATGTCATATTCATAAAGTAATAATTTCCCTTTTATATTGAGGTTGGAGTGATAATGAGAGAAAACGTGAAATGGCACATGGCTCCTATGATAGATTCTAAAAGGTTAAAGAAAATCCATGTCTACATTGTTAATTTTTTGAGTTTTTAAAAATGGATGGCCATGTAATGCAGCAGGGGTTGGAAAAAAATAAGAGTCATAGGGATGAATAAGAAGGTGACATGGCTCCCCAGGACCGAACTTGCAAATATATTGGATCACTTACAGAGGGCCCTTCACTTACATCAGGCTGTGGAATGGCGTGCTGCCCTTGGACAGCGTATGCCTGCAAGGAGAGAACAGCACTTAGTAGGGTGTGTCAGTGTCACAGTCAGTGTACTCCAATATCCATCAGTCCTCTGTCCTTGGTTTGTACAAGTACAAAGACTGGCGTTCTACAGAATGACAGCCTGCGTATAATTACATTCCTTTGACCAAAAGTAGTTACTAACAATACTGTTGCCCCAAAGGAGCTGACACGTGGGTCACACACAACAACATAAACATGCAGCATTTACCTGACCACCTGCAAAGATGACAGGAGAGCCTGAGGGTTTGGGTCTGTATGGGATGGTCACTCCTTTTGGCGGGGACTAGGGAAACCGAAAGAAAAAGAACGCTATTGAACCACTGGATATTGAAGACATATTCGCTACATCCCCAAAATAAGAATTTCATCTATAGTACCTTTCAAAACTAGCATTACAAAGTGCTTCACAAACAATAATACATAATCATGTTGACTAAGACAACAGCAAAAAGGGCTCACAAAATGTAATAAACCAGGAGAAATGATGGCCACTTTAGTAAGTTAAAAATAAATAAAATACATTTTAAAGCCACAAGTAAAACAGAGTGGTTTAAAACATTGTGTTTACCTCAAGCATGACGACACAGATCTGCTTGACACACTCAATAATGGACTGTGGAGTCCCTGCAACAGTGATGGCACGCTCTGTTGAGTTGGGTAACATGTCCCCTGCTACTTGTACCTGAGCTCCTGCTGACTGGAGAATCACAAGCACACACAACAAGAGTTATGAGAGGCCATCGTTACAATTGTGGTTTAAGTATTTAGAAAAAAAAAAGGGCATAACAACAAACCTCTCTAATTTCCTTGATCTTGCAGCCACCCTTGCCAATAAGTGAGCCACACTGGCTGGCAGGCACAATGAGGCGCATGGTGACTGGCGGTTTGCTGGTGGCCGTACTATTAGACATTGAGGTGCTGATGTCCTGCAGGGGAAATGAAAGTAAAAAAAAAAAGACCATAGAAAGCAATCCTTTAAATAAATATGTTTAATGTCAACAGACGTGAGAGGGTCTTACCTCCTCCAGTTTCTCTATGATCATGGAGAAGGCTTTAAAAATGGAGGTGGTGGGTCCCGCAAGTGTTATGATCCTCTCTGGACAGTTTCCCTCTGAGATATTGATGCGAGCTCCACTCTGAAGACGCAGCAGCACGAAACAGGAAATACTGAATCAGTCGCATCATGTGACGCATGAGTCAATGTCACTGAAAATTTAAACAGGTCTACTCTTGTATTCCCATATGTTTTAAAATTCCTATTACCTCCTCTCTCATCTTCTTCACCGACTCTCCTTTCTGTAAATAGAGCACAAGTACAAAATATTTACAAAACACTCTTGGGGAAAAGACAGATAAAAATCTCCCTGGCAGTAAAAACTACATACCTTGCCAATGATGCTTCCAACCTCCTGCAAAAAAAGAAGGAAAAATGTATGACATGGCAATAAATGCATCCTTCACAATGACCAGTACAAAAATGCTTCAATTGTTTTCACTTTCCACTGTCAGCAGCACAGATTGCTCTGATCAAATGCAGGCAGTAAAGACGCCTTATCAAATGTGGCACTCACCTTCCCATGCATGAGTAGCCTGATAGTTAAGGTGACATTTAGTCCCCCTTCAACCAGACTGGAGTCCATAATTGCAGCTGGATTTGGATGCTAAATTGGCCAACAAGATGAATCTTTGGTCACTGGCTGAATATCTGCAATGGAAAGGGAAATGTGACCAACATGTGAAGCTACAGAGAAGTATCTCACAAGAAAACCTTGTTTACTATAAAAAGTGCCGTCAATGCAGATCAATGAAGTGATGCAGACTCTTCACATCCTGTAGACTTCTACTGTACTATAACAACATTAGCAAGGCACTCTGAAAGAATGAGTCGTCTCATTCCAGTAATTCACATTAGACTGGCCCGAGTCCACTCATTCACGTTAGCACAATGACCCACTGTCTCCCAGTGGCAGCGTCTACTTCCTGGAATTGCAGCTGTGGCGACATGTACTATCATATCCAATTTATATTCCTAATTTGGGCTACCTCAATATATAGTTCGTGTTGTACAAACTCTGTGTCATGCGAGAAACGATGCTAGCTTTGTAAAGCTCACAGAATAGCGTGAAAGTCGCAAATCCTATTTTAGACAGAGCATCACGGCTAGTCACGCAAACAAGATTTGATGGCTAAGTAGGCACCCGTATCATTTCAACAATCAGTTATTAAACCCAAAGTTAAATGTCTGAATTCACAATTGCAATGTAAAACTGTGTAATCGGTATAATACACATAAACAGTCCCTAAAAGCTATTTAAATCCAGATCGGTCATTGAGCATAGTTCGGTAATTTTCCATTCAGCTTGCTAGCATTAGCACCGTGTGTTCCAGTAAATAGCCAGCTCCTGCGGCCTACGGAGCGCACTGAGGCATACTGAGTTATCCCTGTCCTTCACTCTGAAAGGAAAGAAAAAACAAAGCCATATTTCTGGAAGTCTTACCCGAACCGTCCCTTGATGCGCGTTCAGGGGGTGGGTAGGGTGGCAAGGGTAGAAGGGGAGAGGTTCGGGAGGGAGTTTTAAAAGGATCCGGGGAAGAGGGAAGAGACACCGCTATTCGATCGGACTCCACTCTCCAGCTTTAGCACAAAAGACAAAATGCATTCAACTTTGACCTCTCAACTACCCCGCCCCTCCGCCGGGGTCAACTCCGCCCACTCACTGATGATTCAAGTAAGTGAGACTTAGATTTGAAGAAATATATAACTTTATTAAAATAACTGATTTTTTTCCTGCCTGGAAGGAAGAGTGATACTGCACTGTTTGGAAATGATAATGAAATCCCTAAAAACTCGAGAATAAACTAAAATAATACTTTTTTTTACAGCCCCACCTTCAAGCTGTTAGTCAAGATTAATTTAACTAAATATTTGAATAGTTGGAACTAGTGAAAATTCACATTATAATAAGACATTTTAAGAGTCATTTAATTTTGTAATTTGGTGAATTAAAGTGAAAGAATAACTATTATAGGCTACATAACGCCTCAACTCTCAAAATTATTCTCATTTTTGTCATGAGATGTAGAGTTGCAAGCAAACTAGGAGTTACCATTAGTAGGCCGCAGGTCGTCTGATCTGAATTAAGGCCATGAAATTAATGAATTAAATAAAAAATCGGGAGATCTTTCAGCAATTAAACAGGTGTGCGTTGAATATCTTCTAGTAGACTATAAATTTATGCTAATGATATTGTTCATTATTCAAGGAAATTTATGGCTGTTCCCCTTGCAGCTCTGTTCTTCCTACCGAGATTTGATGCAGTTACCTATAAATCCTCTAGATGGCGCAATGATTCTGCCAGTGGTCATTTCAAGCAAATTGAACTGAGCCGATTGAAGCCCTCTTGAATCCAACATCCTTCTTACTGTCGTTCAAATACATATATTGACAGAGGTATCCTAACTCAAAGAATTAATATATGTCATATGTAGTATGAACAATTGCTCCATAAAAAAAAAAATCACCCAATAAAACGTAAAGTTAGACTGAAAAAACACCCAGAAAGGAGTCAGCGCTTCCTTAAAATAAACAATAATGTGCAAAAGTCTTTGTTTTTGTTGGTTTTGCAAGCTGGGTATCAAGAACACATATTTATTTACCACCATCTTCATTGGGATTCAAGAAGAATATGCTGGAAATATGTGTAAAGTATTAAAAATAATATTCACACAAAAAGAAAAACATGAAAAAATTTATGGCCTCTATTTGCAGAGGTCAGTATTTAGTATGACCTCCAATTTCAATGACATAAAGTACCTAAAATTATAAAAAAAACACTATTTTGCCTCAGTGAAATCTATGGTTAAACACCATAAGATTAGTGCAACAAATCTTATCTGCCCAAAAACAAACGCAGAGGAACATCACACTGAATAGTTGCAGTTTGGTCTTAAGTGTGTGTCTTTACTTCTGTTTACATATTCCCTGTATGTTCTGGCTGCATCTTTACACAGAGATTGAGAAATGCATAGATATGTGAGTATTTCAATGTATGTCAGTGTAACGTTGCTTAAACAAGAAACCCAGTGGTGAGTTTATACATTTCTGTACATTTCAAAAAGCAGCAAACAAATGGGATTTTGGTGCAGCTGTGTAAGCTGTAATTTAGAAACTAATAATTCTGTTAATTGGTTGGTAGACTCAGATTTATGTGAATATCTTGTGATAAAAACACTATCAGCCAAATTATTGTTCCGGCCACGATTCCCATGGGCTCATACCTCCGATAATATTCAGACACCTGACATTATGATTTAAAAGTGGAAATGCTGATACAGTGTGAAACTGGCCAAGGGGAAGAATTAAGGATTTCACCTCTTGACATTCAAATAATTAGCTTTATTATTTTGTTTTTCATAGAACCGATGTAATTGACTGTCCACTTCATGATGAATTGCTTTGTTTTGTGTAAGACATGATTGATGAGGAAAATGTGGAGCATAATTGCTTTCTAATGTTTATTTTGAATAGAATATTAACATTTGATTGCAAAGTGAATTCACATAAAAATGATATTATTATGGTTGACGGAATTAAGGAAAACAGAGATGGATAAAATGGAGCAGTATAGCCCTTTAACCATGTGTTCATGGTCTGGTTGACAGAATATTCTGCCTGAACACACTCAGCACATGTTCATTAATCTGGTGCACATCAGAGCACCCACATTACAATTAGTCAATGGCAAGAACCACTTCCCATTGTCTGTAACTAATGTTTGAGTCTCCTGAGTTGTTAATCTTTTGTAAATACAATGCTATATTGGAATTGATGACCTCCAGTTTACACATTGTTATTTACATACATGACTCATGAGTCACGTCTGGCTCAGATTCATGCATTCAAAACCATTATGCTTTCCATACATTGCACCCACACTGGAAGAAATTGAGCTCAGCTATTCTGAAAGCAGTTTGTCTCAGCACTTCCTGTTTTTCTAAACATGAATCCAGGCAGTAGATATTGGAGCTTGCTTTACTAAGCCATCTGCAGTGCTGTCTGAATGGTGCCAGGCTTATACAGGGCTGGTGGTGTTTTTAAAATAGAACCATAGCTGACCAGATTTACCCCAACCACAAACCAGAAAGCTGTGGGAGCAGGTATTTGCATTTAGTGTACAGGCGTATGTCCTCTGTAGGATACAGCATGTTTTTATTCTGCCTGAAAGAACATTCAGTGGAGAATAAATTAAAAACAAAAGTAGTGAAAAGACTAAGAGGAAGTGTTTTTTTTGTCATAACAAAAGATGTTTAATTAGTGAAAAAGTGCCTGTTTCTTTGATCTGAAGAGCAATCACAGAGAGCTGGATTATACAGGATAGAGGAGGTGCAGCCTCTTCAGCTTTTCCAATCAGCACATGGTCTCCCAGGTCTTTTATGTGTCTCCCCCTGTCAAGAGATTGCTTATATAATCATCTGCTTACTTTAATCTCCCCATCTTTTTCACAATTTTGCTTTTTTTTTTTTTTTTTTTTTTTAAACAAAGAGGGAACCCTGTCTTTGGTTTAGAAAGCTGCACAGTGCTTCTGTCTTTACAAATGTTCACCATTTATATGGCACATGGTTCATTCAAATGGGCTGAAATTTTAGCTTCAAAATAAAACCTTTGTTTTACATGCATGTACTTGTTATTTGTTGAGTTTTTGAAGAGCATTTTTAAAGACAGAATAGTGTATTTTAGCAACTGGCAGCGTTACGTCTTCCAGTCTGACTTGATCATGGTATCAAACGGCTTTACTGTTCCCTGTTTCTTCAGAACTGAAGAGGAGCAGATCGCCAACACCATGGACAAGCTGTTTGTTAGTTTTGGCCTTGAGATTCTCAAGAAAGTCCCAGGCAGAGTCTCCACTGAGGTGGATGCCAGGTGAGTACAAACATACAGATTATGACGGTAAATTGGTTATTTTTACAGCATATCAGTTTTTTCTTTTTCAATTAAAATTAGACTCAAACCTATAACACTACATTTGTAAAAGTAAAAAAGCTGCTGTATAGAAAACTGGACTGACTAATGTGTTGTCACTGTAAAATCACGTACAAGGTAGAAGTTTATTTTTTAATGCATGCTTCATAAACAAAATAATCAGAATTGGCTTATACCACGGTCTAAAATATGTAACAGGAATTTAAATTGAACAGTTAATTAAATAAATCAAAACAAGTGCATGTCAACACAATCTTTGTCCAGTTTGGATCTAAATGATTCATGTTTGTTACTTTCACATCCAACAGACTGTCTTTTGATAAAGATGTGATGGTTGCCAAGGCTCTGAGGCTCATTGCTCTGTACGAAGAGGCAGGAATCAGTAAGGAGAGGGTCCTCATCAAACTGTCATCAACATGGGAAGGAATCCAGGCTGGGAAGTGAGTATTATGTTGGTCACAGTGGAGGTTCAGAGTTTGCACTATGATTCTGAGCATATTTCTAAAATAAGTCTCTTCACATATAATCTGTGTGATCTTCAGTGCAGAGATACACCTCAGCCAATGTCACAGCTCTAATGATGCTAAAGTCGAAGGAAGGAAGACATGTATTAATGAGGTCTTTTATAAGGTGACTCTGAGAGGCTGCTTTTGTATGACACTCAGGTTTGATGTAGACAAGTGGGGGGGTGGGGGTTAAGGGTTACCTAGCAAACTGTAACACAGGTGAGGTGAGCTCAGGAAGCACAGACTACGTGGACCATAATGTGTTAATAGTGTAGATAACTGTGTACTGTTGCTTTCTGACCCTTTGAACACATCCATGATGTGGAGCTGTTTTCAGTGATAAAGGGTCAAAAATATTGACCATGTTAATCTGGTCTGTTTTTCTTTTTGCTGTCCATTTCCATATTATCTTGCATCACTTAGTATTTTAACTAAAGTCTGACGTTTGGATGACTATTCGGTCATCATCAGATCTGATCACTTTGATTTAAAAGAACACTAGATTGTATTTCACTTTGTCACCAGTAGGGGGCAGCCTTCTAGAAATATGCTAGCTGGTGATATGAGTTATGTGCTTCAGTAACTCCTACTGTTAACAAGCTAACAGCAGAGACAAACACATGATTTACCACAATAATATTTGTTTCAGGTCATCTTTAAGCTATAAAACCACTTGACTGAACTGATGGGCTTGGGGTTAGGGTTAGATAAACCGATTCCACTGACTCAATAAAACCCACTACCTGTACAACTCGAGCATGTCTGACCTCTTGCAATCCTCAGTTACAGTATCAGAGCAAGCACTTTAAAATGTGCATGTTATTGTCCAAAAAAGATGAACACAAATGTAAAATTCTGTTTTTCAGGCTGAAGACAGACTAATAATTCACTAATATAGAAAAGAAATGTAAAAAGACCCAGTCACACTGGAAGCTGCACATGTGTATTTCATCCAGTACAGGTATGAGAATAGAAATGTGAATGTGCATTCTGCAAAAGCATTCCATCATTTTCTGCTGATTCATAGATTAGTTTCTAAATGTCTTGCAGTCATTCTTATGTGGGGTGGTCCTGACACGTTTTACAAAAAAGGCAGTTTTGGATTCTTTGTGGTTGGTTGTTTTTGTTTGTTTTTTAAGTTAGCGTTTGTTTATAGTGTCCAATGAAGTAGAAGAACACAAATAGTTTATTCTCAGCAGGACAGACAAGCAGGAGATTATGTTGCAAAGTTTACAACACCGTTGTTCTGAGGAGATGTTTTATGCCTAATAGATTACGACACAGCATGTGTTGGTGTAATTTGACAGCACTCAGTTCCACTGCAGAACGTTGATCCTCTGGGCAAATTGTGATTGAAGTTTTCAGAACAAGGTCAAGCAGTTCATGGCCCAAAGCAAAAAACATAGAATGAATAAATATCTAACATTTTTTTGGGTGGAAAAAGTTCATAAATTAACCCAGCTGTCAGCATTCTGTCTAGTTATGTGACCAAACCATTCAAAGTGTAGAATTCAACCATGTCAGTGTGATTTTGGAACATTTTAAAGGAGCAGCTGTTAAGATTCAAGCATATCAAACTACAGGAATGGAATATAATATAACTTTTCAAGTCTGTAATCATGTAAAAAATAAGAATTGTGTTTTCATTTCCTTAAAAAGAGTCATTCAGATGGATCAGTTTCCTTTTTTGGAGTCCACAATGTTCCTTTATTTTATTTTTTTAGAGTTGTTTTGTTTATAGTGAGCAGTATCTAGTATTAAGGTGAAAGGACAAAATCGACAAAGCAATGTCTGAGGAGTATATTTTATGTTTTAACCCTCAAAGACCCAAACAGTTGCTGGCAATCAAAATCATCTACTGATTTAAACTGTTTAATACCTGTTGATCCACTAATCCAATCAATACATGTAGTTACCATGGAAACGCCATCATCTTCTACAACACTGATTCACCAGTAAAACCCATGGAGTTGGATCGATGACAGTGGATGGACACAATGATTTTACGTTGAGTTAATGATAGATTTTGTGGGGAAAAAAACACTTTTACTGAAAAAGCCACTTTTTCAGTAAAAAGCCTCTTTTTCTTTAGTTTTGTCTGTTTCTGATATAATAACCCTCAACTTAACTCTGAGCTTTTATGAACATCTACGTACATAATCAGTAAATTAAATATAGAAAAATACCACATTTTCACATAAAAATACAAAATACAGAGGATAGTGATAAGTCACTTAAAGGTCAAATAAAGAGATAAATTCATTTGGGAGCTGCCACAAAAGTAGCACTGGGTCTTTATGGGTTAAATATGGCACTGAATCTTAAATTTAAACTAATAATAGGCCACTTGCAGTTGTTTTTTTTTTTTTTTTTTTTTTTTTTTTTTT
>JAPQRQ010000026.1:11118441-11135833 GCA_037367365.1 Apogon talboti | reverse complement strand
CCCCCCCCCCCCCCCCCCCCCCCCCCCCCCCCCCCCCCCCCCCCCCCCCCCCCCCCCCCCCCCCCCCCCCCCCCAACGGAAACCTGGTACAAACTGACGAATTTGTTACCATGGCAACAGGGAGTTAAACTGACCAGTGTCACCGACTGACTAGCTTAGAAGGAGGAAATAGGTCATAAATTTACGGTTTAATATTATTGTGGAAGGAGAGGAGGACTGAAATGACCTTGTTGGAGGAACTTCTACTTTTCTTTATTTGTTCAGATGCATAGTGTGTGTGTGTGTGTGTGTGTGTGTGTGTGTGGGGGGTGTTACATTTCCTGTTGGCAGGTGGAGGTTGACTTCTCATTACTATACTAGACTAACCCCAGTGTTTGATAACCTACAGCTCTTTGGAAAGCTGTGATTCATTTTCTGATAAATCTCTCCTACATGAACTATCTATAACAAAACCTGTTCAAGTCTGTGGGCACTAATCAAGTGTCAACACACCAACTTCACAAAGTGTCAGGAAAACATCACGATCTGATGCTCTGGTTTCATTCCCATGTGGCTTCACACGGCGTCTATAGTATCCAGAGCAAAAATCCATTTTTTTATGAAGTTCCCTTTAAAATCCCTTTAAATACATCTGTTTTTTTTTTTCACTTCCCTTGAATCATCAAAGACCGCACTCCTCAGTCACACGAGAAAAACACACTCATAGTTGCCTCGCTGTGCGCATAATGATTCATCAACCACCGTTTGCTCATGAGACCGTGATTTCGGGTCCAATGAGTTCATTTTCGGTCCTCCGACGCGGAGCTGACTGTTTGTCGTGGGCCCTCGGATGCCCCCACCCCCACCTCTCTCATCCCGCGTCTCGACGGACCAAACGCTGCAGCAGCAGCAGCAGCAGCAGCATCACCGGCAGCCTCCAAACTGCGTTTTCCCTGCCGTGATGGATCCGTGTGTAAACCGGTGAGCTGCAGTCAGAAAGGCAGAAGACCGAGAAGAAATGACCGCAGCGAAATTACGCCGCACATCCTGAGGATAAAAAGGCAATCATATATCTAGAAATGTTATAGGACCGTCTTGTTGTTTACCTTCCCGACAGATAAACAGCCGGGTGACAGTGATATCACGGCCGTCATGTAAGAGCTGGATAACTATTCCTGTGTGACCGACACCCATCCGCAGCTCATTACAATGAAATGAAAAGGTAAGCTTGTTGACACGTTCAGGGTTTACATCGGGCGTTGCGGCTTTCAGTCAAAAAACTGAAGGCTTCGACTGGAGCTCATCAGGCTGCATTGTTGCATCGTCAATCCCTTTGAGTTGAAATTGACGATTTTCCTGTTTTCAAAGGGTCTCTAGGCTCCTCACCTGTGGGATCCTGCGAGCGTGGCTGTAACTAGAAGATGCCGATGGGCTATGAGACTCTTAAATGTCATGTCAGCCTAATGTTTTTGCTATAGATTTGACTGTGGTTTCCCTCAGGATGCTTGAACTGTGGCTGGCCCCCAGACAGCCAAAGCCAAGTCAGTTTGTTCAAACAATAGCAAGTTCACATTGAAATGTTTTTAGCTTTTAGAGTTGATCATTTCCAGTTTGTATTAGTATAGCTCAGGGGCCTACAGTACAAAATGAGTGACAAAGTTATTAAATATAATCTGCTCAGCTTTTAATAATATTGTTGTAAAAATAGAAAGTGGATTTTTGCGTTTTGAAAGGATGAACATGCCTTTTGAGAACAATTACCCCAGTCTTGGTAGGGTTTTAACTCAGTGCAGATTCTGAATTAATCAGCGCTAAATTACCATTCACTTGTACTTGGTTGCACAGCTTTTTTGTGCTTTTTGATGAGTACAAATTCTCAGACTGCTGCAAAACCACATCAGCATACTCCTCCTCCTATCTTCCCTTTGAAGTTTAATCACTCTCACTGCTAGATTAGCGTCATCGTTTTTGTATGGGCTATATAAAATGTAGTATCTGAAAAACACATCTCTTTCCAAACTGTGTCCTGTGTGCTCATCCACACAGGACCGGATCACTCCGATCCTGAAGATGAGGCTGTATCCAGACGGGGGTTGATCGATAGCCAGTTTGTATCAAGGCCCATGTTTCAGTCGTTGTTGTCGAACAGGAGTCTCTACAATTAAAAGCCCATTTTGTTAGTGAAGGGCTGATTAATAATTTATCTGCAGCTCAATGGGACCACAAATCTGTGGATGGCAAACTGAAGAATGTCAGTGGAACAGTGTAGAGCCTCTGATGCCTGCAGAAACTCACTGAGTACTGGGCAGCTTGACAAGTAAGGGCTTATACTTCACAGTAGTGGTTTAATGGCAAACACCTTGTTTCTGTATGGCTAACCTGTATGGCACATTATAAATGTGTATCAGGTTTTATAAACTTAAAATAACCAGCCTAGGAAAAAAGCTATACTAAGTCTATGCTGAGCAGTACAAACACTGTTAAGCCAGTATAGGAGCAGCCCTGGGTGTCCTGTGTAAAACATCTCTGTTGGTGTTGGACCGTAGGCTCTCACTGAAGTGTCAATGTCATATCTGCTGCCAGGGAGCCAACAGTCATGATGATACCACAGAGTTTGAAGGAAACCCAGCTGGCCGTGAGCCAGGATGGTGGGTGTTTTTAAAACTGGCTTAGTCAGGGCTACTGCAGGGAGTGATTAGATGAGTACTGTACAGTATCACACATCAGTGTGACGTTACAGGGTAGAGAACATTAAGAGTCTTTTCACATCAAAACCCTGTGGCATCCTGCATCAACTGTGGTGCCTCTGAGACGGTAATGCACAAACAGTCGAAATGAATACATTAAGTCGATATTCCGATTACTGCCATGGAAACTGGATGAATATTTTTTGTCTAATATAAAAGACACAAATGGTGACTCTCAGATCGAGTACTCTGGGAGCTCTTGGTACGTGGTAAAAGATGAGTTGGGTATATGTTGTTTATATGTGTCATGGCATGTTGTTTTCTTCGGGTTGCAGGGCTGGCGGCAAAAAGAGCACAAGTGTTAAAATCTTTTGTGCCTGACCTAATGTGTTATAGCTGCAGCATTATAAGGCATCCTGAAGTATGACTGCCCATGTTGTGGTGCATTAGCTGTATCATGAGAAGAGAAAGAGCAGAAATGTCACAAGGTATTGGCCTAATTGGCATTTCAGTGAGCAGTCTCTAAACCTCAGTCTTCTCTCTCTTCTCTTCTCTTCTCTTCTCTTCTCTTCTCTTCTCTTCTCTTGTTTTATTCACTTTTATTTCGCTATAATCCTCTTTTATATCCACTTGCTGCCTTTCTCATCCAAACAGTCTGCTTACAGTCACATGTGGTGGGTGTAGGGTCAGTTGCCATACACAACAAGGTAATTACTATATAGTAGATTCACCAGCTTTTCATGTCACTCGTCATGCTGCATTATATTGAATGATGCAGCGCTGTGACTGAGTCAGTATGGATTGCTGGATTTGCTTTGCTATTATGTCAGCTGCAATGTCAGGCTCATACATGTATGAATCCACATTTTGATTTGATGTTTAAAAGGAGAAACGACAAAACTATACAATTCTGAACCAGGAAAGAAAGGGGTTTTTACTCACTGTAGGTAATGTCAAATACAATACATAGACTTTTCAAAGCTGTTGTTTCTCTATGTTTACCATAGCAACTGTGTAAGTTTGGTTCAGGCAGAAGAATAGAGCCTTGAACTCAGCTCATGTGTACACTTCCTCCTTATCACTGGTGAAGTGTCTTAGTGCTCCATCTGTTCAGCTGTTGTCTCATCATCGTCGTCTCAATTTGGTGGAAATAGATGGCTCAAATGAAGGGGAAAGTGGTGTTATTTCATTTCTTTAAGAGAATGACCCTTCTCATTCTTCATCAGAGAGATTTTATGACCTTATGCTAATGCTGTGTTCGGCCCATCTTACGCAGGAGCTGATGAAGTGTTTGGAGGTGATTAAAATCTGACTCCACTGACGACGTCCTTTGCTGCTGAGTCAGTGACCTTTCCTGCCATCAGGTCACAAAGTAGTTCCTCCTCTCCTCTCCTCTCCTCTCCTCTCCTCTCCTCTCCTCTCCTCTCCTCTCCTCTCCTCTCCTCTCCTCTCCTCTCCAGTTTGTTTAATGCACCAAAACACCAAGGACAAACACTCCAATATGTCACGTAAAAAAACTTTCTAGCCCACTTTGTTTCTCAGGCCTCAATATTCATCAGCATCACGTTGTAACATCTCTCTTTTTTTTTCCTACTTTGAGACCTCGAAATAGAAACAACTGTTTTAGAGTAGGCCCCTGACAAGCGTCTTGTTATCTCTTCACATGTGTCATTTTACAATAAGTCCCTGCCTGGGCTGCATCGCTGAATGGATCCTCTGACACAAATTTGCATGTTAAGCTGAACGTTCCTCACGAGGGACAATTAATCAGCACACAGCAATTAATGAGTCTGAGTCCCTGGGTGATTAATTATGTCTCATGTGTCCAATGCAGGGAAGATCCCAGCAACAGCTGTTTGTTCCTGTCAATATTTTCATGGTGTGTCATATTTTTCATTCAAAGAATAATAATTTTCTTGAAATATTTAGCAATAAATTAGTATGAAAGGAAATAATAATGGCGGTGAGTAGTTGCTGTATTCGTTGTGCCTGCAGTTTACCATCAAATATTGCTAATGACTGACGGCTTTGGATTGAAAAAAAAAAACTAGATGAAGAAGAAACTAAATGCTTGATGTAGAAGCTGCTTAAGATGACTGAGAGGCATTTGCTGTTCGAGAGAAGAGGTGGCAGAGGAACCACGTGAAACAGCACTGGAAATAATGTAATGCAGGGTTATATTCAAAGCTTAGGGTTATTTTGTTTTGCAACTACAAAGAGAATCTCTATAACCTCTGCTTGAATTTCTGCAGCACTTGTCGGGGATTGCATTTATATAAAAACTCTGTAGAAAATGACTAAACTCACATGGGTTCAGTGTAATATCCACTGTCCTTGAGACACAATTTTTATCTCATTAAATTTGTGCAAATACAAGAACGCTGGTGTTTGAAATGGATTTTTACCTGTTTCACTCTCGCTTTATCGAATCAGAAGCATAAATTTGTATGCAAGAGAATAGCAGGTTGCCACAGGAGTGTTTGTATATTGACTTAGCACGTATGTTCAGAGACAAACCACACTGAGGTAAACAAACACAGTCCTATAGGCAAGATAGGAGGTACTATTAATGCTCAAGTTCTTGTTGCATTTTGCATCGAAAGGATTGATTGTATGATCCTGTAGATCAATTCCTACCTTAAACCGCCTGCAGCAAAATTCCATCACATTAATGCAGAATTAGATTGATTATGTCATCCTTAATTTCATCTGTTTCAGTTGCTGACTAGTGGTTTGTTATCTTAGCTGAAATATTCATGTGTGATTTTACTGGCTGAGCAGTGTACACAAACAGTAGGCTTGATAGGGAGTCATGAAAGAGATTTGAGCTCTCTGAAGATTAACAGCATGAGATGCCTGCCTTCTGGGTCCTTCCACTGATTACATCCACAGAAACCAGTTCTGACCCTGGGCATGCTGGTGTCACAACCCCTAATACCATATGGACACAACATCTGATCTTATCAGGTCCATTGCCATCACCATTTCTCACTCACAATAAGATTGTTTTCCTCTTCTGACATGCCTGCCTCTATCTGGGGTGCCGAGAACACCATTAACATATCTGACCAAGACCAATGAGCCTGTGCTTATATTTGTTTATGTGTCAATAGATTCTTTTGAATTGTAATAATTCAACCTGCTGGTTAAAATGAGCACCACATGAAACTCATATATATTACAGGAGGCACCTGAACTCATTAGTGCAAGTGCAAAAATGATATTTCATGTAACAAATAGCAATGAGGAAGTGAAATGTGGCAAAAACACAAGGATGTTATAATTTTAATGGTATGTGCTGTATTTTCTGTATGATGTAAAAATCAGTACAGTAACTAATGTGTTTGTTTTTGTACAATGAATTTGAGGTAACAGGACAGATGGCATCTAAACATCTGAGATTCTCACACCTTTGCTGTTTAGCTGTTTCCACCAACATCGGCCAGGGAAAAGTAGGTCTGTGTGTCCTAAAATGCTCTCAACTTATTATGAGGTCATTAATTTAAAGGAATGTACTATTTTAAGGAGGACACTGACCTTAAATATGTTAATATGCCTGCGCTGCTACTGCAATAACCTAGTACTTAGCATCCTGTGTCCTGTAAATTATTTATCAAGAAAACACTGAACACAAAAGTGGAGTATGGAGAGAAAACACAAAAGTCCTGAGTGTTCAGGTAGTGCCCAGTTCAACAACTGACCAAAAATCTTGTGTCAAATTGAATTACATTACAGGTTAAGACAATGATTCAGCCTGCAGGTTGGTATACAACAACACTTACCTACATGCACACACTCACACACACACACACACACACACACACACACACACACACACACACACACACACACACACACACACACACACACACTTGAGTAAAGGATGTCAAGAAGGAATACAGTAGCCCTTTGTGAACTGCAGATTAAACTAAGCTTGAGTTGGAAACTGGAAATCACACCATGGCTTTGCTTTGACTTAATCCTGTCCATGTACAGTATCAAGATCTTGCATAATAACCTCGTCACTGCCATATCTTGAGATTACCTTAAAGCTGTGTGACTGCATGGATAAACAGCCTGGCAAATGAAAGATAACTTCATAAGCTATTGTAAATATTAAAAAATGTTTCAAGTGAAGTTCAATGTTTTGCCATTGTTGTGTTCGTGTGTTTTCGTAGCGTAGTGTTTTATTTTCCCCTAAAACTTGTTTATTACTTTATTGTAACGTGCAAGTATTTTTGATCAAAAGAGACTTCTCTGGTGCACCCACACACTCCTTTCACTGTCAAGGCCACATAGAGTCAAGAACAACATTCAACCTTGTGACATTACACACCCGCAACCCTCTTCCCACACTCACACAAACACACACACAAAGTTTGACTGTAGCTGGAAGGAGTGATAGTGCGCTGTGTCATCCTCAGCGGTGAGGCAATTTGAAGCCTGTCTCCCTTTTCACAGATAGATGCAACATGTCCCCCAGGACTGCCGAACACAAACACTCTCATGATCACTCACCCTCACCATAACCTTGAAGCTAAAGAGAGCAGTTTACCACATGACATGAGATGTGCTACCATATTTTCCCTTTATTAGACTTTTAGTACTTTGTGAACCACGTCTATCAGCCTGAATGCTTAGTGTAGTTACGTACAAAAGATGCAATGACTTCACACCTGTAAATAAATGATACTGTATACAGACAGTTGTATTCTCTCATTTTATATTCGTTCAGCCTGAGGGTGTTTCAGTTTACTAAACATTGTGTTTTATCCCTTGTTAATCCCCGAGGAAGAAATCCTCCCCAGCTAAGTTAATACACTGTCTAGTGTTCTTATTTTTTTAATAAGCATGCCAAGAGATTTGCATGACAATTTGGTTACATTTTACACTAAAATTAACGTACGATATTATGGCAACCTTTATTTATATGCTGGCCATTTATTATTCATTGTGCATTCATGTGTATTCACACTCATTGCACAAAGTAGAGTTCGTTGTGTTTAAAAAGCACTTACAGTGTACATGAATAATTGCTTACAGACAGATTCATGAGATCTTGTCATATAACGAGGTCAAAACCAACCCTTATAGTGTACAGAACAACTTTATTCTCAGACCAGTGCTTTTTGGCTTGTTTGCATTCCTGCTATGGACATAGGAAGGAAGTCATGCCAGAAATCCCTTCTCCGCATTTTCTTATATAATTATGGTACAAGTTTGCACATAGGCTATAAGAAAATGAAGTTAAAACAAGATACAGCAAGTTGCTGTCTTTTTGTCAGTAAATTGCTCTGCTTATTAGCATGGGCTAATGGGCAGCAGTGCTGTGTTTTCCACTGGCTGTAGAGAGAAGATGTGTGATGTAATAGAGGAACTTGTGTTGCTCCGTTACTGCGGCAGGATTAGCAACACAGGCAAAAAACTGACTTCTGCAATTCCTTTGCTATCTGGTGTGTATGTGTGTACCTAAACCTCAGTCGCCACAGCAGGCTGTCCAAATAGCTTAGATGTCTTCGACAAGAGTTGACCTCGGGAATTGACCTCACCCTTCAGTGTTGAGCATCCGTCAATGAGCAGGTCACCCTGAACTGTCTGTTGTAAATGCCTATCGTGCTAACTGTAAGACAGCAGGAACAGACTTACACGCAGTCGCCTTCTTCACCCTCCTAAGGTTATACGTCCTTGTTTGTGTTCCTACAGGCAGTGTGCCTTCATTGTAAACACTACTGTTGCATAATTCACAGCAGGAGGAAGGCAGCTGTTTGGGAAGACTGGCAGGTAATGGGGCAGCAAGATGCTCCTCAGCCTCACAGGAGGCTAGAGGGCAAATCCTGGATGACTTGGAAATTTAATGCAGCCTTTGCAGGCTTTGGAAAAGGCTAGAACCTCCCAAAGGGAATTTGTCTCCGAAGTTGACTGTAGGTTGTAGGTTGAGGGATTGCTTTACAGTTCCTTTACAATTTCAATACTATGCACACATTATAGCATTAGGAAAGACAGGATGATTAGGCAGAGCTGACTAATACCAGAGCTAATTTTAGTCTAAGATTCACCACCTGTACAGAGCGCATCTGTCTGTCATGAGAAGGCAATCCCATTCTTTATTAATATATCGGGGGTGGTAATAAATTCCATCTAGATAATTGCAAGGGCTCCCAAAGGTCATTGTCTTTCCATTTATCTCTCTTATTTCCTTTTTATTTGCTCATCATAAGGCAGCTTATATAATGGTGTATTTGTATATGCTGTATACTATACCTGCCCTTTTTCATGCATTCAGATTCTTGTAGCCCTTTTTGACTATTTTTGTTTAAAATACTAATTTAGATAAAGTAAGCCAACTGCTGAGTAAAGAGAAAAAGTTGTTGCATTTCTATAAAATATGCTAGCAACTGAAACATGCCTCCATAAGCTGGAATTTAGTAGATCAATATTACTTTCATATGATGTCTTCCATAGATTTACTCAGACTATATTATAGAGGGTCCTTATGTATACATTACCTGACTCGGCAGAGCTGTGGCTCAGATTGAACCCTACCAGCTACCTCATCATAATTCTTTGAAACATTTACAGTATTTACAGCAAACCAATCCAAATAGAATAATAATATTTTGGTGCAAAAAAAAAAAGTATTTCCAAAAAAGACTGTAACACATAGTTTAATAACATATTAGTGTAATGAAAAAAATAACATGACACAACTGCAATATCACGGCTGTAAACGGCATATGTTTTTGTTCTCTCTGTTGTTTTTTCCTTCCTGATGAACACCATTCTCTAATGATATCCCACTGCAGTACACATATAAAGTTTTGCTAAACTACCTACTTTGTCACTGCAGAGTTGCAGTATCTCTGAAACAGAAGATATTGATTAGATATTGAATGGTATACTTACATGGAATAAAGGCTGCTGTGATGTTTATGTCTAGACTCTGGGGAGTCTCTTGTTTATATGATGTTCAAATGTTTTCATATAATTGATTTATCTGGTGCTGTATCAGATATACTGTTAGCCTAATGCAATTTAATATTGAAAGTGATTGATCAACTTTAGCCAGACATTTGTAGCTGAAAACCTTCGGAATAAAGACATGCTCAGCCTGCAGTATGTATTTGAAGTCACTGACCAACAGTGTTTGTTCTGCGGTAACAAGATCGATGTGTGATCTTGGTCACGGCCACTATGTTGTGAATGCTTAATGTGCAATGTATTTGTTAAAATGAGATGGAAAGTAAAAAGAGAAAATGACTTTCCTCTGCTAATGATACAGAGGGGGGTTTCCACAAGGCAATATGCTCTATGGAAGCTCTGTGATTGTTTCTGCCTGATCCTTCTGCATACGCTTGGTCACTGCGCTGCGTGGAGTCTCATTAGTATGGGTGTCAGTGCCTCTCCTTCAGCTGAACCTGTCATGCCACTACTGTAGTAGAGCTGCTTCCTGCCTGCCGCATTGTCCCTGGATGGCCAATGTGAGACTGCCAGCTCTGTCTCCTTCCAAGGATGACTGAAATGTGGGCGAGCGTCAGAAACTGAATGTCGTGATTCAAGTGAAGTGAAATGTGTGCGTTCCTGTACGGAGCAGAAAATGACGTTTTGTATGGAGGTAGGGGAAAGAGAGCATAAAGGAGGTTACCAGCATATGATCACTACTAAATGCAAACATAAGTCAAAAGTTACAGCACATGGCAATGAATAAGGGTCTAAAGCAAACAACATACAGTAAATGCATATAAGGGGCTGTTAAAGTCATTTCCTGATCAGTTGATGTCATTTTGATTCAGTTATTTCCATTCAGTTACAGCTGGAGTTCATGTGATTCAATGTTATTCTGGCGTGTATTTCTCCTGCTGTTACATTTTGACGATTTTAGTTGGAAAAAGCTCAGCTCTTCTCTGAGTATTGGATTGGAGCGTAGCATATTTGTTTGTTTACCCTTGCAGTTTTCACTGTAGCTCTACTGCTTTCTTAAAAAGCATCACAGGTGGCGATGTATAATCCAAGGACAAAACTGACACTGAGATGTAAAGTGACGTCAGTCATGAGACACAATACCTGTCTTTGGAACAAAACATATGTGGATGAGACAGCATTGGAAACAGGGAGAAGAGGATATAAAGACTGCAAAAAGTAGACGTGTGGAGTATTCACGTGAAAGAAATCATAAAAAGATACTCAAGAAAACCTGAGGTTGGTAAACTCAGTCCACTACAAGATAGAGAAATACAATAGTAGATCGTGTGGGAACCAGAACTGTCTGAAAGTACAGGAAAAAAAGAATGCATTTAAATATAGAAATGCAGAGATGCTGCTTCAATGTGTAATATTTCGTGACATATAGCGGAGGAGCTGCAGATTTCAACCAAGTGGATACTCCTGTCTTTATTTTCCACTGTGGCTGCAAAAAACACAAAAGGCCCTCCTTACAATCAGGCCATAACTGTAGTCCACTCTCAAACACAGAAGGTGATGGTAGTGGACGTTAACGCTGGATGACACCACTCCCTCTGTAGATGCAAGTTCTAAGGCAATGAAAGCCTGACATGATCATACACTAATGAAAACATTACTATAAATAACGTCAATTTCAGCCATTAGAGCCTCATAAAACCCCATAAATCAAATGACAAAGGGGACACCAAACCTTGATATTTAAAAATTATTCCTATAACTTGAGGACTTGCTGTAAGCCAGTTTATTCCTTCACTTCCTCCTCATACTTAGAGGGTTTCATGTTGATTTCCAGTCCATTCGCTCAGCACTGTGCATGTTTCCTCTAGGTGCTCTGGTTTCATCCGCCCACAAAAACTGGTACACATAAGTTCATTCTGTCAATGACTTTAGGAACTGATGAAGATCTTGAATTGGTCCCTGAATGCTTTCAATGGCAGCTCCTAATGTGCTAAATGCTAATTGCTAATGGTATTAGGGTGGGTAAAATGAGATCAAATTTCATTATGATAATAAAGTGAGTTAACATTTTTACAATTCATAACACATATTTGGAAGTGAAATCAAATGCCAGTTAGATTCAAGGGCACGTAGAGATGAGAACAGCCACTGGACTCAATCCTAACCTCACTGCAAAAGACTCTATATGGATTTGCATCAAGAAGCTGGACTTAAATATAGGTACAGGTGAAGTTCAAACAAAAAAAGTGCACAAACATCTGATCTTTGTCGTGAGTAAGTGTGAAACAGGCGGCCGGGCTTAGATCAAGAACCTCTCTGGGTCCTCAACCTCGGTTTCCAGACGAAGAGTTTAAAACCACAGCCCGAGGGTCCTTCTAGTCCTCCCTTTTCCTTTATCCCACTGTTCAAAGCATTACAGCAAAGTGAGGTTTTTATTGGCGATGAATAGAAGGAAGGGATAATTGTATAAGCATGAAAAAAGAGCTGAGCAGAGAGATGTTTATATATTCTTTCTCAGAGCTATTGTCCTTTGTCCCTTCTCAAGGCCAATGGATAAACTCTCCTCTCAGTGCCTGCTGCTATGTCATCACTCCTGGCCTTCATTTAATCAACCATTCCCTCTGTGACAATAAGATGAAACTGCTCTGCCTGTGCAAAGTCACCTGCTTATGCAATATTCTCTTTTTAGCCTCCACAACATTGGCTCATCTATTCATGGGTTCATATGCTTCGAATCACAGGACTTATTATTAGATCTGGACATCGATGTGATATTAGATTAATTGGTAGATAGTGCTTGGCTTTACTGTGCTCTGATGATAGAAGGGTCCTGCTGGGAGCTTTCTCACTCATTTCTCACCAAATCTAACTTTAAGACATCGCATTTCTGTCGTCAAGGTTTCGTCATGTATCACACGCAGCAGGAGTGCAAGTTTTTATCCAGGCATGACTAGGAGACATTGTCACCCACCAGTTTTGTTCCTCGTGTGCTCACAGCGAGACACAATGACATGTTGTCACAGGGTTTTTGATAATGCATTTGGTCCTGCTAGATAAGAGGCCCATACATCAAGCTGTGACAGGTCTGTCGAGCAGCAGCTTTACCTCATCACTTATAGTCTCTCACTCATCCTGTACAGTTGTTTTTGTCTATGGTACTCCCACACATTTATGTTTACCCATTTCTATTTTTCACTCTCTGCTGGCAGTTTATTATCCTAAATGCAGCTTCAATTTGTTTCTCTTCCTTTTTCTTTTTTTTTTCCCCCTCTTAAGAGTTTCTCCTTGTCTCTGCCCTTGTTACTGGCTGTTACTTGTCTTCTTGGCCCCAAGTCTGTCGCACTGACAAGACTTGGCCTCATCTTAAATTTCAGTTTGACATAGACTTTCTCCTCTGCAGGTGTTTAGACCACTGAAGCTTTTTAATTATTTTGGCTTCAAATGATAAGGAGTAATGATCGGCCTTTTCTTTACTGGTAGCTGCAGCCTGGTAGGGATGGAAAGTGTAAACACCCGTCTGAAAATGTATTTAAAAATTAGAGAGGCAGGGGCTTGAAATTAGCAGCGTTAGTGGCTCCTGAGGGTAAACAGGCAAGGACAGGCTCATTTGTCACATGCTGAAACCTTAGAGGAAGGCAGGCTTGGCCAAAGAGGTTGAGTGTGGTGCACTTCAGCGGTAATGTCAGCTGGATTAATGGCAGTTGTGTTATGGTGATGAGGTTGCTGGTGACACTTGTGATTCATTCCTGTTGATACCCTGTTGGTCATATCATGATAAATAATGCTGCCGCTGTGAAACGCGCCACTCTTAGTGTAATTATGTCAGAAAACGATTGTTTAATTTGATCTCAAGACCTTGATTATCAGAAGCTCATTTTTTCCATAATTGTACTAAAATGTGCGGAAGGGCTGCAAATAAAAAACGATTCACAGCTAAATCAATGCTGCAGAACTCATCAGTGTTGGTTCTGCCCAGATTTGATTCATGGGACAGCTCCTCTATTGACTACACTCGCTTTGTTCAGAGATCAAGGCCTCCCCTTGGCTCAACATGTGGTCAGGATTTGCATTCAACATTTTATTATCAAAGACTTCTCGGGGCACTCTGGCACCCAAAATGCTGATCCCCAGTTCTGAGTGATGTATCCTTGAACAAAGAAACTGTAACTTTTGCATTATTTATGTGTATGGTGTTTGGTATGCTAATAATGAAAATTACTTTTTTTTCTCATGGCATATGGCCACCATCCCAGCTGACCTGGGCATCACCAGTGACACACTCAAGGGAAATAGTTTCATTTTGCAGCTTTTAGTTCAACTTTTAGTGTTTTTTTTTCTAGGTAAAGACACTTGAATTAATCTTGCAAAGATAACTGAGTCTTCTTGCACTCCAACACCCTCCTAATTTACTATCACAACAGCCCAACTAAGTAACCTCTTTATCTTTATCAGCCACACACTCAGCAGTACATCTGATAAATCCCCTCTTTTTGACCATTCGCTCCGCATTGCCACATGTTTGGATAGTAATGATAATTCTGCCCTCCTATGTCTGTGTTTATGTATCTCCTCTCACGACATCTTTCCAGTCAATTGTTGTCATTGCGATAACTGTCACCCACAAACACGGCTGTCCTCAACTTAAATTGTCTGGATTAGTCTGAAAATTTCTGTATTTTAAAATAAATGCAGTAACTTAGAGACCAGTGAAAATCTTTGGGTCAAAATTCAATCATTTTAAGACTGTGATATGATAGTCTTACATTTCCTATGTAGCAATGGTGTTATAGTTTTAATGTACAGTATCATCCTCTGGAGATGATTGAAGGACATGTGAATTTCAGGCTTGCTGTCGAATCAAATCTCTATCATTTCATTAAACTAAGCAACTAATCAATCTATTGGCTATTGGCTTGATCCAGTGGTAGTCACACAATACAGTCTGGTAACAATTAATCACATTCTATGTTGTTCTAAATTAAAAAAAAAAAAGAAAGGTTTGTTCATAACGACATTGAACATACTGTGTGTAGAAAATGTGAAACACTCTCTACTTCCCCTAAATCAATGCGAACTGGTGTTGTCATGTGTGGATAATGAGGAACTCAGACAACTGACAGCCCATATATCATCAGCTACTAAATAGTTAATCTGAACTTAGCCCCATTTATATTTAATTTCATTTGAGTGTTTGCAGCTGCATGTTTTCAGATATTATTCCTCTAGTCATGCAATAAGAGATATGAATTAATAGTCAAGCACAGGCACATTCAGCGACTGGAGGAAAAAATTGTCCTGTTCAGTACAAGCAGGCTGTAAACATGGCTGAAGCCCAATTCTGGAATAACGGCTGTAACAATAGCTGTCAGATTAATGGTTTAAGCCAATTCCACTTTGTGATTTCAGCACACAGCTAGTTCCTATTCTTTGATTATTGGTACTGCGGCAATAAAATAGGTTTTCATTATTTGCCGGTTTGTAATCCCCTCAATATCAAATCTTAGTTAAAGCCCATTAAAAGCTAATGGTGGCCCTGTGTGGTCTTAATGTCAGTTGACAATGAAAAATCCTTTACGACAGGACAAACTAATTTAGCCCCTGAATGTATTTTTGACTATAGGTCTGTCCTGAAAAGAAGAGAGTTTATCATCCTCACCGAGTCTATTTGTAAGCATTTGCCATCCCTTGCCAAAAATGGCATCATTAACTTTCAGAATGAGACTTATGCATCTGGTTTAGAGTCTGTTTACAAGATGTAGAATATCTTCTGATAATCTTGATGAAATATTTTGGTCAATCATTGGTGTGTTCAGACAGGTAGGGGGCTTGAATATGTGGACAGACCCTGAATTATGAATCAGTTAAGATTCTGTCGGACGTGACTACCATTTCACACCACGGCCAATCAAGGAAGCAACATGGCGCCTTCATAACCACAATATTTTGCCTTCAGTTCTCCATAGCAGCATCAAACATTATCATATCATCTACTGATAGTGCATATTTAAGCTCTCATATAGTGGAGAGACTTTAGAAGAAGACACAGTGAAGAACTGATTAACTGGCCTGTATCAACTCCTGAAAAACTCCACTGAAAATAATTCTGATAATCTTGTGTGTTAAATCAAAATAGTCATTCAAAGTGAAAAAATATGAGTAATTAATCAATACATTTGGAACTGAAGTAAAAAAAATAAATATAGACGTTAGACCATAAAAGATACATAAAGACAGGAGAGAGCTGCAGAAGGGGGGGGTTATATTTTACACTTATGGCGTTTTTTTTTTCCCTCTGATGTCTGACTCCTACAGCTTATAAGCACGGTCATGCTCACAAAATGATTTTTTAATGACCTATAAGCTGTATAATCTTCTATTGCATGTCTTAACATTGTTTGACCTTTCTGTGAGTGACATAGTATGGTGCAGGCTCCTTTAGACTGAGCAGACATTTTCTATTCACAAAAAAACACAAATAACTACAGTTACATTGCTCTGTTTGTACAAGCCACTGACTGCAACACTTTTATGAACATTCATCACAATTTGTGACAATGATGAAGAAAATAGTGTTAATGTCAGTATACAGGAGAAAAAAAGTGTACATTTTGTGATTAACATTATTTTTCTGTAATATATGGGTAATTTGAATTGATAACTGACTTCCTCCTCCATTGTCCAATGTATGTTTACAATTCCTTTCTTCAACCAATAACCATTGAGGAATGGAGACATGGTGACCGTGCATCAATTTACTGATTGAGATTTCTCCCATGATGTATTTGAGCAGCAGCGATGCGGTCAATCTTCGTTGTGACTGTGGCTCCCGGTGTTAAAGGCTCAGTGATAAGCTCTTTTACCTGATGCTTCTCCGGTGTGTGTGCTCTGCTGCAGCTGGCCTGACAGTAGCATGATGGCACTGTGTGATAGAGTGCTCACAGCAGGCTGACCAGAGTAATGAGAAGTGTGCGGCTGCAGCTGATACTCCAGGGCCTCGCTCACCTGAAATGGATACTCACTCACTCACACACAACCTCAACCTCAACCACAACCTCACCCTAACACAATAAACTTAAAGCATTTTAGAGGCCGCTCATACCATTTCATTTACCTTTTCTTTTTTTGACCACCTTGCCGTCTTGTGATTAAGATTAATATATGATGCTATCTAAGCTTTAATGCCCTTCACTCTGTCAGTGATATTGACCAAGGTTTCATACAGTAAGTGTCGCTTTGGAAAATTGACTGGTTTGAGAGGGCTGCACCCCAAGGAGATGATGTCTCCTCTATTTATCATGTGTATAGCTGTGTTGAAACATGTACTTCCTGTGGACATGGACAAGGAGGTTCAATCTTCAGGTTGTCTTTTGATTATTCTCATCTTGAAACATTTTTGGCAGGCATCTTTTACCAGTAACATATGAAAGCTTGTTTAGAATACTCCATGTGTTATCAGTCATATTGAAAAAATGGCAACGTGCTTATATGGTTTTATAGATAAGGGAGTGATGTGAATTAGAGCTGAACAATTGATTGGAATAGTATCAGAATTGCAATATGGTCTATAGGGAAAATGTTTATTAATACATTCAGTACCATACCATACCATACCATACATACCATACCATACCATACCATACCATACCATACCATACCATACCATACCATACCATACCACACCATACCGTACCATACCGTACATACCATACCATACCATACCATACCATACCATACCATACCATACCATACCACACCATACCATACCATACCATACCATACCATACCATACCATACCATACCATACCATA
>JAPQRQ010000026.1:11100224-11118341 GCA_037367365.1 Apogon talboti | reverse complement strand
TACCATACCATACCATACCACACCATACCATACCATACCATACCATACCATACCATACCATACCATACCATACCATACCATACCATACTTACTGAAATTGTGACTTTCATCTCTATCACATTATCTATTTAAACAACCATGGTAAGACTTCTTTTTTTTGCCTATTGTTCAGGTTAAGTTCAAGTTAATACCTAAATGTAACTGTGAAATCTAAATATATGTTGGGTGTAAGGCTTGCTTTTATTGCAGTTACATCATTTAAGGTACCCAGGGGACATTAAAACTTTAACAGTTTCTTCCTGCCATTGTTGCTCCCCCTATCTCGGATTCACAGTTCTGACACATGGCATAATATGGTACATTCACAGTGAGAATGGGTTTCACATCAGGTGCACATCCCAGAGACCCATCCTGGAGTTATTGAAAGCGATGCCAGTCCACCAGAGACCACATGTTTCCCTGAGCTGCCTCTGGATAAACAACAGATTTCACTATTCATTCGATAGCTTCTGATTTCTTGGTGTAAACAGCTTCGAGTTAAGATAAACTTTATAAGCAGCGAATAAAACTGAAGTTCCTCCGAAGCTAAGCACATATAATAATAGAATGTTCAGGCTTTCTTTTGCAAATGTCCTCTAACATCAGACATTGTGGAGCTCCACATCCTTTCATCCAGGATGACAATCTGGTGATTTTTCATGTTGTTTCACTAGAGAGAAAGTTCTGTATACTTTTTTTCCCTCTTTTTTTTATAATTCCTAAAAAAAAGTAAATGAGCTAACAATGTTTCCTCCATTTTACTCCGAACCGCCTGCTGTGCCAGTCTTAGTAGCTTGTGCTGCAGCTTCCAGCTCTCTGTCCTTGTTGAACCACAGAAGTTGGTGCCACAAACGTTTTTCTGTTCATGATGTAACTGATCAGCGTGACGCCTGTGCATCGCCTTGATGTTGCTAAGCTGTTTGCAGTCTGCTGTCATGTCCCCCAGTGTCATACGCCTTGTCATTGCAGTCTCTCTGTCTCAGATTCTGGCTCATTGAGTCTGCTGTCACTCACATCATCCAGCAATGCTTAAAGATAGCTCAGATGATGGAGGACACACTCACAGCTCAGAACGGACTTTCTCTTCTCCTTTTTTTCTGTTTTATCGAAGGTGACACTCAGTGCTAAGGTGCATTACTGTCACCTACTATGAATGTTTGAGTGTGGACTGGAGTTAAAAAGGCCCAGAAAGACAAACCAAACCCAGGCTCTAATGGGGGCATTTGCATTTTTAGCGTCCGCAGGATTAGGTGATTAGGTTTACACAGTGAAACTTTCATTTTCTTGGTGGCAATTAGGGTGGCGCAGGTGGTGCAGTGGTTAGCACCATTGCCTCACAGCAAGATGGTCCTGGTTCAGGCTGTTGTGGGTCTTTCTGTGAGGAGTTGCATGCTCTCCCCCTGGTCTACGTGGTTTCTCTCCAGTTTCCTCCCACCATCTAAACTCATACACTTTAATAGGTTAATTGGTCGTGTACAGGGTGTACCCCATATTTGCCCATTTGTAGCAACTATAAGCATGGCAACACTGCTGAAGAAGGAAGTTATTATGTCTGTCTTTGGAAATTGTTATTTTACAATTTTACAAGGTTTTTGGAGTTTTGATTCAACCTTGGCTTGTGCAAACCAGTGTTGCAACATGATTATCACACATTCACATTCACATTGATGTAGAATGATTCTGGACCATGCTGACTTTACATTACATTGAAACCTCTGTGAAGTTTATGATAGAAATAGTATCTAATCATATCTGCTCATCCACACTCTCATGTAATGCAAAGCCAAAAAATGCTTCATTGGATTGAGCTGAGATGAGCTTATGTGGTCAGTGGAAAAGTGGCAAAAGACTTGACACTTTTACTTCTCTCTAAAAACAATAAGTCAATCTGATCTCATTATTTTTCTATATATATATTTTTTTTGAATTCCCAATACCTGAACTAGGGTCATCTTTAAGTTATTTAATAAGAATTTAGAGCTAATAGAAAGCATTTATGTCTGCTGTGTGAGCTTTTATTTGACTGATAAATAGAACGCCTTAAAGTTAGACTGCTGAGTCATTTTTTCATTAAAATATATTTTTTCCTGACAGCCAGCTCAACTGTAGTTTTCTTTTATTATGTGGCTCTAATAAGACCAATAAATAGCTTTGTTGTACGTCTACAAATGTTTCTTTTGGAATGCATAAACCAGATTGGGAAATATTATAATATTTATTTAAATATTAGACCTTTCATTTTATTTAAATACTGCATACTCTTGATTCAGCCATGGATGTAATTATTTAATCAAATCAAAATCAAGAAAATAGTGAAACACGGGGCAAGGTTTGGGCTCCTGTATTCAGGCTTTATGAAGCCATACTGTTAACTTACTGTTAACTGATGATCAAAGATTTTTTTCTGGTGTTATCCTTGAAACATCGCTATCGTCTAGCTCTGCTTTACAGTATTATCTAGTGCTATCTGTGAGAAAAACTGCACTCTGTTTCTATATTATCACTTTAACTCTTGATACACAACATCAGGTCCTTGTCACGTGAAAGGTGGTGAAGTTTATCTTCAGCTTATTTTCACACATCAAAGTTTTGTCGAGGTTTGGAGTGTCTTTGAAAGGATGTGTCTAGCACCTAGAGATAATAGAAATATGCCGTTTTCATCATGTTGACAGGTTTAACATTACAACCAAATTTTAATGAATAGACTGGAAATGTAGAAAATGGAAATATTACAGATAGACACACAAAGACATGCATGCTCACACCTGCCAAACAAATCTGTAGCTTTGCGCGCTGTTTCTATTTTTCTGGAGGGAAAAATTCTCTGGAGGACAGTGCCTATTCGTGCATGATTGACATTGGTGGAATTTCTTATGTAATCCGTGGAGGGACAAGGACATTGTTATTGCTCGCTTTCGCTGTCATCTGGGTTTAGAGGCGCCTGTGAGTTTTTTTTTCCTGTTTTTGGTTTTGCTCCCAGGGCCACATGATTCAGAGATGCTGTCACATGACACAAGATAATGAGTGGACGGGACTACTGCAGCATGACAGCAACGAGGTCTACTCAGATACATTGCGGCAAAGCATCCAAGGACAGTGCTTTAGTATTTAAAAAGCCTGTATTTCTGAGTCTATCTAAATGTGTATTTTTATGTGTCTTTGAGGAGAGGGACAGATCCATACAGGATATGGGTGTGATGTATGAGCACCTGTATGCATGTGTAGATGTTAAAGTGTATGAAGGTGTGTATATGTCATCCAACTAAGTATCTAAGTATTCTGGTCCTCATACATAATGCACTTTAATATTCTGCCAAGGAGAGTTGTCAAGCTTCTGCAGCTTCAACATGAAAGTCCTACATCCATATGTAATCCAAGTTTGATGCAAGTTTTAGTTTGTTTGATCCACACACCAAAGACATTATTAAAATTGGAATAGAATGCAGTTGAATGCTAGAGCAATTATCTTGCTAACTGAATCCAAAATGAGCACTGGAGTTGCCAGATGTACACCGTGTGCTCTTTTAAAGTCTCATTTTGTCTTAAGCTAGCCGCACTCTGTGATGTGTTGTTTATTTTAATTCCTTCTCCCACAGACACAAGGGAGGCTGTTGAGGCATCAGAGTTCCTCTCTCGTGTGCGGAGGTCAAGACAATTATCACTGCATTTACAGACGGTTTCATCTGAGATTTCACTGGCTTTCCCTTGCTCTTAAGTATTGCATAAAACTGAGCTTCCTTGCATCGCTTGAGTTCTTTCTAAACTTGATGTGTCAAGTATTTCTTGGCCTATTCAGTAGTTGTCCCCTTGGAAGCCTTTTTTCTTAAAGAGCCAAATGAGGAGGCATTAATTAATTAATTGGTTGATGTTAGTTGGTAAACCAGAGACCGGCGGATGAATGATTCATTAAGGAAAACTCTAGTAATGAACTTTTACAGTTCAAGACTTCAGAGGCTGAGATATTTTGACCTTTAACCCCCACCTGCTCCAAATACACACAATCCCAAACTAACTTTAATCTTGTTTTAACTTTGTATCCTGTTTAAAGACAGGATATTGTGTCCAAAATTATGGTGTCATTTATTCCTTTAGTCCTTCTCATTGCATTATGGGACTTTTCGCTATTAGTGTTTTTCATGTCATAAATACTCTTGTTGCAGTGCATTGTATCATACTCTTATCCCTATACATTCCTGTAGAAATTATCTTTCAGAGTTTTGTAGTTAATCTGCTACATCTAGACTCTATTTTGGGGGAGATAGCTAATGGCTAGTGTACCCATATTCACACATCAATGTTAAGATTGTGTCAGACATGACTCTACCGTGCCTCTACTTTCTCTAGAAATAACATGGCTGCTCCCATAACCATATTTTGGCTTCATTTTTCATACTGGCAAGAAACCTATACATTTGGATGGCACTACAGCATAACAAACTCAAAAAATAGTGTCACACATAGTGAGTAATGAGTGACTTTGGACACAGTGATATGATGCATTAAAGAACCTGACAATGTTGAATATAATTGAGTTTTTGAAATATCCTGTTTTTTGGTTTGTGAATATACACATCAGATCCTGATTTCAGAAACCGTCATAACTCATTCTGAATTCTGTCATAACGACCCTATCGTACCAGTCACAACTGTGTATCTTAATCCACATCTCCTTTGTCCGATGTGGTGGCAGAGACCTGTCATAATAGAGTATATGGTTCATATTTTCCCTTTGTTTTATTACATATTGCTGGAGGATAAGCCAAATTTGCAACGCAATATTAGTGAAATGTGGCCACTTTGTTATGAACCTAAGTGGCTTCGGTTTTAGCCACAGTCTGATTAATTAAAGGTTAGGCTTGCAGATACAAGAATGTGAGATTAAATGTATGTTTGTGTGTGAACATCTGGTTTGTGAATTCCATATCCCAATTAAAAAACAGAATAAGCCTCATATCTGAGATACTGTCAGGCATGTAAACACAGTCATAGTCTCCAGGACCAAACTGATCTAACAGTGCTGAAATGACTGTGGCATCATCACAGGCTGAGACATCACAAACCTCCAGCAAATGTTATACAACAGTTTGCAAAGGGCTGAGTAGTGCTCCATGTAACTACTAAATTGGCTTTCTCTCAGATGATTTTTAATGCTGGTGATGTTTTTGCCATTGGATTTCATGCAGCTGAAATGAACCTAACATCTAATATCTACAGTAGAGTTAAATACTGTCTCAGCAGTAAAGGGCAGTGCTTCACGGTATTTTTTCTGTACTTGCTAACGCTTCACTGAACCTTCAGACAGACTATCGGTCCATGTTCTCATAAATGTACTATACATGTCTGTGTTCAGCATCTTCGTCGTTCTCAGCACAGAAAGAGCAGGGGAAAGATCAGTCAGGCCACTCATGTGTATTCAAGCAGAAGGAACAACAGCCGGGTGCATTCTGTAGCGACTATAGTGACTTCTATCTTTCGCTCCCCATTTAGAAAAACCATGCAGAATTAACCTGCCTGCTTGGGGGTTGAGCAAATCTTTTATTCGCACGTCGCTATGCAAGCATCATTGCTCCCATATATAAACACACCCATTCCTACACAAACAGTACGTATACACACACTTTTATGACACTAACACAGCATGAGTACAACACAGGCATGCACACTTTGCATAAGTCCCATCATGAATATGGATAGTAATGAGCTTTTCCTCTGTATCTGGGTTCATGTTGTTGAGAAGGGATTGTCCCTTATGGCACCAGTGGCACTGTCACCAAATGAAGATATGCAGTTCATCTAATATTGAATATCACCCTGGCTAGGATCCATAATTCATTATCTAAGTGAAGACGTGACTCTCGTGAAGTGGATGAGATTTAAAGGCTCACTGGGAGGGGCTGATAAAACAACGGCCCACACCAGGTGCCCTTATTCAGACGGCAGCTGAGATCACTCCTTGTGTCTCTGCCATATCCCTTCAGGAGGAAAAGTTCAAGGCTTGTCATTCCAGGAAGTTATCTCTGTCTTCTGAAGAGCTGCCATAGTCCTTGCCATTCAGTACTTATGCTAATGAGTGCGAGGAAGCGCTTTTAAAGCTGTTAATTTGTGCTGTTTGACACTGTGCCATAGGTGATTTGTCTAATATTCAGTATAAGTAGTATATTCACAGCAGTGTCATGTAGTAAGCAAATGAAACATGCAGTGCCATAGTTTGTACTTATTTACATATATTAAGGCAGTAAATAAAATTAATTTGCATTCATTCTTTTTCAGATTAGACGTCATCCGTGCATGTATTCTAAATAACACGCACTATAAAATGTAATACAAAATTATTCATGCATCACGTTAATAATTAAAATACTGATCAAATGCATATATTCAAACACAATAGCTAATATTAAGATATGTTTGCATCCTGTGTAATGTTTGCATACATATTTTACTCTTACATTGTGCTAATTAGCATGGATACTCAGTACTAAAACCAAACTTTCAAAATCAGGGCAGAGTCGTGCTGAGGTTAGAGGAAACGTGCAATTCTGATTTCAGCCATGTGTCTGAATACCTTTATAAGTCTGTAATTCATTTGATATAATTTGACACTGTATTAAACCAAATGCTGTGATCTATAAGACTGTAACTGTAACAGTAATATCTACCAATCATGTAGTTGCAGCGGCATCCTGTTTACCAGTATGAATAATTCAACTGATACACCAGGCCACTTTTAATTTAGATATTCAGAGCAGCTATGTGGACTGCATCATCCCCTCACAGTCAGCACTTTTTTTTTATTTCGTGTTATGCTCACAGAAGAGGGAGGGTGAGAGGAAGACAATGAGATGAAAGAGAAGATGAACATGAGGAGGCATTTATGCAGCAGCATAGTGAAGTATGTGCCTGTGTAATAGTGCGCACGAGTTTTGGCTGCAGCTCTGTGATATTTTCTCAGGTAGATTGTTTTTTGGCATGCCAGTGGGAGATTCAGATGTGTTTAAAGCCAGAACATCTGCTCACTGATGTCACAGTGACCTAATGAAACCAACAGGGAAGCAGCGCGGGTATCAGCATTCACTCTGTTCATGCAATATACAGTATCACTATAGCACATCATTGTGCTTTCACTGTTGGACCCCATAATTGATAGTCCTGCCCCGAATTAGAATAGTAATTATACCTGCTGCTTTGTTGGAGCGGTGGAACTCCAGGGGGTTAAAGGCAATGTTTTGTCAGCACAACTTACCCTACAAATTACAATGATGATGGTATTTACTTCACAGTACAATAGCATAAATATTCATGTTACTGCTGGTCTACAATAGGAAATGCGGAGGTTACTCGCAATTATTTTACACTTTTCTTTATTTTCACACATACACGAGGGAAACAGGGCTACAGTAAGCGAGTGTAATGTAGTTAGATACAAAAGGACTTCTGCTTCTGTGAGCATTCACCTCTCACTGCAGGACATGTCAGACTGCACTCACAGCTTTAATTATGCTGAAAGATGGCTGCGCTGCTCATCAGGCCCAAGTATGAGACAGGTGATGGACGTACGGGGTATGAGCAGGTGATCCAGAAAACACGTAACGCTGACCCAGGACTCACCTTTCAACATGGATCCTGTGTCAAATAATGATGAGCCAGTGAAGTATGATAGGAGCTTTTGCATTGACATCACTTGACTATTTGCCCATCAAGGGAATAATAAAGGAGTCGAACCTGCCCTGCTTCATTTTCAGCAGCCCTAAAGAAAGCTAAGATGACTCATGTGGAGTCTGTTTGCACTTAGAGTAAATCCGTGATGGTCCGAGGCAACGCACCGTGATGTACTGTTCTCATTCTGATTCAGTCCTTTTATCAGGGAATATTCTGGACTGTCATTAGCTATTTCAGGGAGCATAAACAAAAAAAAACAAAAAGGCTTTTTTGTGAATAATTGATAACGGAGATGGCTTCCAGTCTATAGTTTGTGTAAAAGATAACACTAGAAAGTTATCTTGCTGTGGGTCTAAACAAACTAGTGATGTGCACAAATTTTTGTCTATGTACAAAGCAGTGTTTATGAAATGGAAAGTTAATGTGTAGTGGAATAGACACAAGTTATCACATCCTGTAAGTTTGACTCTTCCCTTCCTCTCTATTATTTTGTGTGGAATCATACTTTTTTCCAAATAAGAATTAATCTAACCTCTGTCTGCTAAGTTTCTCGTTATGACAAAGAGTCTTGCAAACACCAGTCCAATGAGGATCCCTCTCTGTCTGTGACCTGACAGGATGACTATGATGAGTGTGTGCCCACTATCTGGCCTCACACATCGGGGCCAGTGTGTCAGAGCGGATCTCCATTCACACCTATTTCAGTCCCTATGAGTGTCTTCTCTTTGGCCTGTGTAAGTTCCTCCTGGCATTGCCAGATGTACAGTTTCCACCAAGTTTCATCGGAACCATGACCATCTGTACCAGCCCCTCCATAAAGTGTTTTATTACAAAGTAGATGACCGGCGTAATTATTTAGAAAGTACTTAATTACATTTGGTTATTTTACTCTTTTATTTCCATACAAACAAAAACTGACACATTTGAGATACTCAAAATCGCCATACTAACATAAAAATGTAACCATAAATAGAAATCCTTAATTTTCTAAATGAAAATATTCCAGTTTGTTTTTGCAGGTTTTAATGTTAACAGGTTCTGCTCTGTATTTACAGTTTCATTTTTCTCTTCCATGTTTTCTTTTCAATCTCAAATAAACCAGCTCACAGGCACATTTCCGCTAAGCAGACTAGCTTATAAAGCCTGTTATATATCTATGGTGTTGCTGCCCAAATCACGTTACCTTGCAAGCAAGCGGGATTTGTGAGAATCGTAAGATCAGGAGCTCCTGCCCTGATTTGCTGAATATGAAGCAGAGACATTAAGGGATAGCTCCTGCGGTGGAAAAGCTTTTGTAAACACTACTGAAGTTTCCACCGGTGGACACATCTCTGCCATTGCAGGGTACATAGTGTACTGTCATATTCAACTGTAGTATAAAGGAACATACTCTGGACTGTTATATTCTGGCGCAAAGAAAACCATGTTTGTTAAACCAGCCATGTCCTCCACCACTGCTCTGCCTCTTGTGACAGAGTGCCTCTTTAGTATGGAGGTGGGAATGGACAAAGGAGACTTGGGAACCGAGGGCTCAGCAAGATTTGTCACATTTGACACTCGCTTTGCTCCAGTAACCCGTGTCACACTAGGTCAATGTAATCCACCCCATTTCTGAGGAGAGATATTTCCCAGAGCAGATAGGAGGATCGAGGTTGGGTTCAGCTGGTGTTAACTAAAGCCTTACAGGTAGCAAGATCTGACTATCACAAAGGAGGAAGTTATTCTATAGGGACAAGGTTTTATGTATGGGCCAGATTCTATTCAATGCTATGATTGTACTTTGTTTTTCTCCCCTGTGTTATTACCTGTCGTTATCTAGATGAGCCTATCAATCACTATTTGCACAACACCTTGTATAGCTGCTCCTCTCATCAGCCCTCTGCTCCATTCTAATAAAACTCTGTAGCCAAAGTTTAAAAAGTAGTGACTTTACCCGTCGCCAAATAACATGTCTACACCTGGACCACACACAGTGAGCTCTAAAGCCAAAAAAGTAACTTTGAGAGCCATCGCTGCTGCACACTCTGTGGCATTATCGCCTCCCCTTGGGATGCTCTGATTAACTATTCCTAACCACAGAGATTTATGTGCTGCTTCTTTTACATAATTCCTTATCTCTGCTCTTATGAATAATTCATGGGAAACTGGAGAAGTGAGAAGACATTGTGCTAAGGAGAGCTGGAGGATGAGCGAAGACTTGGCTTGTCTTTGTTGTAAGTTTGTGACCTGAAGTAAATACGGCAATTATAATTAGAGTACTTTTTAAAGTGGGAAAAAAAATGTAAATCTTGGGGGGTTCAGGCTTGGAATGAATTCATGGCTACCACAAAGTAAGTGGTAAAAAAATCGTTTCATTAACTGGTAACTAGTAGGTGTGTAGTGCTCCTCAATGAATTTATAATCCTGGTGTTAAACTGAACCAATCTGAAGTCCTTTTTTTATATTTCTCCTCATAGTCGTGACTGTGTAACCTACTTCACTGAATTTCTGCCTTCAGTCCAATGCAAACACTGCTGCTGACTTGTCGTCTTGCTTCTCATAAAGTCTCTGTCCTTTTTTTCCTATAAAGCATAGCTATACATTTTCATTAAAATCATCATTGTGTGCATTACAGCGCTTACTGCCTAAATTGCCCCTGAGCAAGGCAGCCAACTATTACTGTTAAAATATAAACAGCTCAGTGAACTCAGATCAGAACAAACTTCAAAACTTCTATGCTTTGACTCTGAGGAATGGGAGTAGCATTTTGTCTCATGGGCAAATTTGTGAAGCTGTCACTTCAACTTGCTTCAGGTTTCGAGACAGGAAAAACTGGTCTCGATTCTCTGGATTCTTATTCAAATATGGTTACTTACTTTGTGTAATGTATTCAAAGCAGTTTTGGTGACAACTTTTTTTTTTTAAAGCAATTCAAAGTTATGGCTGTCAGAAAAAACTAGCCAAATGATTTTGAGTTGAAGCTAAGCCTTCTTCTTTTGCCTTTATGCATTTTCAATCTTAACCTCTAAATCTTTCACAAAAACTCCTTTTCTTTTTCTTGCTTTGCCTCTCTCTTCCCTGCCTGTTTTATTTTCCCTTTTCCACTCCTCCCCTGCCTTGAAAGTCATTGATTCAGCCATTTACCAGAGAAAATGTCTTGGGAAAAAAGACACGAAGGGTTGGTTGAAGGCCTTTTCATACATATACAATGACAGAAGGTCTGCTGAGGTCTCCTGGGTTTAATGTGTTTCTGGTTAATCCCTGAATTTCTGCAGACCATGAATAGTTTTCAAAGCAAATTGTTTGTTGTACTTGAGAAAATTTGTTGTGTCCTATTAGAGATGCAAAATGCATGCTTAGATGCTGCTGCAGCTTTTTGCAGAGAGAATTATGGGACTTGTTTGCTATGGAACCAAGCGGATGGTATTTGTGCTGCTCTTACCATTTACATATTTGTCAAACGTTTTAAGGTTCAGTCTATATGAGGAGAATAATAATTAATTGATGCAACGAAACCATTCGCTTTACTAAGAATGATGGTCAGTGGTCTTAGGAAAAACTAAGACCAGAGAATAAATCAGTATCAGTAGCACCTTTCTTACTTTGCTGACTATAAAATAGACTATAAAGCTTGTTCATTTAAATTCTATAGCGATTTTAAACAACAGCAATTCATTAAGTGTGCATCAAGGCCTTCTGCTTCATGTACTGTAACAAACTTTTCTGCAAGGCTTTTTGTTTTGCTTGGATGCAGAAAAAAATGTTACTGATGAAACGCTGATGATCTGCATTTAATTAGAGATTCACATTCTGCACTGAATAATAATGAAAGAAAATAAATTCACATTAAACACATCTGAACTGGCACTGAAAGTAGTGAGTTGTTATTTTAGATTTATATAATTTCATGGTATTCATGTCCAATTTTCAAATAGACTTTTGAATGAAGGAGTTGTAGTTTACGAAAAAAATACATTATCATGAACAGCTGACTAATCAGATCTAAACTAAATTAGTAGACAGTATGTTTTTTTCCGTGTTTTGTTTGATTATCACATTAATTACCAAAGCAATGCAAGCAGCATTTATGCGCATTAAATCATACATAAATTAAAAGTTGTACCTCTGTGCAGTTTGTCTTTGTTTTGTGCCTGATCTGACCAAACTACAGCGCTGTTTCTAGTGTTTCAGGCTTTTCTCCATATATACAGATTGGTCCATAATGAAAACTACAGAGAGCAAAAACACAAACTGACATTCATGTATTTTGCATCTCTTTCTTCTCCAGTGTTTCACATCCATAGCACAATCAACTGAAATGTTCATTGATTTATTCATTTTCGGAACCTATCCCGACTACACCCTGAACATGTCGCCAGTTCATCACAGGGCTGACATATGAACATATTCACACCTACGACTGATTTAGAGTGACAAATTAACCTGTTAGTGCATGTCTTTAGACTGTGGAGAACATGCAAACTCCAGAAACTGAAACAGAAATCGAACCCAGGACTTTTGTGCTCTAAGTGCTAACCACTGCGACCACAGTGCCACCGCTGTTGAAATGTCTGTAAAAATACCAAAAAAAAAAAAAATCCATTCCAGACTCACTTGTGACTCATGCAAACATTAATGTCTGAATCTTAGATTAATGTTGTTCATGTAGTATTAAATGATAACTGGGAGTATGCAGACACAGTACTGATTTTCTGTTTACTCATCACTGGCAGCATCACACAGCAGCTGAAACAATAAGTGAGTCTCCAAAGGGATTGTAATACCAGATCGGTCAGGATCTGACAGTTTTTAATGTTGTGGGCTCTGCAGCTGTTAAACTTGCCTGGGTTTATATGGAATTTTTGTAATAAAGTAACCTGGTGTCTGTCAACACCGTCAGAACATTTTAAGATGAGCCCTAGACCCACCTGATGCCCCCCTTAACATCTGACTGCCACTGAAAGGCAGTCATATATTAGTAATTGTTAATATAGTCACAAACTCAAAGATTTGAAGAAAGAGAAAGAGATAGTTTACAAGTAAATGTGGCAATTTGTGCTTGTTTGTGTTTTTGTAATGAGAATTATTACATAGAAAGGAGCCAATTCTGCACTAAATGTATGAATATTACTGAAACTACACAGGTGTACCATGACACTACCTACTTGGCAGTGCTGTTTGTAGTGAATTTCACCCTTTATGGCTGCTTTATGAATTACATGCTATGGTTTTATCTAATTTTCACCAGTTTAGTTGCCATAAAAGCAGCACTGTCCTTTTGTGGATTTGGCTGTATGGGTTCTTTGCTGCTGTGTTATTACTATGTGTGATTAATCACAGGTCACTCAGTATGATAAATACCAGAAACTTGCATACAGCAGCATGAGATTTGACCTCCCCAGTGTGTCTCTTTTGTAGGACTAGTCATTGTGTACTTAGATAAAATAAACACATCATTATTTATCCATGAATTTATTTAGATAGATGCTGGAAATCATGCGCAAACAACTGTTGGCTGTGACCATAAGCTTTTAATCTGGGAAGTGATTGACTTCAGCAGAATAAGAAAGTGATAAAGCAAGCCTTAATATGGATGAATTCAAATCTCCTAAGTGTAATAAAGAGGCAACATCATGACCTATGACCTTGTAACCCAAAGGCACAAATGAGATACAGCTGGAGATGTGCCATGTAATTTATCTGCACAGCGGCTGAGGTTTAGGCTCTGCAGTGGTTAAGAGATCCATACTCGCTAATGCTGAACTGCAAAGCCTCCTGCTGTTATTCTGAAAGACGATTTTCCTTGAGCTGATTGGCAGGGTTGATGGAGCTGTCCAGGGTCCTGACCTTTGCTGCTAGCAAGGAGTGGGGCATCTCTGAGAGCTCCTCACTGAATTGCGAAAAGCGCAGTTTTTTAGATCATTTAGATTTAGATCAAATAGCTCGTTTTGAGCATTTCATGTTTCAGAAATATGTCATGCTTCTTTGGTCTGCTGGGGCACATGCTGTTACATTCCTGCTCGAGGCCACAGTGCTGCATTGCTTTACACTAGCACTATATTTGAATTTGCAGCGTCAAAGGAGGGTAGAGCAGGAAAAGCAGCAGTGCCACAGCTCTTCTGAGAATGGCCTCTGTTTTTCTGCCTCCTTGGAGCATTGTTCCTATTAATCAGAAAGCCATTTGTGATGCTGCATTAAACCCTCCAATGTCTAAAATGTGACAAATGATGATTACCTGGGGGAAATCGATGATGATCACCACACTATTAATGTTCCCTCTGCAGGAACAGCATCCATCGACGTTGAATTCTGGCAGCGGAGAAGGAGCTCTAATTTAGAACAAGCTTTGTGTCAGGTGATTCACTTAATCACCGAGGTTTGAGTAAGGGTGCTGCAAAAAAATGTGCTCGCATCTGCAACCTCATGCCTCTCTTGACATCAAACAGACTAGAGGAACACAAAAACTGCATTGTCTTGTCCAGACAGTGAGAATACAATCATTCTCTGTGAGAGCAGCTGGTGAGTCAGACTGTGTAGTATTGCAGTGCAGCTAAAAAGGAAGAGAGAGAGAGAAGGAGAGGGAGGTGCATGCTGGGTAATGTATGGTTGCTGTATTATTGGGAGTTTATTCAGGGTCATAGACACACTCGCTCCTCATTTATTGTCCTTGGCCTCCGGGAGGTCAACAGGGGGTAATGAGCTCAGTGGCATTGACTGCTGCATCCATGTAGCCATGTTTTCATCTTGCCATGGCTCCTCTCCAGGGGAACAATCCATATGCCACCTGCAATGTATGGTCTGCTCCCTACATGTTGCCTCATATGAATAAGTTATCATATGTTTGTGAACAGAGCTTTGAGGTGGTTAGATGGGGCTTTTTGTGTATGTGTGTCATGTATGTGTGGGTAGGAGATCAGGTGTGCACAGGCCCAGGGGGTGGCCTTTACTTATGCATGAGGCGGCAGTTTTCCAGCTGATCACTGATTTGATTTGCCATGTGAGATCACTCCGGAGATCTGACTGAATGACTGCACAACTGTGAAAATATTTATGTATGTGAGTGTGAAAGTGTGTTTCGTTGCAGTACATTCACACCTCTATCAGTAAACATTTTCAAGACATTAATATTTTGTTTGTTTACATATGTCTATTCACTTTGTTTCATTTCATCTAGCTGCCTCTTAATATTGACCTTCTGGTAATTGTAACTTGCTCTGTTACAAATAATTTCCCTATTTTTTTAGTGACAGAGAATCATCAAACTGCTTTTCCGCTTCAGAAACCAAAGCTGAAAGAAGCTTTGAACCTCATTTGTTATTCTTTATATTTTTAGAGCTGTGTGTTATGTCATGTTCTATCTCTCAAATGTCAAAGGAACTAATCAAATAAGTCATATTTTGTAGTAGAGTTGAACTTTCAACTGAAAAAAAAAATCAAAAAATTCAGTTGACATAGATTAACAATTGTCTTGCATGGAACCAAATATTTGTTATTATCACGTACTTCATTTAATGAATAAAGTAATTCATCATTATTTGTTTTCAGCTCTACACAAAAATAAAATTTACTGGCATCACTAATTAAATCTATAGCTGTAATTAGTGGATTGTAGAGTTATAGCAGTATACTGTTTCAGGAATTACAGTAGGATAAACCCTGCTGTAACATACTGTGCACATTTGCCTATAAAGTACTGGAAATATGCAACTAATTGGAGAATCTCACCCTGTATGATGTTCTAAAAACAAGTATAATTTTATTTATTTCTAAAGAGAATAAGTCCTTTTTTCCTAATAATATCTTTTGTTGAAATAGATGAGTAACTTTCCTCTTATTTTTTCATTTTGGAGCCTTTTTGCACTTTCATTAAAAACTAGTTTCAAGTTTCAGTCATATTAAAGTTTGTTCAGTCAGCTAAACCCCTCTGTTTTCATTCATTAAAGGCCATGAAATCATGATTTTTTTTTTTATCAGGTCATAACATGAAAATCTCATTCTCCTTCACCTCAATTGGATTAATATTAAATGTCATACAGTATATGGTAAGATAGTTGCATATGTTTTGTTTCTTTTGCCAGCTGATATGCTGATGAACAAAGTAATATCTCGGAGGTGGCAGTGGAGGTGTTAAAGAGGTTAACACAGTCTCACTGCAAAGCAATCCCAGAGGCCCAGAGGAAAATTGTGTGTGTGTCGAAGAGAGCAGGCCGAGTGTGAATTTACAGTATGTGTTTGTGCATGAGTCTGCGATAAAGGAAGAGAGCCAGAAAGAGAACGAGAGCAGGAGATAAAGAGGGAAATAGGTGTAAGAGAGAAGGAGGAGATGAGGGGATGTTAGAGAGAAGGTAGAGAGGTGGCAGGCAATAAAGCGCCCCATCAATCTGGTAAATGAGTGTCCTTCCAGCAGCGGGTACTCTGAGAAATGCAGCCTGCTCCACGTTCATCAGTCACAGGTTTACCACTCATCTACGCCATCTCATCCTCCTTACAAACACCTCTCCACTGAAGAAAGTTGCAACTGAACAACTGCTTGGCCTTCAGGTCAGTCAGCCAATTAGAATTTGTTCATGTGCGAACTTGAAGAATCATCATGTACCAGCATCAATAAGGTTTTTGCTTAAATTATTATCTCACACTTTTGGTTCATTTATATGTCTTCACCATAATACAATTTTTTTTTTTTTGCTTTTGCTGTCAGTTGAAAGCACATTAGTCGTCAGTGTTTCTGTGAAATAAGCCAATTATGTGTATTAAGTAGTTGAATATGCTTTTTTTCAGCAGCTCTGTCAAACGCATTTAAATGAGTTATTTCCCAGTAGAGGCCTGCAAACTGTGGAAATTAATCTTGAACCAACTTTAGCCTCAGCGTGAATGAAATTACAGACCGTTCCATTTTGCCCGTTCATACTTTCGTACAGATAATGTTGTATAGAATTTTCTGAATGGACATCAAAACAGATCAAGGTCCTAATTATATGTTTCCCTATGACCCTTTGCACTACTGTTTAACTACTGTGTATGTACAAGTTGCTTTTTTGTTTCCAATGTGTGAACAGGTCATAGTGTAGCCTAAAATAGAAGCACCTTCCTGACTGGTTTGGTTCCCTTCATCCATGATAACAACCTGTACACTGATTACTATGCAAAGGACTTGGGTCTGATTTTCAGGGATCTATACTTGCTCCAGAGTTCTGCCTCTCTACAGCAGAAAGTGTGTAGAACACTACCAATTACTATCAACCTCGTGTTAACAAACAATCTCAGTCCCAACTTGTCACACACTGACACTCAGCCAGGGCGCCACTTCTGGATGCATAGGATACCCACCCAGCATCATGAAACACAGGGTTTGTGTTATTTCTCGATATGTGGGATAGTCACATAGATAATACCATGGTCATGGAAGTGATAGGTTTAGGCAAAAAAAAAACTTGATTGGTTTAGTTGGTGCTAGAAAAAAATGGATGCGACAAGGGGTAAAATAAGAAATACAAAGAGACAAAATGCAAAAATAAACATGAATCAAACATGAATCAGGAAACAAGACGCTAACCTTGCGCTCCTGTGTCCACAAATGTCTGTGTCTCATTATAACCATCCCAGCCACATCCTATTCATGTTTTTGCTATTGAACATCATCTGGCCCATCTTGTCTATAACTATCTTGTGCCCTTCATGTTAAAAACTGATGCTATAGGGGTACCTCACTGGTTGAAAAGGATGTAAGAAGTAAAGATGGACTCAAACTGGCTCCCAGCATAACTCAGAGTCCAATGTATACTACATGTAAGCACACAAGCACATATGAACATTACAGATTGCACCCTTATAGGGTACCTGTGGTGAATTTTCATTGCTAGCTATTTCAAAAGGTCACGTATAATAGCGGTTCCATCAGGTAACTTACATCATAGCCCAATGTAAAGTACACGCCAGTACTAAGTCACTCCTCCATTAGTCAGGCATGGTCAGCGACATGTTGCCTCCTTCACGGGCAGTGCACCAGTATTGATGCCGACTCATTGTATTGTTTGATTACCTGGGCTGCGATGGACTGATCTCTGACCCCGCACAGCAGACACCAGTCTAAGATGACACATTATTGGCCAGTGCTGGGCTGCGGACAATGGAGTGTAAAGCTAAATGCTAGCTATAGTTTGCGTTCCACTCAATCTCACTCACTGACTGCTCCTTGTTTACTCACACTCCATCACCCAGAATCAATCACTCCTGGCTGGCAATGGCTGTTACCCATAGGTTCTGCCCCTGCCCATAATTCACGTATTAAAAAAGTCCAGTGTTGTCTCTTGCTTATAAGTAATACACAAAGCACAGTTAATGTCATAAGCATGACGCTATATGCAACTCATTCATAGTGCTTCATAATCCCACATTGTGTGTGGACTTTCTGTTGACTCAGTGCCGCGTGACACTTCTTAT
>JAPQRQ010000026.1:11076751-11096730 GCA_037367365.1 Apogon talboti | reverse complement strand
TTCTGTTCTATTCTATTCTATTCTATTCTATTCTGTTCTATTCTATTCTGTTCTATTCTATTCTATTCTATTCTATTTTGTTCTGTTCTGCTCTGTTCTGTTCTATTATCACAAGGGAACTATAGATTCTTTACTAAAGTCAAGCAGTCAATTTGGCAGGCACACAATATGAGCTGTGAATGCATATAAATATATGTGAAACTGAATGGATATGAGTCAAGCTGGCGTGCGACATAATTTTGAGCACCCTTCTGCTGTACTTTTCCCAAAGATCCAGTATTTTCTTAACTAATACAGCAATGTAAAAAGACCTGTGACCCTGTTATGTTTTAGACTGTTTGTACATATTGTATAATATATCTGCAAGCAAAATGACTTAAAAGAAAAGGAAATGAACTGTGTACCATAAACGTAACATCCAGCTGCCGCAAGCTTTAAGTACAACATCTAAGCCCACAGACAGATGTTCTATTTTCATTTTACTTGGTCTATAGGCTTAGCCACTCATCTCGGCTCCAAAATGACAGCGAAGTCGAGGATAAATTAGTCTGACACAGCGCAGACTAAACAGTGCCCATCATAGCCTATCTGGGTTGCTTCCGTTCATCCACATTTACTCTGCTTTGTGTCCCTTGGTGTCAAGCATGCATGGGATCACAGACCAGCTGGAGAGCACTGACTGATGAGCTCTGTCAGCAGTGAGATGGCAGCAGTGATGGAAGCACTCCCAGCATTCTCCCAAGATGGAGCTACGGTGCGTCATCTTTGACTTGCGTATCTGCGAGGCAGAGTATTCACAAATCTCAGTCATCTCTACTTCAAGCGTTTGTTGCGTTTGAGTTTTCCACAGGGTTTGAGTGCGTTTTACTTAAATTTGACTTATCTCAGTGGGTGTCCCTGTGATGAATGTTCCTTCTCTATGTAAGTCCTGTTTACACGTTATTCACACTTTGAAGCTTCGCGGTTAAACATCAGTTATTATCTTTCAGCCACTGGAGCAGTTGGAGGCATCAGAGTTGGAGAGATCACTCCTCATTAGCTTTGTCGAGAAATTTCAAATGACACTTTGAAAATAAATCGTACACCCCACAAGCAAAAGTAAAATAGAAAATAATTAAGAATATATAGTAAGTGCAATGTAGTAATGCAATTGTAGTTAGTTAGTATATAAAAATGTATTTAACCTTTATTCTTTTAACATCCACCATGTCATTGGCAACACATTTAAGGTTCAGAGTAGGGGTCTGAAACCCTTGACTATAGAAAACAAATGTGGCTCCCTCTAACTAAGTCAGAAAAACATGAGAACATATGTGGGTAAATTATAATTATTTCAAACATTTAAACAGTTTGTCACTGGAAGGCCAAAAAGCCATTCTAATATGGTCCAACTTTTAAAAAAGAAACAGAGCCAGCTTTATTCACGAACTACACGAACACATACAAGGAATTCTTTTCCAGCATTTGTTGTCTCTGTAGTAAATGGTAAATACAAAATGTAATAAAACAAATACAAGAAAAGTAAAATATGAAAAATCTCTATACATAAAGATACAGGTATGGACTTATATACATTAATAATCAGTGTACACAATATACACATGCACTACATTAAGATCTGGCACTGCTTTTGCCAAACTCAGTAGCACAAAGTCCATTTGCATTTATTTATTCTGTAATTTCTCAGCTTGGCATCAATAAAGTACATCTATCTATGTATGTGTATTGCTTCTGAGTACACCTAAACAACTTATTGTAGTTGCATAATTTCACAAATGCTTACAACAGTTTATTATTGTTATGGAAATGGGGAAATTAGGCTACAGCAGAATAACCACCTCAAGGTGAAATGTAGAGGGGATTTTCAGGGCTCCAGACAGATTTTTATTTTCTCTTTCTAGTCAAAAAGGACTCCTTAGATTGTATAAGTTGCTGATCACTAGGTTAGAGTCTGGGTTCCATTTGAGCCATATTTGAACTGATATTGTTTAGATTGAGTTTTAGCCTCATGCTACACATAAATGAAAATGCTCCATTTTAAATGAAGTGAAATACATGTATTTTGTCCTTATACGCCTTGGCCTAGGCCTAAACATAAATCCTAAAAGTTTCACATAAAGTGTATATTTTACAGAGGATGTTCTTACCTTTGTGCTCAGTCTTCTTTGGCAGTATTTACTTCAAGGTGAACCACTGAAAGGTTAGTTCACTGTCCAGAGATGTGTGGGGTTTTCTAAAGGTTTAGAGTGGTACTAAGGGTTAGAGGAGTAGATTTTACTTGTTCCATTTGAGGCAGGTCAATACACCATCTTTAAAACACATGAATGTTTGCTTTTATGCCTCTGTTTCAGTTTCATTCTGGCATGAAAGTCACTATTATACAAAGATGTGTGAAAAGTGCGGAGTATAATTAGTACAAATAGTGTTTAGTTTCTCACTGGGTTTTTTGTACCACTGCTGGTTATGCAAGCCAGAATTAGACCATGTTGCAGTTCTTTTGACTTAATCCCCACAAACTACCCTCTGCTCCTCTTTAAGTGAAGCTCTTTTTGGACAGATACATTGGTGGTCCAGCCCTCGACCCCGCCCCGCCGGACCATAGCTCTGCAGCTGAACCGCTCTGCCTTGTGATGTGCATTGCACACTGAATCCTAAATCCTGATACTGTTGGGTGAGCTAATCCCTTCACACTACAGAGAGCAAAACAGCATATTAATTTCATCTTGTTTTTAGGGGCCAATTTGTGTAGCAAGGGTTGGTCTGATCTTGCCTGTCATGGGATTTACATAGGACTATCTTTGAGAAATCCATTTAATATGACACCTCGGGCCAGAATAGGATGTAACTGAAGCTCTTGTGGTTTTATGGAAATTCAACTGCAAAACCTAATGCAGCTAGATGTTGCTTTTTATATTTGAATAATAACATAGTAGATCAACTGAAATATTTTCTTAGTAGAATCATGCTTTTACGAGGATAGACATTTCATAGCACAGTAATTTTTATGTTGGAATATCTTTTTTAGTACAAACTGGAATGCTATTTGGCATCAGACAAGCTGTGTTCTTTATTTTTAATGCATAAAATGGACTGATAAATGTATATGAGTGAAAACTGTAAAAAACTGCATGACTATACAACGTCCGTCTTATTGTAAACAATGTAAGATCCTTAAGATCCTGTCTTGATTTATAATGGAGGAAGTCTAGTCACAATCAGGGGATCAGATAGTATTGAAAGAGATAAAACACACACAGCTCAGAATCAAATGGACAGATTAAATCCAGCCAGCAAAGAATTAACCCCAATAGTTTGGGAATGCAGTTGTTGTGAGGGCGATGCCAGATTAGCAGATTAGATTAAAATTTAAACAAAAGCCCAAACAAAGCAATTGTATGACTTCCTATGGCACTATGTTCTCTGTTCTGCCTTTTCAGGACAGACAATACAACACCAGTACAATACTTCCAGAGCAAAATGAAGCAGTGCCTCTCTAAGCCCAAGCCCCTGGGACTATTAAAGCTTTGACAGCATTTTAAATGAGCACTGGTGGAGGATTCACCCTGGCAGCTACTAACCAAGAGCATGCAATAATTCCCCCGGGCCCAGGGGGCTGTGCTGAATGTATGGGTAGCGTGTTTTAAGTGTAGACACTGGGTGGTGCACGCTTAGCATGCATGACACAACAGCATATGACTGCAGAGGTTAACGTGTGCAGCTTATTGGGTCCTTTATGTCTTGTTTCGCCTGAGACCAATACAGTGTCAAAGCCATTTTGTCAGGGAGAGAAGTTCACAGCACCCACCACCAACCCTTAAGCTTCTGTTGCACTTCAGCTTAATGAAAACAGAAAAACACAGAGATCATATTTTTTTTTCATTACTTACTTTTATTCCTCTTATATTAGTTTATTAGCAGGACATTTATAATTATTAACAGATTCTCTACATTCCCGTATTATTGCACACCTTGTCATTTTTATGATATCCGTATTTAAATTTCACAGTCCTGCAATTTCACTGAGTCACTGAACTACATTTTTTTTTTTTTTTTTGAACATTCAAAGCTGAAGTGCTGGCTCCAAGATGTTGCCCAGTGAAAACATGCAGAAAGAAGCCGCAGTAGTACAGTCTCGATGTTAAAAGGCCTCTCTAATTACACTTCAGTGCATGCATTGGCGAACAGGGGAGCCGGTGCACTGGGACAGCTTTAACAGGCAAAGTGCTGATGAGAATCCTATGAACGACAAACGCCGCTAGCTTTGAATATTTCAGCAGGCTCTGCGTTTTGAGAAAACCATGTTCAACAATGTGAAAAAAAGATGCTTTCAGATTCATGTACCCACATGCCATGAATACTCACATTTCCCACAGTTCCCTGAAAGCCAGTCACTGCATGAACAGGTGTTTTCAACAGCTTGTACCTAAAGTAAAGCGATCAGCTGCTCTAACCTTTACTTCAATGTAAAACCTCCATCTGCTTGATCTGCCAAAAATGTTAACCGTTACCCCAAACATTCTGATAAAAAAAAAGGGTAGCTCAAATGAGGAAAAATTAAAATGGATATTTTCAATACACAGTAGAATCTGATTCAGTCCTGTAGCTATTGAGTTTATGATGATGTTTGAATATCTAGTTTATTTGGCTTACTGTATATACACTGATTATAAGAAAAATTGGTTATCCATTAAATTTTTAGTCTCTGTGTCAGCCCTGCGATGAACTGGCGACTTATCCAGGGTGTACCCCGCCTTTGCCCTAAGTAGCTGGGATAGGCTCCAAGCGACCCCCGCGACCCTAGTGAGGATTAAGCGGGTTCAGAAGATGACTGACATTAAATTTTTAAGAGAATGTACCTTTGTCTAAATAAGATTCCGACTAAAACTGAGCTAGATTTAAGCAGTAACAGCCCAAGACAAGTATGCATTATATCAAAGCAGAGAAATAAGATTATTTTCCTTATTTTAAGAGTGAGACCACATTAATTCAACATTTCTGAATTTTAAATGTGCTTTAACTGTGTTTTCATTTCTTGTTACAAGCACAGCTTAAATTATGGCATATTTTTCTTCCTTCTCTCTTTTAGTTTTCATTGGCTGGGCTTAATTTTAAGAAATCCAGCCAGTATGTTTATATTTAACCTCCTACGACCCAGGAGCCCCACAGGTTTTTGAGTTTTGGCTTTTTTTAATAAAATAATTGCTTATATTGGAAACATCATGATGCAACAGTTTTTTCAGATGCGTTCTTAAAAATTTTTATGGAATGTCATTTGCGGTGGACAGTTGTTTCTTTTTTTTTTTGTTTGTATAAAGCTGTGAATTTCTTGTCCTCATACGTGGACAGTGGGTCCTAGGAGGTTAAGAATATTTGGCTGATTTCTAAGAGATCTGTGGTTGTCACTCTTGTAAGCCTGTATTTTCAGTATAATGTTACACTAAGGCAGGGAGATAAAGTCAAAAGTGTTACTGTAGTAACAATTTTCATATAAATAATTATCAGGATAAATGTCAAACCAGTATTTGTTTGTTTTCTAAATGCAGATTTTGGAGCGAAAGTTGAAGAAACCAGGTGTTATTTGTGTTTTTTCACACAGAGGAACATTTTAGAAATTAAGTGGTAGAACATTCAACAAGTAAAAAATAAAATGTTGGTTCAACATGTAACCATGCAGAAATTAGTTTACATCAACTACAATAAAAACATTGAAACATTTTGTGCCATGACAATCATAGACATTGACTTCCAATGAGAATATTACAACATGAAATAAAAATTATATTGTGATGTTATATAAAGTTATATCACAGTAATACATTATCATTTTTTTTCACATAGCCCTACAATGTACTATATATCTGTACATTTAGCTTCCTGAATACTAAACATTAGTGTACTGAGTATCTCTGAAAATCCCAGAATCACAGAGTGCTGCATTTAGGAACCAGGGAGAACTCTTGTTGTGTAACTCATCTTTGTTTGTGTGATGTTCATCCCTCTTGGTTCGGAACTTGGCCTTTCCTGCAACACAAAAACAAAGAGAAGGAAGGAGGGTGTTTTTGAGTGTAATGGATGTGCCATGCCGTTTCTGGTCATGTTGATTGAATGCTGTTGGCACTGTGATGGATTATGTGTTTGGAACGGTGTTCTGCTGATAAAAGTGAAGAAAAAAAAACACAAAAAAAAAAAACAGATGGTAACATAATTTGGATTTATGTTTTTTTGGAGTGGTATGTATGTAGTAATGTGTAAGATATATGTGCACAGTGATTGGCTCCTTAGAGATTTGCCCTTTTGCTTTTGCAGACGAAAACGAGCATTTACAGTAAAGAAGAAAATCATTCTTTATCCACAGGAAGGACCAGTGACAGAACATGCTACTGCTTTTGTATCATGCATTCTGTAAACTCTCTGCAGACAGTGAGAATAACAGATTATGTAGTTCATCTACTGTAATAATACTGTAAACATGGAAGTTGTATTAGCTTGGGAGAAGAGAGAAGTGTTTTCCCTGGTCCCGTTGGATTTTAAAAGTTCTTTTTGAAACCTTCATGTTGTAATGTAGACAGGGATTATAAAACTGAAGTGCTTAGCTTACTTATGCAGGAATTGTACTGGACAGTGGTGCGAATTTACTTGTCGTATCTGAAAAAGAGTGGATGATCCAGAGAAGTGATGAGAAAAAGGGTGATTATTGAAGGAGACTGCAAAAGCCAATACCCAGCAGCTGTATATTCACCCGTAGAACAAGGAGCGAGACCCGGATCAATACCTCTCTCTTTCTTCTGTGTCTCTCTCCTCCCTCTGCTCATCACCGGAGGCTAGAGGGGAAGTGCACAGCTACAGGAGACATTTATTACAGGCCTGCTTGGTGGCTCAGTGGGACACAGACCAGCAACTCTTGGTTCTGCTTGTTAGCGGCCTCTCTCGTAGATGTAACGGGGCTGTGCAGTGTGTCAGCGCCGGGTTACCTGACATCACCTCCCAATGGGCCAATGAAAGCAGTTCTTGACAAAGTAGCAGCAATTTCACTGGCTGCGAGGAGATGATTGTTATGTCAAAGTGCATTTATATTCGGTGAACCACCCTCACTTATCCAACTGTAAACTTCTGTGTAAAAATGACAGCGCTGGGAGCATGCTAATTTTTATTTTATTTGACAGTGGATCAGTATTTTAGCGGATGACAATGAATGGATAGTAATTTCTTTAGTATTTTGATTTTAGCTTAGCTTCAACTAAATATCATAGCTTTTTGCTTATACTTGTCCTTCCCTGTGAATATTTTTCCCACTAGACTTTTAGTCTCTCAGTGAGCTCTCAAAACAACAGAGTATAACTGCAAGGAACCTGGAACATCTCAAATACCTCCCAAAAATGAATATTTATTCATTTTGCTAACATAACATTTGCATTTGTCCACTGGTTGTCATCTGGTTTTGTTTTTCCAGCAGTATAATAACAAGCAGTTTTGTGTAGTACAACATTAGGGATCCATTTACCATTAAGTAGAAAGATTGTTGTATGGACTGGTTTTGTTATGAGCAGTTTTCCTACACTGACAGAGAAATTCAGTTAGTTTTGGTTTGTGGGTGGAAGGTTATTCTGTTATTGTCATGTGACTTCTGTTATGTTGTCACCCATATCTGTTTTTTAGTTTGTTTGTCTGTCAGTAGCACTGCAAACAAAATAGCTGATTCCTAAGAAACCTGTTGGAATGGTAGGGTATGGTACATTTTACTGCAGATCTTTTTGGTTCGGTTTTGTGTTTGTGGAGCCTTCTGGTTTGTGTATGTTATGGTTACTCTGGTCATCTTTTGGTCTGCTTTGACCCTTAGAGGTCACGTACTCTGATTCTGACTGTATCAAGACATGATTTGTCCTCTGATAGAAAAATAAAAATAAAAATCTACAGTGAAATGAAGTGGGATATGTCAAACATCTTTACATTTGGTACATATGTATTGACCTTTGAATCAGCCTCAGTCAAGCATCTAATCTGAGTTTACACATTTATGTAGCACAGAGAAAAAGTGTGAGAGAATTTACAGACAATAAGTACACTGTATGACAGCATTTTCTTCTTCTTCTTCTTCTTCTTCTTCTTCTTCTTCTTATTATTATTATTATTATTATTATTATTATTATTATTATTATACTATATGTATGGAATATATAATGCTTTTATTTATTTATTTAGTCAAATTAAGAATCCATCATGTGTACATATAAAAGGAAGTCCTTTCTTCCTTTTATTATTATATTATTCACTAAGATCCTGAACTACATTTTGGATTTTTTTTATCTGTTCTGTATGTTTCTTTCAGGCTTTTTGCTTCCCTGTTACATGAGTTATGTTCATATTGTGTGGTTTTTAAGTATATGTTGTATACCAGGATGCATTCGCTGTAGAGCTGACTTTCCCAAAGGTCGGGGCTCAAAATGGGTCACAGATTCTTTTTTATTGGGTTGTATTTCAATTTCATGGTTTCATGGCTTTATAAGGTTTACTTTATTACATTCCAGAGGGTAATATTTTTTCCCCACTACATATATTTGACACTTAAAGCTACCTGTTACATTTTACATTAAAAAATATTTATATTTTTATGTATCTACCCAGTAAATTATTATTATTATTATTATTATTATTATTATTATTATTATTATTATTATTATTATTATTATTATAAGAATTGTTCTGCTCTGACATGATTGATTGTTAGAGATAAAGAGCAATCAAATGACATTCTGTATTACAACAGTATAACACTTTGAAAGGACTCCTTCTGAATGAGCAGGCCCTGTTTTTATTTTTATTTATTCTCAATTTAGGACCCTGACTTAATGGAGTATTTGAGCACTTTGGTATTTCTTTTATTTAAGTTATGGAGCTGAATATTTTCTAAAAATATAGGAATATCTTTGCTTCACCATACAGTTGGTGTGTATACTACTTTGATGGCAGAGGACTCTCAAGGAATTTTTGACAAAATTTCTCTTTTGGGCCATGAGCTGAAAAATTTAAGGATCCTTCGCTGATGAACATTTATCTGGTGCAATGGACGACGTTGATTGCTGCTATTTTGTGACGTTTGGCTTGACGTGTAGATTCTTCACCCACACCAAATTACACATGTCAAATCTAATTTGCCATAATGTTTTATGATGACTGAGGATTTCCCCATTTAACCTTCACACACAAATCAACTGAATGCTATTAGGAGACCCTTTTACCCTACAAATGACCCTTGTCGGCACACATTACATTAATGTACTGTAACTGCTCTAAACGTGACACTAACTGATGAGGCCATTTGAGGTTATGAGCATGCATGATATTCAACATATAAGGACAAGCACATATTTACTGAATTTGCAAAATTCCCCACAGTCAGTTGCTTTCCCACAGCGTAAAGCAGCAGAAGCATTTGGTAACATCAGTCAAACTCCCTAGATTCCCTTCTCCTTGGAAGGATTCAGGAGGCTGCTGGTCATTGTCATACAGACAGACAGATGTACTGAACCTGTGACAGAATTACATGAACTGTGAACATTATTTCTTTCTCATGTTGCCCTTGTGATGCTCAACACTTGACAGCTTTTTGTTGTTGCGGTGGATGGGTGGGTGGGTGGGTGGTTAGCACGTTCATGTGTATGTCAGTGTGTGTTGGTGTGTCAGCGTGTAGGTGTGCGTCAGTTTGTCAGCAGTGGCGCCTACAGGATGTGAACACGTGGATCTACAGTCAGCTTGGGTGGATGAATTACAGCAGGTTGCACTGTTGTAAAACGCTGGTGTATTTGTCAGCGTATGCTCCTCTGCCCGTCCGGGAGCACTGACTCAGATAAGTGGCTTCTCTCACACTGTGGGAAGTATATGGGAGGTCACAGAGACGTAAGACGTGACAAACCAACACAGTGGAATTAAAATGTGTGCGGTTAACATTCCACATTCAGCTCCTAGGCAAGATTTCATGCTTACTGTGGGAGAAGGCTCTCACCATTGACTGATCGGTGAGTCACTCCACTGTGATGCAGACAGCATCTGTTAGAGAGAATTTAATGCAGCATGGAGCTCTGCCGTGTGAATTATTAGTTTTCATAACCTTGATGCAATGTTACTTTCTGTCTGTAGTGAGCTTTGAGAGTAGTGATAGAAAAAATATGACAAAGTGACCTTAAAATATTCTTGTTTACAATGTTTGTTTGGATAGAGTCTGCATAGTGGTTTACCTACTGCTGCGTCTGTCTTTCTGAGAAGGATGTCAGATACAAATAACTAAAATAAACAATGGGCCATATGAAGATTAAACTGCGTAGTTTAATTTTCATCGGGAAAGTATATTCTTTGCTTATTTGCGAGCTACACTGTTACCCATGCAAGGTCTTTTCCAAAAGAAGTATGACAGATTGAAAGGTTAGAGTGAAAATGAAAAACTTTACCAGATTGAACTTACCATTTTTCTTGAAACAAACTGAAGATTCCACTGAAATAAAGCTATGAAATATTTACTATAGATATCTTCCATTTTTAGTGAATATTAGGGAAGATTTATTATCCTCTGTGGTTAAAAAAGAAAGGAATCAATGTATAAGTGAATTAAAAGGCATAGAAAAGTACCAAAAATGATTAGTAAAAATGTCAGTGTATTTCTTGTTTTGGAACAAATATCACTTGTTAAATATAAAGCACATTTACATATATGAGTCACAAAATCATTCTTCTATGCATTGTCAGCAGAGTTGCTCTTGGCTGCATGAATATAATGTCTTAGATTTGGCCTCTGGCTATCTGGATTGGAGCTGTGGAGAAACAGTTAATGCTGTAAAATGAATAGGCTTTTCTCTTCAGAGAGAATAATACATAATGTCGGTCTCTTTATCTTTCACTCTGATGCCTCCTTTGTTCTTATGTGTTTGTGGCCAGACTGATGTTGACAGTGAATCAAAGAAAGATTGCATAACTGTGTGTAAGTGGATGGTTTAAAAATCAAACCATATAAAATAGCACTCACTAAATTGTTTTTTTTTTATCATCCACAGGCTTTACTTTCAGATTGTCTGCACTTATGTCTTAAAACATGCATGAGGATTTTATTTAAAAAATACCATTTACTTATTTCCAGTGTGTTAGTATATGTTTGTGTGTGTGTGCTCCTAGACCCACATGCTGTCCTTTGTACTCTGCGTGCTCTAGCTGCTGCTCCACCTGGTGGTTTGTTGTGTTGAACAACATCATGGGAAGTTTACTGTAGAGGGCAGCTACTGCATGACATGACTACCGGTACATTCCTGGCAGTGTAATGCTCCCTCTGTGAAATGTACCACATATTAGAAAGGGCCTATAATATCTTTTTTTTAGTTCAATTACTGTTCTAAAAAAAAAAAAAAACAAGAACAAAGAGAAGCACTTTTAAATGGGCAGTAGCTCTAATGTGTTCATTATCTTTAAGTATAGATGTGTAGAATTCCCTCTGTGCCTTTATATTGCATGCAAATGGCTTTTCTGCCATGGACAGTTAACCGTAGTCTCTATAAAAGGGCAAATGCTTGTGTGTTTTATTAAACATTCCTGGGAGGATCAGGTACCAAAGGATAACAACTGTTTAAAGAAAGTTAACTGATACATACAGTCCCAGAGTGTATGTATTTATTCACTTTTCTGCAACAGTAGCCTCATGTGGATTGCTTTAAATTCATGTATAATAATTCCTTCATGTTTCTCTGTATTGCAGGATGGGCCATCCAGGTCTGTAGACCCTTGCTGACTGAAAACATGTTTTAATGACAACACGTGTGCCACCATGAAGGGGTTAGGAGCTAACCGCAGCCGCCACCTGTCTGACTCCTGTGAACCATCGGGATGCCCCCAGAAGCCTCTCTGTCCTTTGACCTCTGACCCTCATGGCTCCTTTCTATTGAGCCCTACCATAAACCACTATGGCACCCTGGACCCCCATCTTCATCAGTGCCCTCCAACCAGTCCCACCGCCTTGACTCCTGACTGTCTGTTGCCTTTCAGCCAGATGTCGAACAGCAGCACCTTCCCTCGTCTCCACTTCACCTCCCAGACAGAGCAGGTTGACTGCTCCCAGGCCTGTTTGGCTGGTGCTGGTGGAGCTGGACTGGCTGGAAGGGGAGGTACATTATCCACCTCCTTGTCTATGGGTATGGGCTTAGGCTTGGGTCTTACTGGTGCTCCAATGATCACCAGTGGATCAGCCACCATCTCATCTGCAGCTGCTGCCAAGATGAATCGGTTACCATCCAACCTTTTGGATCAACTAGAGAGGCACCTGCCGCTGCAGCGCGATGGCTTCAGTACACTGCAGTTCCACAGAGGACGTATGTCTAAGCAACGCAGTGAAAGTCCAGGACGAATTCGCCACCTGATGCACTCTGTGCAAAAGCTTTTTGCTAAGTCTCAGTCCCTAGAAAACTCAGCAATCAAAGGCAGCCTAAATGGTCGTTCGAGTGGTACAACAGGGGCTGGAGAGGACGGTGGGAGACCAACTCGCAGGAGCAAGAGTAAAGACAGGGCTAAAACTGAGGGTCCAAAGCAGAGACTTAGGCCAAACGCATTGGGTCTGTGGAGCTCAGATGATGCCCTGGACACTGACACTACCAAAGCTGGCACTATTGCTGTAGGTTACCGCAACCCACTGAGCATGATGACTCTTGGCAGAGCCGTGTCAGACAGCCAGGCTCCACCCAGACATATCCCACAGGGCTACAACACCATTTCTGCACATACTCTCAAAACCTCGAAAAGCAGCAGTGACCTCAAGTTTCTGGCTTGCCCAGCAACACAGGTAGGATCGAAGGATGAACAAGGACGAACCAGGGGAAGCAAGGATGATATGTTGGTGAAGAGGGGCTCCTGGTCCACTCTCACCCTTAGCCAGGCCAGGCAAGTGTTACAGAAGGGCTCCGCTACAGTCAACAGGACATTGCTTAAGTCAAAGTCCTGCCACCAAGACCTGGCTAATCAGTTCCTTCAGGTAGGAGGATCAGTGAGTATTCATTTTCATCATCATCTGTAGTAAGTCTGCATGGGTTTCTTTATATTTTCTTCAGTTTTAGTTGTATTTAATAATCAGTCCTGAGCACTGGACATTAGTTCCTGTTTGCCTAATAATTACGTTGGATTCTGTTTATTCTGCATAATTATTCTGTTTCTTCTGGATTCTATTCTGTTTATTCCATATAGTTATAATTTCCCCACAAGTCACCATATTCATTCCAGTCACATTTTAAACATCTCACTAGATCACACCATGAACATTTATAAAAATCATAAACACAAACCATGAAAAACAGTGTATAATCCTTACATCTGGATTGTGTGTTTTAGTGCTTAACAGTAAAATGTGCTGTATGATTTCATAATGCAGGTTCCGTTAGGGGACTGGGCAGGAACTTTGGGTCGGGGTCGGGCAAGAGGTACTGAGATCCCATGTCGAAGGATGCGCAGTGGCAGCTATGTTAAAGCAATGGGAGATCTAGAGGACAGCGAGGACTCAGAGGGAAGTCCCAAACCGTCTCCTAAAAGTGCTGCCCGTCGTCAGAGCTACCTGAAGGCCACGCAACACTCCCTGAGTGAGCAGCAGCAGCCACCGCCGCCTCCAAGAAAGTGAGTCCCACAGCAAAGAAAACACTGGAATAAGACCTATTATTATCATGCTCATTATTTGCCAGAGTTGAGCTTGTACTCTTTTACTTTAGAATAGGCCTGTCAAAACAACTGAAAGATATCTTTTACCCATGTCCTCAAACGTAGACACCAGGTGGCAGCATCTTCTCAAAGATTTACAAGAAGACTATCAGTCAAAACCACATAAGCGATTTATGACGGTTAAAGTTTAATGAGGATGGGCACAAAATGATGAACAGTGTCTTCTTTATTTGGTACAAAAGCAACAAGAGGTGAAATTTTGCACTGTGTTTTACCCCTACATCTACACGGACAGGCCTCGTTGCTACGCTCTCATGCGGGAGGATTTTCTGTGGTCTCCGCTGCAAAGTGCATGCTCTATGCAGCATCTGAGGTCAGTGTCATCCATAGGCAGGCAGTGTGGCTGTGCACCCACCCTCACTTGCCCTACAGCACTACCTGCCGCCCGTTTCTGTCTAACCTTCCCAGTACTTTTCCTCTTTGCCTTTGTTCCATCTTTTAACTTCCAGGTGACCTGAGTGGTGTGGTAGCATTTTACCGTTCTGCTTTTTCCAAGCCTTGATTTCCTTACATGCAAATTTTCCACGCCAGTCACTCCACCACACCCTTCACCTAGTACGCACAAATTTTGACTAACACCACAGATCAAATGGGCGAGCCAGAACAGAGGAAACATCTCAGAAATTCCCATGCTTAACCAGAAATGAGTCCATGAAATCTGTTTTCCTCATAAAAAAGATTGTTTCCTCTGTGCTGCCATTTTTAACCATAGCACATATCACTATCCACACATCACAGTATTTAATTTTGAAATACCCAGGGGAACTTTTAAAATATAATTTAAACTATCTCCTAGATATCATCAATTAAACACAGCCTTCACTTATTCTGGTCTCTGTGTCTGAGAGGCTGATTATAACATTTCCTTCCACAGCACCCTGCCGTCGCTGAAGGAGCTGTCCACTAATCGGAGCCTTGATAACTTAGACTGCTTGGTGAGTCCCCTGGAGGCCCCTCCACGCCACAGGAATAACGATTTCAGCCAATGTTCCGGCACGCTGGGCAGAGTCTCAGGTAGTCAGGTATGTTGATGGTTTTATCACATGTGTATACTGTCAACCAGAATCATAATAAACAAAGTGATTCATGTGCTTATCAGGGTATGTTGTAAATGTTGTCAGTCATGGGTAGAAAGCAAAAGTACACTGGAATATCCCTGAAAATTTCAAGCTCACAAATGACAATATTTAAGTATATATAAGACGTCATCTGAGAGTGCTGACTTGATGGAAGTCAGTATGGAAAAGAGAGTCTGGAATAAGCTGGTGAAATTGTGACAGCATGCATGTGCGTTTTCAGATTGTCAAAGTGCCCCAGTAAACCTGAAGGAGCGTGTCCGATATTGTATCTTAACAAAAACCATTAGACCGGGATGCATATCACACGCTGTCAATAGTCACCAGGCATAAGCACACAGGCTTTCACAGAGAACAAATGGGTTCAACAGTATCTCCATTTGGGAAAAAAAAGACTTTACATGGATCACAATAGAGTGATTCAGTTTATTCCAAGACACAGGAAAGTCAATCAGTGTATTGCAGTGTTCATTCTCAACTACATTATCAAAAATGTTTATATCAATAGATTGTTATTCTGTTGTCATTTTTGTCACTGAAAGCTTCATATTTGAGGATAGGTTCTGCTCATTGTGCAGCATGTTTCTTCACTTTGTGTTAAGATTATTTCCAATTTTGCTGTGTTTCATTACCAGTTCTCATCATTCATGGATATGTGGGTGACCAGGTGACCCACTTACTGTTGAAGTGCACATCATTTTTATCCCTTGTCCCTCTTGTCAGCTTTCAAGGAAATACATCAGCCACTATCACAGAAGACTTAAGTAACTGTCAAACTTACTTTGATGCATAATGCATTTACTCATCATGGGAGTTTGGAAGACTTAACCTTCCTAATTTATTGTTTGTGTTGAGGTGACTTTGTCAGTCAGACTGACAATTACATAAAAATGTATGACTGTTTTATTGTTTTTCAGCATTCCCAACAGGTATATTACTTCCCAATGTGCACACCTTTGGTTTTTTTTTTTTTTGTTTTTTTTGTTTTTTTAGGGGGGGAGGGTCTGGTCACCCCAGTCTTATCTAGGCATCAAATAAATACTACAAGTTCCATTTTGCATTAAAATATTTTCATCTCTGTAAAAATCACAACTAACATTATTGCATAAACCTTTCTATAGTATATGTTCAACTGTTTAGAAAAGTGTTAAATAATATGTCAATGACATGTCGCATTTGCAGCTCATTACATTTAATAACTGAAAACCTTAAAGTTCATTAGAAATGCAGACATGTTTACAGAGCATGTTTTCAGTTTGCCCTCTGCCCTCAGCGTGTGAGTCTGCACACGTTCTTTCAGGTATGCGGGCAGGGCTGTGGGCACTCAGTGCCGTACTGTGAGGGGGAATCCCAGGCAGTGGAGGCTCTGGATCTGCCTGCAGCCACGTGCTTCCGGTCACGCAGCCACAGCTACCTGCGGGCCATCCAGGCAGGCTGCTCCCAGGATGAAGATACAGCTTCTGTGGACTCAGACTCACCACCACCCACCATGACAGGCTACAATACCAGTGAGTAGTGCTGAAGACAAAGTGGGCCAGAGCTCTGAAAGATGCTTTCATGTAGAGAGAAAGAGGAATGTGTCATATAATACCATCCAAACATCCATTTACTGTGCTTCATACTCTGTAAACAGTCCTAAAATAGAGAAACAAGTTATTTTTAGATACAGCCACACTGTCTTGTATTTAGCAAAAATACTGCCAACAACTGAATTACTGAAGATTAGAATAAAAGAAAAGCCGTTGAAAGACCATAAAAATTACCTAAATGTGTTTATTACAAGAAAAAGTTTTTTAGTTCCTTGAAATTCCTGTCTTGCAGTTTAATAGTACTTTTTTTTATCTCACCAGAAATAAACTGGGTTGTGTCAGGCTTTGTTATGGACCTTACATACGATAACAAAACAAGCTGTGTATTGAAAATGCAATAACATGTTGATAATTGTACAAAACATTTTTGCAAAGTGTTACTTGCTACTTTGTCACAGATTGCTCAAGTCATGGCATGTTAGTGAAACAGGACAAAAGGCAAGTGCACTCTCCTGAAAATATGACAATGTTTCTGACTGAAAATGGAAATTTAACAGATGAAATTTGAGGAAATATCCAACTGCCCATGAAAGATACATGACATCATCTGTCCAAATGTGAGCTGGTTTTTGTTCTTTTGCTCGTTCAAACACCAGTCTGTTGTGTCCCAAATGACATTAAACATTAAGTGTGTTGCAGAGAATGTGAGGGTTTTGAGCTAAATTTGGAGATTAAACCATGCTTTCACACAATGCAGGCTCGTTTTAACTTTTTTTTGTAGAAACCTTGAGATATACTGTATATTTTTGTATTTTTTTAATTTTTTGATCGTTTGATCTTAGTGCAGAGTTCTAAATATAAATCGTTGAAAGAGGTATATTGCTATGACAGAAAATGGACTTGTAAGCACCATATTGTGTTCCTTTTGAACGATATATATTTTATGTGAGGTGATGTCTATTGTAATATTATTTTATCATTTAATCTCATTTGACAAGTACACAAACATCATAAGGATTACAATGAACAAAAAAAATAAATGATGAGCATCAACAGATCATCTTTTGGTCCTTCCCGCGGTGTCAGGCGCCCTGAACGCACCTATGGTGCTTGCAATCACAAACAACATTGGAGAGTGGTTTAAACCAATCGCTTTCATGTTCGATTAACTCGATGACCAGAGCGGTCCAATCGTCTGCAGAAAGCCGCTTCTGAGAAAACGTGGACTCCAATCCTGGTCCTCAAGGGCGTGTACTACAAATCTTTTCTTCAGAGCGTCGTTGTGTATCTTACGACAGAGTACCGTATCCCGTCTGCATCTTGTCTGCATTTCATGAATGAACAGAAAATAAGGATTTTCGAGTCGTACACGATACAGTAAGATTTTTTCCGCTTCTTCCTTCTTGGGCGTGAGTCTTCTGATTGTCAAACGCTGTCGGTAACGCCAGCAACAGCAAGCTAATCTGAGCTAACGTTTTCGGTATGGCAGGTTAGCTAGCTAACGTGGATAAGAGAAAGGGGATAAACCCCTAACAGCAACCAGGCGATGCTGGTAGCCAGTAAGGTACCTGCCGGTGTTAAACTGGTACTAATAGCTGGGTAAAATATACCGGTGGCAGCTGCTCTTTGTTCGCTCCACCATTTCTAAAATATCTAGTGCCTCAGGCTAATGCTACTTAACGTTAAATACCCTGTAGAATGGCACACCGTATTGAATGTCTACTGGCTAGTAGCATAAGCTAACAGTAGCACAGGCGTTAACAGCCAAGTAAATGGACAGCTCGGTACCCGGCTAGTGCAGCTAATGTAACCGTTCTGTTACATTGGTTAGCGACAGTGGCTAAAGCGTTGCGTTAGCATGAGTATCTCTAACGTGTATCAACTCGTGTGTTTCTACCGTTCTTGTAAACATTTTGACATGAGGTACAAACATATTTAACATATTGGGGTAAGACTTGAGGAACATCCCCATTTACCATGAAGTATCATTGCTTCCATTCGGCTAAACTATGTAAAGCGTCACCGACATGCCTATTTTTAAGAATACCATTTAAATTATGTTAACGGAGTAGCGGTATGTAATCATAAACCATGGGAACTAAAGTAACGTTGAACAATTATTCTCACTGATCCTTGACGTAACATGTGATGGAGGCTCTTATTCACGGAGGAAGCAATGAGTCACATTGAGCTCAACTCCTCTTCAAAATTAAACCTGACACTTAGCACCGCGATCTGTGATTTATGCATGGTTTACACCTGACGAGATCCCAGTACTTGCTGACATTTAGCTTGGTGTTATAACTGGTGAGAGATATTCAAATGTCTTCTCACTATTCCCGTGCATTCTCTAATGACATGTGGCGTGAACAGATCATGTTAACAACCGGAAGAGCTGACACACAGATTACTATGACCTTAGGTGCGTCAACTTTTGAAGCTATTTTAGGTCCGCAGAATGTACGCCTTTTCTGTTCAGTAGCAGCTACCATGTGTTAAGACCTGAGGACATTATCAATAATTTATCAGCTTCCTGCCCCTTGTGTATTGAAAGCTAGTACTTTGCAGTTAAGGCACCGGGCTTTCATAGAAACACCTGACTATGGCTGTATCTGCAATATTAGAAAGTAACATGTAGTATGTTTTCTATGTAGTATTCACTATCACTGTCATTTTTTAAATCTTATGTAAAACAGCCCACCCAAATTAGTTTTTCATCAGATTTTAATGTGATCATATTACAAATCATTGGACGATGTTAATGGTCTGATTTATTCTACAGCATTCAAGTTTCATTGTGGTAACAAGGTGTGGTCATTTTATCTCACTGTATTACACAAGACATGGTGTTTCTGTGTATTACCATGGATAGACTGTGAGTCATCATTCTCAACATTACACACTCTTCCTCTCACTCTCATTGATGAGGTAATGCCTGAATGAGGGAAACAAGTGTAGTTTATCTCACTCTACTATTACAGTAAGGTCAGGAGCAGACAGGATTCGGCTGTACAGGGTTTTTGATTAGAGTTACAGAAGGTTAGATAGATATCCCAGCTGTGATAATGTTACTTGAAAAGCTACTCTCACTGCAACCTTAGATACTCTGGTCTCAGTGAAATCTCATTGTGAAGTTATTGAATATGTAAATTAAATTTCCCAGTTGTTTCCTTAAGTTTCAGTTTCAGCATTCCTTTATATTTATATGCTATGCATTTGTGATACTATATTTTTGATTTGTGATTACTGTATCAGCATTTCCTGGAATACACCAACTGGTTAGTAGCGTTCAACCTTTCTCATGATTTAACCATACTTGACATGTAGCTTAATATGTCCTTTCAGTTGTATGTTGTTTTACTTGGTGAAATATGGTGAGTTGTGAAGTTTGTAAGGTACACACAGTGGAATACTGACCTCAGATGAACCTGCCACATGTCTACCTCAGCTGATTAGGTTTTGACCCAGACTCTTGACCCAGTCCAACAGGTCAGACTAAGAACCACAGCTTTTAAAGATATCAGAATACTGTGGATAAGAACACTCTGGGAAATCGGTGTGGTTTCTTTTCAGGACCTGTCTTTTGTTTCGTTTTTTTTTTTTTTTTGTGATGTCCCTCATTTTGTCTCTGTCTTTATAT
>JAPQRQ010000026.1:11058766-11076651 GCA_037367365.1 Apogon talboti | reverse complement strand
TTCAATAAAAACTACATTCACACAAGCTGGCTATATAGTTTTTTCCTATGACTGCCTGTATTGTCTATTAAACAGTAGTCTACCTGTCCAACCCATCAGATAGCTCTCTCTTTCAGTCTGCCTTGACATCTGTCCGCCCAGCACAACTATTTTCTGCCTTTCTGCTGTGAAAACAATTTGCTTTCCATCATCTGTCTGATTTGTGAGATTTCATCGTAAAAAAAAAAAATCATACATTAAGCAGGACAATAAAAACTAGCAGCTACAATATAATAGCTTCAATGTCTAAAATTTATATGAAGACTCCACTTAGTAAATTGTATTTCCAGCTGTGGTGCAAGCAAGTTCATTGTTTTCATCTGAAGCAACTGCCTTCAGTCATTATGACATTAAACATTCAGAATTTGGTTTTGTTATAAAGTTTGTATGGCTATGTACACTCTAGTACAGGGCTCCTCTACCACCACTTTTGTTGAAGGTAAACATTACTTAAAAATGGGCTCAGCAATCACACTTTCCAAACCCCAGCCAAAACACTGAAGCATCCCAGCCAGAGGGTGAGGGGGTTCTTTTTGTAATACAGTACTAATGGCAAAAGAATATTGTATTGCAACAAGTCAGTCATATACACTTAAGGTTAAACCCACTTAGGAGCCCATTAGAGGCCATCTGATAGCTCTCATACACACATGAACATATTCTAAAACAAGTGTATGACCTCTCCTAAGTGAAACAATAATTTCTTTACATCGGTTGAACATAGCTTTGTTGTCAGCATCATAACTGAACTTAATTGTTTTCTAAATAAGAGAAAGCATTCACGTCCTACTAATGTTATCCAATAGGAAAGATACCCTTTTCTGTACCTTTTGTAACACATTAAACCAGTTCCAACTAAATGTGGGCGCACTTGAACGCAGTGGAAATACTTATTCCAGCTGTAGAAGGATGCAGTAGAAACTTTGCACTGTAACTTACACATAGGATCAGTCATTGATTTGTATATTGATCTTTAAGATCTCAAACATGGACTCTTGTTATGTTCAGAGCACACTAGAGGTTTGCACACCATCTTTAGCTATTGGTTGTTGTTTCTGGTAAATCATACCATTGTAGAGCAGATAGGAAATTGTACCTCTGCGGATTAGTGGTTATGTAACTGAATTTACCATATTGGGAACATATATAATCAAGTAGTTTAATTTGAGTGCCACAGCACTGTAGACTCAACAAATTAGACAAAGGCATGTGTTGAGACTTGGGTGTGACTGGACATATTAGTTGGGGAATGTCATGTATCTGTGCTAGCTGTATTCCAAGAAGTGTCTGTGTTGAGGAATAATGTTCTTTTGTTCAGGGTTAGATATGTTCTCTGAGACATGGTTGTCATTGCAATTGCATGATTGTAAATTCAGGCCGACACAAGCTGCTCATGAACTGCATCGAGTGGATTCCATAGCCTTGTCTGTGTATGTTGGTGGGATTTAATGAGGGCTTGACTGGTGCTGTGAGTCATTGGCTGATGACAGGAGTGCAGCACCCACAGAATTATAGGGTGTTGGGTTGCTATTTAGATTGATACCACTACTGGAGGGAATGCACTTCATGGTTTCATCTGCAAAATGGTGATTCTTGGATTACTTCCTTGGTCAGCTAATTTAAAATATGCTTTATTTGCCATGTGTATCAGTGAATACTATAATTAGTTTTGTAATGCTGTAGTGTTTGTCTGCTGTGTCTGTTGTGCAACTCTGTCATTCATATGTTGCCAGCCAGCCAGCTGTTTAAATAGCATCTACACAAAACTGGCTCTCGACATCCTCTTGACTCTAAAAGAAAGCCTGTGGGTTTTTCCTTTTTTGTGCCGTAGTACTGTAGATAATTCTGTATCATCCACCACAACCCCGCAGTCAGCCTGATTACAGTTGAACAAGCAGCCATCCCAATCTTTGTACCTCAACCACATTGTTATTGCTCACTTATGGACCTCATTTCAGTTTCTTTGGAGTGCTATATCAAATCTGTAGTACTTAATTTGAAATATGAATTAATCTGTACATTTTTTTATATTTGCATTTTTATATGTACACAATGCATAACAGAAAGTAAAGTGCACTGTGCAACACCTACAGAGGTTGCAGTCTTGTTGTCTGCTCTACATACTGAATCAGCAAAATGGCAGAGTTGTCTTGTCTGACTGTTCACAGAGCAAAAGATCTGAAGGAGTGGCATGTAGAGAGAGATCCCAAGAGATAGACTGACGTCAATGCAACACAGACAGCAGCAGGTACACAGAAAACCTAGAGGTAGCTTAAGTAAACTTGATAGAGGTGGCAATAGGGGCAGAGAGTTTTTCTTTCCAGATTGCCTGTGTTTATGGTACTGGGTTTTGGCACCTCTTTGGCTCCAGCTGGTGTTTGCGGAATAAGTGTTTTATTTTTAAACTTTTATTGTTTTATTGATGCTGCAAGTGATTCAGCTTTTGCTTGCTTGTGGAAGTCTTATGGAACCAAGAGCATGTTTGTCATTCATGGTCTTCCTTTGGTTTTGTTTGTCGTCCAGTCGGCAATAGGAAGGCTCCTCCTCCTGTCCCACCTCGCACCACCTCGAAACCCCTCATCTCAGTGACACTACAGAGCAGCACCGAATCAGCCCAAGACACATACCTAGACCAGCAGGACCGTGGCAGTGAAGCCAACAGCCAGTCAGGACGCAGCAACTCCTCTGACAGTCTCTGTAGCATCCGCACGGGCAGCTTGGTCAAAGGAACCCAGCCTCCAGCCGCTGTCCCAGCTGCTACTCCTGCACCAGCTGCAGGCTCTGCTGTGCCCCCTGTCCCAGCTCCTCGTGACCTCCCTTCCATTACCACCACATCCTTCACCGCTGCCTCCGCCACCACCACTACATCCACATCTACCCAGTCCCAAAATGACACCCTGAGTGTCTTTGTCACCCTAGAGCAGCCCCCAACTGCACCCAAAAGGAAACTGTCTTCTATTGGAATTCAGGTAAAGATTTATCCGCCTCATATTTTTGTTGGTGTACATATTTGAAGAAGACTAAAACTAACCTACAGCTTTCTTCATTTTTTATTTTTAGGTGGATTGTGTTCTGCCCATCCCTAGGGAAGAACCACTACCCCTTACTGCACCTCTAAAATTTCAGTCGATTGGAGTTCAAGTTGAGAACGGCAGGCCGTAAGTATACACTCACATGAGAGGATACAGTAATATCCATTAGTAACGATTTGCTAGAATGACATGCATTGCGGTCTTTACAAAGACGTAACAGGGCAGGATGCGCTCAGTAGTGAACAAGATATCAATACACACTGACGGTGATAGTTCCTGTAATAGTGGGATTATATCACAATACAGTGTGTTGAGACACTGGAGTCGTAATTTTACATGAGGATTTGGTTATTTGAGTATGATACACAATGTATCTATACAGAGTCTGGCACTCAGGTACACTGTACTTCTGCTTCTGACATGTGAAATATTTCAATGCTATATTTAGATGCTATCAGTTGCAGGGGATCACTAGGGATACACTGAAAATGTGCACCCATAAGAAACTTGAACAGTTTCATGTAATTGACGGTATCATCTGTGCTAATACACTCCAAGTTCAGTCATAGAGGGTCATCGACAACATATTGCAAATACTTTATATATATGAAAAATATGCACCCACTCAAAATATTATTCTGTTGTCAGTGAGGCTGATGTATGGGCAGCATTGAGTGGTTAAGGTCATTCAGCCATCAGCCTGGCAGCAGCACAGCAGCCCACAGTTGTGATTGATGTCCTGTTACCCTTGTTTTGACTGTAGTGAGCTGAACATAGTGAGAAACTGGCCATTTCAACTTTTCCAGAGCACTGTAATTTCCCTTAATCACATTTGTTTGACAGGCTCTTTCCTTTCCTTCTGCTCATTATCTCTGAAGCCGGCGGCCGTTTTGTATGTCACATACCTGATTTGTTGCTAATTCCCTCCTGCCTGTCGTCCTTGACATGTTCAAGTCATCTCTTTGCTCTCATTTGCTGTAGTTGATAAAGCACCATTAACTGAGATGTCCTATCATTTTAACTCACTGACCTCAAACTGTTCCTTTGAATTGGATCACTTCATTGTCTTATTTTATAACCGTCTCCTCAGTCTCAGCCGAGACAGCAGCATGGCCTCCAGACAAAACACAGAGACCGAGCCCCTGGACGTCGCACCTACAGAGAATAGCACACCCAACTGCACCAACGGTCAGAAAATGAATAGCGCTGCGCCCAATGGACAGGACAAAGCCATGGAGCCACAGCCCCTTAAACACACCTCAGCCTCATCCAGGATATCCACCTCGTCCCCGGAGACTCTCGACCCGGCATTGGACCCCTCCTCGCTGCCGCCCCCAGATCCAAGTCTGGATACTGGAAACTGCAGCACACAGAATGATGCTGTTCAGTCCAGCACACCAGCTTGCCTCAGAGACGGTAACTGGTTTCTGAAGCTGCTCCAGGCAGAAACGGGACGCATGGAGGGCTGGTGTCAACAGATGGAGCAGGAGACCAAAGACAACAAGCTGTCAGAGGAGGGTATGTGACAGATCTGTCAGCTGGGCAATATGGCACATTTACTTGATCGATTTGTTGCTTCATGAAAATCATAACCAATTGCTAAATTGAGACCTTTATCATTTTAGTTGTAAAATTGTCACTGTTTTCCAGTCATTCTGCAGCAGTTTTTCATAATTTCACTTTAAATCATCTTTATTTTTTAGCAAATAATTCCCATCAACATGCTTGCAAGTGCTGATTTTTGTTATTGTTATGGTTATTGATTTTACACGTGCGGTGATAATTTTTAGTAAAGTAAACTAAGTTTGTCCTAGTTCTTATGGACAGAAAAAAATTAGTGAAAATAATATATTGTCCATTACACTGGGAAAAAAAAAACACTTTTTAGCCTAATTGCACAGCTCTAAGTAGTAGTGTACTTCATTGTTTGTTCCTATTCCATATTCATATTTCATATTCCTCATTTGAAGTTCACCGACAGGGTATTAGGTCATACCTCTTCTCTGTTGACTTTGGGCAGTGAAACAAAGCATGGCATGCTCATTACTGCCACTGGCTCACAGTAGCTCTGCTCATTAGAGTGGGAGTGAGTTTTGGTTTAGCTGTAATAGAGCTGCCACAGTCTCATTTCCCTTCACATCTCCCAGAATACCACTCAGGCTTTTAGGCAGATCTATCTCTGCAGTGTCTTAAATATGAATGAGCAAGTAGAGGGGGAGCTTTAGAAGCTCCGTCAGATTATCATTCCTCCTCCTCTCTGTAGACCTGAATTACGAGTTACATTTACATGGAAATAATATGCAGAAAGTAGATGAATAAAGAGTAGTTTGTTGTCCTTTTTGTAAAGATTGAGTGAGCCAGTTACTCATAAGAAAATCACTTACTGGCACGTAATGATATATGGTAACATAAATATTTCATTGCTGTACAACAGAAATAGATTGAAAATAGGCTGCCTTTCTCACGTATTGATGCACTTCTATAAATCTTTATAGACTTTACTACTGCTGAACTGCAGTCTTAACCTTCTCATATTGTTCATACTTAGACAATAATGGGACTCAAAGTCAAATCCTTTGCAGCTATCTATGTACGTCACATGTATGTTTTTATTCCTAACTTTTGTAATTCCCTCTGTGCTGTTGTAGTGTTGGGGACAATTCGCAGTGCGGTTGGAAGTGCCCAGCTTCTTATTTCACAGAAGTTTGAACAGTTCAGGGGGCTGTGCAATGAGAACTTGGTAAGTAACTTCTCTGATTCCTTCTTGATCCGTTTAATGCTACATCATCCTGTTTTATGTTGTTGTCTAATTCATGTGGAAGCCTTTTGCTTTAATCTTTCTGCTTTGAGTCAGTGTGTAGCTGTTTATTCACCTGGCTTATGTGTCAAAACCACCAAAAATATATTGAGCAATTGGTTTCAAGCACACACTCTTTATTCAGAAAATGGCTGCTTAGGATTTATGTATGTTTAGAGGGATGTCATTAATTCTATTATTGCTGAAGCCATTCATCCATCATTTCTCCATGCATTGTCTTTTTCTGGTCACTAGAACGTAAATGCCAACCCCAGACCAACGGCACAGGACCTGGCAGGGTTCTGGGATCTGCTGCAACTCTCCATAGAGGATATTAGCATGAAGTTTGATGAGCTCTACCAACTGAAAGCTAACAACTGGCAAATCCCTGAGGAGTCACAAAAGAAGGTGAAGATTTTCTTCTAAAGAAATGCATTTGAACATGATTATATTAATGTCATATATGATATCATAAAACTTTATTTTTACTTAATTTTGTTTTAGTAGTACATCATGTCTTATTTTACCGTACTTTATGTCTTCCAGGATGAAAACAAGCAGCTTCCATCATCTGTGCCAAAGAAGCAGTGCAAGCCCAAACTGTCAGCGGGGAAGGACAGGAGTGTGGACTCTGCTGTGGACAAGCAGCGGCAAGAAGCCAGAAAGCGTTTGATGGCAGCAAAGCGTGCGGCATCAGTGCGACAGAACTCAGCCACGGAAAGCGCTGACAGCATCGAAATCTACGTCCCCGAGGCCCAGACCCGCCTCTGAGAACAAACCAGCAGAGATTTTATTGAGGAAAAATCCTAACTCACTTCAGACTTTTCACTGACACAAACACTCAGACAGATCAGAGACAAACACACAGAAGTACAACGGATGCACAGAGGCCGATCCCTCTTAGCAGCACAGCTGATAACAAAAGAGTGTGGGGATCAAAACAATCCAGAATAATGCAGATCATCACTCTGCTGCCATTGGACAGAAACAACCAGATGTTTAATACTATTGTTATTATTGTTATTATTGATATTATAATAATTATTATCTCCTAAAATATATCAAGACTGTCTTAAATGTGCAAGTATCTTGGATAAGGACATCCTGTACCTTGTGAGCTGAAGAATCTTGGTATCCCAGAAGTTTACTCTCCTAATTTCCTTCACTGCTGAGTCTACCGGCAGTTGTGGCTGCCCGGTTTACAAGCTGAGCTACCATCCACACACACTCAGGATACACATGCAGGTGTACTCACTGTCCACAGAGTCTTCCTGTTCTCCTGTTCTCTATTTGTATTAGGCTGCCACTCATTGGGTGTGGTGTGTACGCTTTAATGTGCAAGAATTATAAGATGACGTTAATGTACTCAGAGGTTAAAAATGCAGAGAACCAGAGGAAGGCAGTAGCATATATATTATAAATATCACACTATTACAATGTTCATTTTGTAAATGTTGTATACCAGATTATTTGTTAGAAAGAGGTCAGTGTTCAGTACCAAGGTAGTTTTTTATAGATCGAGTACATGTACTGTCATAAAATATTAGCACTTGATGCAATCATTCACTCCACTTCTCTCGCTTCCTCTCCTTTTCACAAACACACACTGCACAGTCTGTGTCTGTGAATACTCATTGTTAAAGTCTTAAATTTGTTTATTTTTGTGAAGGCATGTGAGGAATGACTGCGCAGCCAGTGAGCTTCAGTGGAATGTATGAAACGTACGCATTTACAGCTCATTCTGACTTGATCACTGCACTTTTCCATTCACCTCAGATCAAGTTTGCCCACCTCTCTTTCACTGCATCCTCATGTGATGTAGGGGACCAAGACATTCTCCACTTTATATGGCATTCCCATTCAACCAGACTGTGTGATAGGGTGGGGGTTTACGTGCTACTGGAAAGGAAATGGAATAGCAATAATAAAATGTAATTTTATCATAGCAAGCAATGCAACAGGTACCAGGTCTTAAATTATTTTTTCGCAGCCTTTTCCAGTAAGACCTTTGCATGAAGGATGAATGTTATTTCTTGTGCAAAATGATTATCGTCAAAATGACTAAAATCTCAGGTTGAACATGCAAATAATGAAAACCACTATGGATGGATTATTTATTATAGCTACAAGTGTTCCTCCATAAGAAAAAGTTCACCTAAGGTTTTGGTGCAGTTAAGCACAGGTGTCAAAAGGTTAATTAATTTGATCAAATCACTTTAGGGATCAACTGATAAGGTTTTTCATAGCTGATAGTGATTATTAATAATCAAGGACACAAACAAATTTTGCAAGTCATACTTTTGCACTAAAAGTGAAAAATGTGGTCAAATTTTAGTGCAACTTGAACTCCTACACAATATTTTGTTGAAACTGTTTTTAAGTCTGAAATATTTCACTGTTCCATATTGTCAGGTTTCACACTGACCTGGAGGGATTTTAGATAAGTACTAGTAACAAATAAACGTTTTGTAACTGCAGTGTTGGTAGACATACAGTATAACCAGTTAGATGGTCTTATTAATGAGAACTTTTACTCTACAGATCGGCAGCTGCTTCAGAGCCAAAGTAGCACATTTTAAAATGCATTTATTTTATGGGATATTGGATGAAAAATGCTGATATTGTTAACTGTATGGTGTTGAATGTATCGGTCAAGGCCTATAATCGGTTGATCCCTACTTCACTCCCCTTTCTGGAAGCCTGAACTCCCACCCGTGATTGTTCAAAATGATTAACTGTGGTACATTTTTAATTTAAATTATAATCTCACGCTATGCTTTGTGACATCTGAAATGAGGTCAACCTAAAAGTGGCTTGACTTCTTTAATTATGATAATTAATGGTGCTGCGAGGGATTTCATATTGTGCCAATGAGGCAGTGATCAACATTTCAATGTCATTTGATAAACTTTTATTTAAAGTGATTTTTTTTATTTAATCTGCTTGTGATTATAGCAGTCTGTGTGCTCATTTTCAGCAAAGTTTTGTGTTTGAACCGGTTCTTTAAGCTATGCCTTGTCTCAGTCAGCCTCATGACACTTTCCTTATGAGACTGGAATATTTGGTTTTCAGTTTTCACAAGTGCCAAGGGTACATGAGTGTAACTGGGCATAGCTGATAACTCATTAGTGTAGCTTGACAGTCACTAGTTTTTTTCTTTTGTTTTTTTTAAGTAAGAGCTGGCTCTCCCCCTACTGGTCAGTCCTTACACGACACTCCAGACATCTTGATCTGCTCCATTTTGAATCTTTAGTTTGCAAGAAATGAAGTTGAACTGGGAATGCTGACACAACACAGAGTTGTTGATTTTCTTATTCTCTTATTTGTATTACATCAACAATGGACATGTACATTTCATTGTCCAAAGAAATCATTAAACATCCCTTTGCTACATGTCCTTGTCATCATTCTTGCTGTCTTTACTATTACACTCATCCATAATACGATGGTAATATTAGCTGCTCAGTTAATATTACACCTAAATACACCATAAGCATTAGATTATACCTTTTAAATGTTACTGTGTAATCTTTAAGAAAGCATGGCCTTCTTAATACAAAATATACAAAGATCCTTGCCAGTAAATTTTCAGTACTCCTTTATATGGGTCTTGCAAATGATTCTGAAACTACTCAGTGTTTGTAAGGCATTCAGGGTGCGTACTGTCAATGAGTTCATAACTGTGACATAGTGGAAAGTTTGTTTTTAATATATCATTTGAGAGCTGGATCCCTTTACTTGCCACCTTACTGAACTTTAAGAGAGCATGACTTGATCAGGGATCTTCAGACAGTTTGTTTACCAGTACTTCCTGAGTTTTAAAGGGCTACAAAAAGGATGATCAGAAGGTGCGACTGTGAAGGGAGACTATTCAACCACCATGTGGATGAGGCAGTGTCCCCTGGTGAAGAAAACTGCAGAACTGTCCGGATCTTCAGCAGAAACACGGTCAGTACCAGTTGTCATGAATATCTTTATGGTAATATTTGGGTAATCGTGTATCTTTGATGGACAGAATCCCATTCTGACTTCAGAGGCTGTCTGTGTGGCTACATATCTACTCATGGCGTCTGTACTCAAGAGATCCAGCTAGGAAAAAGCAAAAACTATGTAGTTTCAAAGTATCTTGTACTGATGGACATTATTTTTAATAAGCACATATCTTGCAGACGAAGGGTTGTTTAATGTTATGGTGTATTAGTTAGACACTGTGAGACTAGTTTCTTTAAGAGAATAAAGAATTGTGATTGAAATAAGTTATGTGGCATATTTTCTGTATTAAATAACCTGTAGAATTAAAGGGGAATGCCACTCAATTTTGAAATGCATGTATGTTTTCGTTGGATATATGTTTAAACCAATTACCTCAATTCTTTTAATTGATGTTATTGGGTTTGAAAAAGGAGAAATAATGTTCAGAAAACCTCTCTTTGTGATTCAAAGACACTTGTTTTTCTTTCTTTGTGATCGGTTGTTTTTATTGTTTTATAACCCAAATAAAACAAGGGTCAGCAAAACACTTGGATTTGGTCCACCTTTAGTAGGCCTATGTACATGGTCGCATAAAAACATAGATAATAGCAATGTACAATAAAATGTGAACGCACAAATATGAAAGAAAAACATCAGATTAGGACAAATATATGATCACATCAGAAGCTTTTGTCACCCTATCCACATGTCATCCACATAAGCTTTCCTTCATGTGCGGTCTTTGTGTTTACCAATTACATTGTGTTTTTTGTGGAGTTAAACAGATCAATACTTAACATTTCACAGATTTCTGTGGCAGACTGATGAAGTCCAACGAATGTGACTTTTTACCAAATTGTTGTGGTTGCAATTTTATGCAATTCAGTTAAAAATGACATTGAGCAATTCAGATGTCAGACATATAATCACATCAGTACTAAGTCTCTAAATTTAGTGGCATTCTCCTTTAAAGGAGGATGTCGTCTCAATCACAAACAGATGTTACAGCACCTCCTGCAGGTTAACACTGAATTACCCCAAAAAGTGTCATTGTCAGTAGTGAAGGCAAACATTTTTATTGAAAATTCATTAACTTGCATGATATACACATCTATTAGCTTAGGTTTAAACACGTGATTCACCATCTGTATCTGTCTGAATATCTGAGAAGTCCAAAACTCTCTAAAATTATTATAGACAAGGATTTAATCCTAAATAAATGAATCATATGTATTATTATCTATATTTCTTAAGTAAATATTTTTTGACAAGTTCAACAATACGTGTTAGACTTGGGTTTTTATCTAAAGAAAAGGTTTGGATTTGCATCTAAAGAAAAATATCTGAGCCTCACTGTGACGTTTATATTAATCAGTATCAGAATCAGAACACTTTTACTTTTAATTTGTCTTAGTGACAGGTGCAAACACAGTGGTAGAAAAGACAGAAGAATCAAATCAAATAAGTATGGCAGTGCCATTGTGACTGTTCTGTTCATGAAGGTTGTTAACAGGAAAACTATGGACCTTTATTGAAATAACTAGGTGCATTGACCCGTGGGGAACCACAGGCTCTAGATCCTCTGATACAGTTCATTCCTTTACTTTCTTGGTAAATTCCACTGGCATTTTCAGCTGAATAAACTCTCAGCTGGCATGTCTGTTTCTGCACATGAAATTTGACACCATGGCAACGTGGCCCTATTGTTTATCTGTTGCTAGGTAACCCACTTCAATGATTATTATGATTCTGGGTATTTATAAGACTACTGTATTCTAAAATTACTAATATATCCCAAAATATTGGTCCTATCAACTTGCCGTTTTCGCCAGTCTGATCCTTGACTCAAAATGCATAAAAACTCTAAACGGCAGTTATAAAGCGGATACACATACACACACGCACGCACGCAGACAGATGTCACTTGGCTTTTAATATATAGACGAGTGCAAAAGGCGTTGCAGTGTATTTATGAAGTTACTTCGAGGTATCTCCCTGGGTCGAAACTTTATCTTGAAAATTCAACCGGAAGCTATATTACACTGCAGTGATTTTACAGCGGTGAACTTCCTGTGGCTGCAGACGCCGGGTGGGCGGAGCTACAACATCCGTGAAGACGACGGGCGGCTTGTGTCTGGCTGGCGGCGTGAAAGCCGTCTGATGGCACAAGTGTAACAAAGAAATATCAATACCTCTGTTGCACCTGCTGTCTGTTGGTGAGTAACCGAACTTTATTTGTCCTCTCCGGTCGCTGCTCTGTTATTTTCAGTCCTGTGATAAAAACAGAAGTGATGAACTTTGAAGGCCGTGACTGGACTACGAATGGTGTTGAATGTGACAATATGTCACATTGGTGCAACTTCTGCTCTGAATGCAAATGTACCAGTCGTGAGGAAAGCACCACATTTTCAGGTTGCTATGTCAGATATGTTACACGGATACTTGTCGTTTTAGTTCCCTGGTTTGAGGAAGTTAAACCTGAGTATTGTCCCATTTTAACGAATGTCCATTACCTGTAATAGTGCATACTCATGACATACGATCACTGTCAGGTTCATCTAGATACAAAGAATGCCAAGAAGTCAAAAGCCACAGGAACACCAAAGAATTTCTCTTATTATTATTTTTTGTCCAAAGCATAGACTGCAACAGAAGGAAACAGAAAGAAAAATAACTTTGCACAACCTTGTAAAGAGTTTCAGATGTGCTGCTGCCTCTATGAGCCCAGCTGCTGCATCATCTGTGAGCTGTTGTCTATGTCCTGTCCTCTACAGAGAAATGCTGACCTCATCTCGCCACTGACCAGAGTTCATTGAGTTACCAGACCGACCATCAAAGGACAGCAGGACTCTGAAGGGCCTCGACATGGCTGACAGGCAGCAGAGACCTGCTGCCGCATCAGAAGGCTCAGCTGAAAGCAAAAGGACGGACATCAGGGTCAATGAGAAGAAATGCTGTGAGTCCATTGGTTTTTTCCTGTGCAACAGCAGCTCTGCCCTGAGGAAGAATGCACTAACCTGTTCTGCATTAATAATTGAACTCTTTACACCTTTTAGCATTTGTTAGTCATTAGATAATTGAATATAGTAGCACTAGACTCCCAAGTTGAGTGTTTCTTGTAGGAGCCTTTCATACCACATTGCCCTTAGGTAAGAAGAGATGATAAGGTTTCCACTTATTGTTAAATGTCAACCATTTGACCCTCCTGCTGTGGGTGTATTTGTAAAGGCAGGCCCTACAGCAGCATACCTTTGTGTGATGGTAATACTTCACTGACAGGTTAATGTTCCACTGTCAGCCAGGGAAAATGTCACTTACTGCAGCGTCATTTCATCACAGCCCTCTCAGAAATCACTATTCAGAAATGTGAGACGGATTTAAAATTTGGTATCAGTGCAGAGCTGCTCCTTCCTGCTGCGTTCTCGAGCTTCAAATCTATTTGGAGAATCTTGGGTCAAGTCTGGTCTTGCCAACTCTTTTGTTTTGACAGAGCTATTTTCTCTCAGCTGAAGATGGCCTTTTGTGGACACTGAAAAAAGTATAGGAAAAACTCAGCTTGAATATTTTCCATTTGACAGTCAAGACAACAATGTTACAGCGGATTACTTAACCAGGTTTCTAAGCAGCCAGACTTTGATAAACATTAACATGAATGTGAATGATGACGTTGATATGAGTGAGACGTCGGATAAAACTTTAACCAGTTTGTAGTTGGACAATGCAGGTGTGACACTGGTGTACACTGTGTGCAAATATATCTAAGCTGAAGTCTGTATGCATGGAGCCGGTTTAAGTGAAAACAATACTGTGAATCTTAGAGAAGAGGAGATGGAGGTCATATTGTATTTGCATTGACTAACAATTAAAATCTCTGTCTGGTTGCTATGCATGCAAATGACCTGCAGCTTGGGCGTCCTACATGACCAATTCTCCAACAGTGATAGTGATGATTGGTTTGCCTGCCAGAGGGAAAACCTACATGTCCAAGAAGCTGACACGCTACCTCAACTGGATCGGAGTGCCAACTAAGGGTCAGTACAGAAGACAGTTGAAGTTTCATGCATATTGTGATATTTGATCCGTCTGTAAGAAACAGGTAGAATAGTTGAGAGAATGCAGACCTTCAACCTTTACATCCACTACTATATTGTGAATACATATATATGTTGTAAGTCACTGACTCCCACCTCACTATGTTTCAGATGGATAGACAGACAGACATACACACACTGTACAGTCTATGATACTAATAGACAGACCCAGTTGCTGTTCCTTTGAGAGACAAGGGTAATGAAGTGATAGCAACCCAAACTCATATTGAAAGGGGTTATATGTAGTATTAATATTCCAAACTATCAACAGCGGGGGAAGTCACATACTCAACCACATTTAGGACAACCAAAACAACCAACAACACAATGCTGTGTATCCACAGACTGTGTCACTCACTGAATAAAGTTTAAATCTGTACACCTGTGCCATGGTATTACCAAGTTCCCTTTTTTACATTAAAAACTCAGTTATTTTGATAGTCGTTTAAAGGTTACTGTCAGCTTATAGTTTACATTATAGCTTTGTTAGCTTAGCTCTGTTTTTTATTCACAAAACAGCCACAGTAAAACCACAAATAACCACTGTACAGTTTATATTGTCAGTAGCTACACTAAAGATCTGTTATGAATTGTCCAAACAAAGTCAGAGTTTAGTCTGAACTGTGGATCAACAGACGGCCAACTTAGCAAAGATAATAACATCACATAATAACTTTATACCTTCATAAGCTTCATAAGCAAACTCACCCATGAAGAAGAAACGCAGCTCCATTCTTTTCATTTAGAGCTGTGTCCAGTGGTGAAAACAACCACAGCACTCCTATTTTTTATTTATTTATTTTTTAATCATTTTCTCACTTTATTTGACTCTAAAAGTTAACATTTCACTACTCCATGGTGCTAGACACAAGTCTTCCAAACTGTTGGGGCAAAAATATTCAGTTCACACCTCTACAGTTCAGTACATAACTTAAGGTCTTTTCATTCTGATCACTCTAATGATACTCATAGTTTAATATTATAAAGAAGAAATACTGTATATAGCACTTTCAAATGAAAATATGATTAAAGTCATGTTTTTGTTTGTAGTCATGTTTGTAATTCTGCTCATCAGAACCACCGTTTGTAGCTGTAGGCTTACAGTTTGTTGTTGTATACATGGAATGCTGGAGAACTGCTTTGCCAGAAACAACTGAGGTAAAGGTCGGAACTCAACAGAAAACAGACTCTAATTCTTTCCGCTGGTTCTTTGTGTCTTGTCCTGTCTGTCCCCCTCGGCTCTCTCGCAGTGTTTAACCTTGGAGTTTATAGGAGGGAAGCCGTGAAGTCATACAAGTCTTATGACTTCTTCAGACATGACAACAAGGAAGCAATGCAAATTAGAAAGTGAGTATATTCTGAGCCATGTGTGGAATTAGATATCAGTACTAGAGTGAGCTCTGTTTCAGATTTAGCACACTGCTGTAAGGATTAGTAAGCCTAATAAAAACATGGTATTGTTTACAGAGCTGAGTGTACAGGGTATTTTCAATAAAGGACAGCCTGTTAAATGACTCTGTTGGATGGTGTTCATTTAATAAAGGGTGCTTTGATTATTACAGTGGATGATGTGTTTATAGCTTCAATATTGTGATCAGTGTTCTTTCTGTTCCACAGACGGTGTGCTCTGGTGGCACTGCAGGATGTCAAGTCTTACCTAAATGAGGAGGGAGGCCAGATTGCTGTAAGGATGCAAAAAAATCCACCAATTAGTGCATTTGTATTTGCTGTTAAGAAACCTGTTAATAGGCCTGAGTGTCCTCTGTTCTATCAGGTCTTCGATGCCACAAACACCACCAGAGAAAGGAGAGAACTTATCCTTAATTTTGCAAAGGATAATGCATACAAGGTTAATGAAGTTAATAATATTAGCTGAATCAATTTGCAGATTTTTAACAACTGTGAATCACTTATGGCTGATTTTGTTGGTCAGGTTTTTTTTGTGGAGTCCATTTGTGATGATCCAGATGTTATCGCTGCAAATATCCTGGTAAATGATGTATTTATTCTTTAAAGATTTTATGGACACACATTTTAACCTGAAGTGGTTGAAGTGTCTGTTTTGCTCAATAACCTCTACATATCTGTCTCTTCCACAAAGGATGTGAAAGTGTCCAGTCCAGATTACCCTGAGAGAGACCGAGAAAGTGTCATGGAGGACTTTCTGAAGAGGATAGAGTGTTATAAAGTAACCTACCAACCTTTAGATCCGGATGCACATGACAAGTAAGATGTTAAAGCAAAAATCGTGGAGGTTTACTTTTTTTTTTTTTTTTTTTTTTTTTTTAAATACTCATATTGTCTGCAAACAGTTGTAAAACTCACAGTGTGCATAAGGAGGGCACTGAATGAACATGCACTTACAGGAGTTGTCCAGTAGGTGGGAACAGTAGCTCATTTGTAATGTGGAACAGATGGTTATTGTCTGGCAGTTGAGCTCTGATATGTGCAGCTGATCCCAAATGTAATTAGGCCATATAGGTCAAGGAAAACAGCATTGATTCAAAGGGTGCTTTTTTTTTTTTCTTCTTTTTTAAGTTTTCTAAAAGATTCAACTGTTGGTTGATGACTATTACTTGTATATTACTGTACTGATGTATATTACTTAAGTCAGCAATAATAAAATTTATTAATATTTGTATTTCCAAAAAATGTTTTTATGTGAATCTATTCTACAGCTGTGTTAAGTGTCCCTGACATTGAGCTGTTTGTACAGAATGTCCCAGAGTATCTGATAGAAATGTCTGATTACATCCGCATGTTTAGACTATGCCAATACTGCAAAATACCGCTTTCCTTCCCTTATGTAACATTTGAAAGGCGTTGCTTTTTATGCTCTACTGAATATCCCTCTGTTATCCTGTTTTCTTTATGATTTACAGGAACTTGTCCTTCATCCAGGTCATCAATGTTGGTCGTCGTTTCTTAGTCAACAGGGTGCAGGATTATATCCAGAGTAAGATTGTCTACTACCTCATGAATATCCATGTCCACTCTCACTCCATCTACCTCTGTCGGCACGGAGAGAGCCATCATAACGTGGAGGGACGCATCGGAGGAGACTCTGAGCTATCTGACAATGGGAAACAGGTGCTTCTGATTTAGACAGTTACGGACAGTAAAACAACATGTTTTTACACTATATAAAATATCAAGCAGGCGGTAACCATTAGATAACACTTTGCACATGGGGTTTTTGGCATAAATCCTGTCCCCTTCAATAAACCCTTCAATAGCGTCAATAAAATCCTGCTGTTATAAATAAAGATGTCATGGCCTTTAAGGAAAGAGTTATATCAGTATATCCATCATCTAAATTCTTTGCAGTATTTATGCTTTTGTTAGTGTTGTAACTCTGGCTCCTTTTTTAACCCGTGTTGAATGTCTCGTTGTTTACTCTCAGTTTGCAGCAGCATTGAAGACTTTTGTTGAAGAACACAGTCTGATGGACCTGAAGGTTTGGACCAGTCAGCTGAGGCGTACCATTCAGACGGCAGAGGAGCTGGGGGTTCCTTATGAACAGTGGAAAATCCTGAATGAAATAGACGCTGTATGTCCTCTGCCATAGTAGTGAGCAGCCACACAACAACAGTCTGTTTTTAGGTAATAAAGAAATGTTTTAATTGATTTTTAAAAAATATATATTTTATTGTATGTTTTAGGGAGTGTGTGAAGAGATGACATACAAGATGATAGAGGAAACATACCCAGAGGAATATGCCATGAGGGACCAGGACAAGTACCACTATCGCTACCCAGGAGGAGAGGTAAAGCTTCACTTTTCTAAAGTGATTAGAGCAAAGTGATTAGTGATATGGTAATCTTAGGCGTATGTTTGTGTAGCTGATATCATGTAGCATCCATTATGTTTGTTGCCCTACAGCAGGGGTGTCCAAAGTCGGTCCTCGAGGGCCGGTGTCCTGCATGTTTTAGATATTTCCCTCTTTCAGCACA
>JAPQRQ010000026.1:11009650-11031019 GCA_037367365.1 Apogon talboti | reverse complement strand
GGTAGTATTTATTGGATATTATGGTAGTATTTTACCAATTTGACCCACTGGAAATTGAATTAGTCTGTATGTGGCCCTTGAACTAAAATGATTGTTAATATCTTAGTGTAATTTTAGAATTTCATAAATTCACCCCACAGGCCGGACTAGACCCTTTGGCGGGCCGGATTTGGCCCCCAGGCCGCATGTTTGACACCCCTGGATTAAACAAACAACAATATTAAAATGCAATTATTTCCCTTCCTTCACCATGATCTTCCCTTTGATTTTCAGTTTTTTGTTACTCCATTCTTTCTGGAGAACTTGTTCTCATCACTTTGTCTTCCACCTAGTCATATTTCTAGAAATGTCAAAGTGTTTCTGGTTCTGTTCCTGCTCTTACCACATCGGCCACTGTCTCTCTCCCAGCCCGGGCCACAGTTTTCCTGAGGTGGAGCCGCTTGGGGGAGTTTTTGAGCCACCTCATATTCCAGGCCTGCAACTCGGATCAGGAAGCGCTCCTGGTTGATGGATTTCTTTAGAGCCTTGATATACGTCTTAACCTGCTTCTCCATTCGCTGTCTAAGGCAGCTGAGGTTGCAACTCCCTAGTAAGGAGTGAATAAAACATACTGTGTATCAGTAACAAGTAAACAACACAACATCAAAAGGAAAGTTTGTGCTTGGGGGATGTGTAGTGAATTTATTTATGCCAATGGTTGGAAGGGGGATTCATGTGACCACAAGAGGGAGTAGTGAGTCACTCTGCTGGTCTCCTATGGTGAGGAAAATAAACACCACAGGGCCTTTGACCAAAGTGTCCAAAAGTGACCAGATGGGATGAGAACCGATAAGAAACAACTTTTATAGTCAAAGAAAGACATAAAGTGATAAAAGCTAGAAGCAGTGGACACAGCCCTAAATGAAAAGAATGGAGTTTGATGCTGAAATCAGTGTTTCTTCTACATTGAGGAGTTTCATTATGAGGCTCATGAACGTATAAACTTATAAGATCTTCGCTAAGTCGGTTTGTTGATCCATGGTTCAGACTAAACCGTGACAGTTCTGACCTTGTTTGGAAGATTCCAAACAGATCTTGAGTCTAGTTATTGACAACACAATGAGAACCAACAAACATGGAGGTAATTTGAGGTTTTACTGTGGCTGTTTTGTGTCTAAAACCAGAACTAACGGAGCTATTACACAAACAATGGGCTGACACAGCAGATGAAGATTATAAGACACAATGTCATTTTGACCAGATGTCAAAATACGCAGTTATGAGTTTTAGCTTGAAGAAGAAAACTTGATGGTCCCATAACACAGATGCTTTATACTTTATTCAGTGAGTGGTATAGTCTGTGGATACATAGTGTTGATTTATTTGTGGTTTCGGTAGCTCTAAGTGTGTTCTAGTATGCGACTTCTCCCTGCTGTGGAGAGTTTGGAATATCAATACTACATATAACCCCTTTAAAATGGTAATAAAGTATTTTCAATTTCGATGCCTGACCTGTAGTGTCTCCTGGTTTGACCTCGGCTTCCAGCTCCAAAGTAATGCGTGTTACTTCTTTATTAGAAGGGTTTCGTGCACGACGTCCTTTAGCTTTCTTGGAGGAATCACATTTGAGATTCACAAATGTGACCAAGCAGTTACTGCAGGGTTGCCCCCCTCCTGTGGAAGACATGACGTCATAGTCTGTAAGGTCATACATTGTACAGTACACATGTCTATCTAACTTTACCTTGATAATGACTCATTTTAATTATTATATGAATGTTAGATCAGTAGGTTCAAAGGTAGGATAACATTTCAATTCAAGTCAAAACACTTTATTTGTCCCAAAGAGGCAAGAGTAGTACAGAAAACAGGAAACATCAAACAACTCTAAATCAAGACATTTTAGATGAAATGACATGGGTGAAAATCAGAGCAAATATAACTGTGCTGTGATGATAATAGGATGGAATTGGCCTGTTAGGGTTAATGCAAAACAACCCTAGATGGAATAAATAACTGTACAAAATTAGTGCAACAAAAGCAAGAAGGTAAAAATACTAGCAATCAATAATACTGAATTATATTCTGTTAACTACTGATATGGCATCATGCGCAGCCCCAACAAATACTGATGTGACAGACCTGGTCCTAGTGTCCGTCCTCTGTCCTCCGTTCGTCCAGTCAGCTTCGGGTGCAGATGACATTTGGCGTTTTTAATCTTGAAAGAAGCCGTCTGCTTCACTGGAGGGGCCAGAGTCTCTACAGACAAACACAGCAAAGTGGGTACATGCACACTGCAACTACTTGAGACGGACCAGATTGTTGATTAGTGATTAATTGGAACCGTCGAGATGGCAGCGAACCTATGCAGCTCTGACTGCTGCTGGAGTTGAGTCTGGAGGGCGAGGCCTTTCCTCTGAGGATGGGGATACCACAGCTCACTGAGTAGCTGTTATCAGACTCTGCCAAAGATCATAAGCAAATGAGGTTCATGAAATGTTTTTAATGACACAGACATGCAGATACGTTTCAATGGTGTGCGATGTGATGTACCTGCTAGATAGTGAGCCTTGGAGGCGCAGGTTAGAGAGCAGCTCTCTTTTTTGCCCATCTTGCTACAGGTCAGAGTGGCCTTTGGTGCAACAAGTCCAGGAGGACACTTCACCAACTCTGAGAAAAATAAAAAACCAAAAAGAAAATGACACAAAATTTTAAATAATCAGTCATTTTCTAGTCCAGGGGTGTCAAACTCATTTTAGTTCAGAGGCCACGTACAGCCTATATGATCTAAAATAGGCCAGACCAGTAAAATAATAGTATAATAACCCACAGTATATATAATGCCAACTCCAAACTTTTCTCTTTGTAAAATTACACTATGAGAAGGCTTGCATGTACAAACTATCCTTTAAAAAAGTAACATGAACAACCACGAACCTGAAATTTAGTATGAAAAATAAGTGCAATTTTAACAATATTATGTCTCAGCTCATCATTTAAACATATGCATTACAACTTAAAGATTACAGTGGATCTGTGAAGCCATGAAACATTTAGTAACAGGCATAGTATTGTTAAAACTGTACTTTTTTTTCTAATAAATTTCAGATTGTACATGGCTGTTCAGGTTATTCACATTTTTTTGCGAGAGGATAGTTCATTAAACTTGACATCTTCATGTAATTTTACTTTTTTTTTTACACTAAAACAAGTAGAATAATTACCTATAAATAATGACACCTCCAAATTTTTCTCTTATTTTACTGATCTGACCCACTTGGCCTCGAATTGGTCTATATGTGGCCCCTGAACTACAATGAGTTTGACACCTTTGATTGTTAATATCTTCATTATAATTTTTGCATTTCACAAAGACATCCCACGGGCTGGATTGGACCCTGTGGTGGACCGGTTTGGCCCACAAGCTGTATGTTTGACATCCCTATTCTAGTCAGTTGTGGCTAATGAAAGGAGGACAGAGTGCTCACTATGCTTTAAATGCGTGTGTGTGGATTGACCACAAGAGGGCACTGCTGCTACATACCAATGCAGTCTTTCCTGTTCCAGTGTAGCTTAAATCCAGGCGGACAGGTACACTCGTAGCTCCCCAGAGTGTTAATGCAGCCATATTTACAGCCCCCGCGATTTATGCTGCATTCATCAATATCTGGAAAACATGTAATAACATTTGCACATTAAGAGAATCCAGACATGCAAAAGATAGATACAAAGACTCTACACATCAAAACACATGGGGGACAGAAAAGCTTTTCGATGACAGAGGGAACATTTGAAAGCAATGTGGTCAATCCAAAACAATCTGGAGTCAATTTAGGTTGAATTGAATAAAAGAGAAACTGGATTATTAAGAAAAAATACACTTGACAGCTGCAAATGAGGAGTTCCTGTGAGGTCAGCTCGATACATCCTGCAGGAACGTCACATTCATGGAAGATTAATGTGTTTGTGTGTAAACAGAAGTAATTCCTCGTTTTGATGTCAGCACATTCAATTTCATGGTCGAAACTTCAACGGGGGGAAAACTTGCAACGGGGAATAAATTATGATCACCTTTCCACGTATACACCGAGCTAAAGCCACTAAAAGCACCCAGGAACCAGATGCAAGCTGGCTGTGATAGACAACAGACTGAAAATTAGTTTAGTCTTTAGAGCTGAGGATGCGGTAGGCTGCGGACAAGTGGTGGAGACATCGGGAAAGAGACAGAGATAATGGCAGTGATTGATGATCTGGCCCGCTGATATGAAATGCTCTTCCTTGTCTCATTCAATTATTCACCGTGAATAAAAACAGTCTGCATGCCTCTGCACTCCCAGGAGAGGATGATGACTTCATCAACTCTTCTCCGCCAACGTGTAGCCGGTGCCGCTTGGAAATGCTGTGAAAGATGTGCTGCTTATCCTCTGCATCAAAGCACTCAATTTAAAGGACAAAGAAGTTTAATGAATATTTGATGGAAACTGAGCTCATCTGCCAGCGACTGTTGTTTTGACTTCTTTGTTCCTCCCATACTTGGTGTGTAACCAAATAGATCAATGGTGACCTTTTACCACATGTCTTTAGTCTTTTTCTTTTTGTGTGCACTCATAAAAACAATCTGAGCGAGACACGCAAGGAACGGAAAAAAAGGACAAAATGACAAATTGACATTTAGTCTCAGCAACATTTTTGTAATGGTCGACTTCATTGCGACACGGTCATCTTCAAATTTAAGTCAGTTTAGCAGATGTAGCCTCAGTAGTTACAAGCGGCTTGCAGTGCCATCATAATAATAGTTTTTAAATGAAAAAAACAACCGAGATTTTTTTTTTTTTTCCCTTACCTTAAGACAAAAACATTTCTGTCACTGCTGGCTCAGTCTGATTCAGGATTTTAAAAATACATACAATGTGTACTATTTAGTCACAACTGCTCCGAGTGTGTTTTCTTACCAGATAAGCAAAAATGAGGGGATTGTTTGGCTAGCTGAGAGGCAGAATGGCTGCATATACTCTCACTTGGGAGGAATGCTGTCAGGCCTCAGTACAATGCCTGACAGCAGGTCACTGACCTAATTGGGTTTGTTAGGGTGAGTCTATTGTTAAACACTGAGCAGAGCTTTCTGGATTGTTTGGCAGCTATATTTCGGTTGATAAACTGCGTGGGGAACAACATAACCTTGGTTATGGCGAGTAGTGAGAAAGTACAACAGGGAGCACCATAAATCTCTGGGGTTATCTAACACTTCCGACAACGCCGATGAAAAGAGAGGGGAAATCATTCATCACCGGCTCTCTCAACAATGGTATAGAGAGTCATTTACACCACACCATCTCCTCCTCTCTGCTGCTCAGCGTGGCCTGATCACAGTCCATCATGAGAGTAAAAGCCTTACAAATGCCATTCTGGTACTTTTCTTCCTCGAACTGACAGCTAATATTGCTTTGTATGTGTGGAATGGAGCTCGTGAACCTATTAAACCCATATGAAACATCCTGCGCTACATTATGTGATTCGAAAAATATATGCAGGTAATGGAATAAATGAAAGCACTTTACACTATAACACAATCCAGCTTCATCATATAACCCTCTCTTGGTTTTAACATCTGGACCTCAAAGAGACTGTATATTACACCATGTTAGTTTACAACATTGCATAAAGCCCTATAACTTTTTTTTTGTCCAAATTTGGTATGTATCACATGCACATGCGCTGTCGTGTCAGTGCAGACCTGTGTGTGTACATGTTAGAGTTCACAAATCTCTTTCCTTATTTTACATTCTGTTGAAACATTCCTGATCAGTAGACCTGTCAAACAACAGAAAAAAGAAAACAGTGTGAATCACTGCGAAGTTATGTATTTTGAGTTCGTATGCTGTCTCTCTGTCTCTCCCACAACTACTGTGAGGCCCTGAGGCACTGGAGACAGCAGCAGATTTTAACTGGTGATACACACTCCATCAAAGGGCAGCCGCACCACCCTGATGTGCTCTGGTGGGCCTCTTGCTGCCTGCCAGGCAGATCTGACACACCCCCACACACCTTCTGACACCAAAGGCTCTTTCTACTATCTCCACCGCACCACAGTACAGTAGGTACCTGGTAAGGGTTGGTGAATGCAGTCATACCCCATCTTACTCCGAGGACCATAACCAAGTTTTTTCATGTTTTAGTCCATTAACTACAGCACAAATCGTCTACACTTTACATTACTGCCAAGCTTTTAGATTGATTTCCTGCCTTCCAGGCAGCCACCTGTTTCAGCTCATTTCAGTACATTCAAAAATCAACTTGCAGAGACTTAAAACTGTTCTGAAATAGGTAATCCATCAAAGTGGGCCTTTAGTTACATGTAGTTTTTGTCAAAGAATGCAGACGCTTGCAAGGACTTTTCTGTTGCGAATGTTTTCAAGGACACTTTGAAATCCAAATAAGAAAACTTTTTGTTTAGCTGTGAAATCTCACATTGCGCTGAATGTATCACCACAGAAAGGCCTTTCATCAGCACTACCAAAAAACCAAACAAATAACTAGAATTTGCAAAAAATAAGCATTAAATACACTGTGATGTATCTGCTATCAAGAGGAGTCTTACCAAATTGTTCTTGTTGTGGTACAAAATAATAAATCAGCTACTCTGTGGAAGGTAGGACACTGGACTAAAAACATAACGCTGCTTTGGGAATTGATCCACATTTATCTAAAGAGTTTTAAATGCCTTAATTAATCAGTTAAAGATAAACCTCTGCTATGGGCCGCACGGATACATATTATAGTGGTTTATGTTATGTGTCAGTAAAAAATTAATTAAGGTAATATTAATAAAATAGTCTAATTTTATTGTGTTGTGACCTGCCAGTGACGCAGGCAAATAATGGAGAGTTAATAAAGAGGTGTGAGAGGCAGTAGAGGAGGGAAGGATGGGTTTATAGGAGACAGGGTGTGAGGAGTGGAGGGGAGGGGGGAGGGGGGAGGTGTTGACTCACCTCCACAGTGCGCCAGGCCGTAGAGAACGTAACCTTTATGACAAAGGCACTGGAAACTGCCGGCAGAGTTGACACAAAAGTGGTCACAGGCACGGTCAAAAGAGCACTCATCAATGTCTGTACAGAAAGAGAAACATGTTAGAAATTTCCCACAGACCAACAAATTGCAGCAAAGATGTTTCAATTTTCAACCAGGACTGACGTGTCCTCGGATCACAGCATATTTTCCCCTGTTTTTATCTTTTGTATTGTATTCATTTTCTGTCACAAATTGCACTAGGTCAAATCGCATGTCAAAACAAAAATAAAAATAAAAAAAAAAAGCATCCTTTGAAAAGACGTCACATTCTGTTTGGTGCTTGGTATCGTGGGTGACCTCCTGCAGTCATCCAGTTTTCCATTTCCATGCACTGAAATGGAATTTTGGAAATAACAAGCAGCCACAGTAGGAGTCAAAAGAAAGTCTGCGCTTCACCTGATAATAGGGCTGAGGAGGTTTTTCACTCCACATTGAATCTGACAATCATTTCCCTCCTCGTCTCTTCACTGTACCACCGTTGTCACTGGATTTCTCTGTTTAAGTTTTGACACTTTATGGGTATTATGTGAGCAATATTCAGAAGTTTCATATTTTTTAACAACTCATATCTTTGATGTGTTTAGGTAAATGTTTTCCGGTGGTTTCTATGTCTTATCTTTTGGAGGTTTTCTGCTCTCTCTCTTTTTTTAATATTTTATTTTTGATTTTTCATAGGACAACAATACAGTTACATACTTGCAAAACAAGACAACCTCACAGACCCACAACAACAGGGCCAGAGACAACAGACAGACACCCAGAGAGACACAAAAAAAAAATAAATAAATAAATAAAAAGCTCTCTTACACGTTACATCCTGATAACTCTGTTTAATATCACAGGTCCGAAGACCATCTGAAATGATCTTTAAGCTACAGGAGGTAGATAACATTTGGTTTTAATACCATAAAGGTTTCTTTTAATGTCAGCAGTAATCTGTGTCAAGCCCACGCAGCACATGCAGGGGTGAAAATGGGAAAGTGCTACGACTACGTGGATGTCTAATTGGCTAATTTAAAAAAAAAAAAAAAAAAAAAAATCCCAGGAATATTACGCTTTCATCCAGTACATCTGAAACTCCTATGAGTTACGAGGCAGCGCCAACCGCCATCAAACACAAGATGCAGGCATTTCACATCAATTACAGGACTTCAGTTAAATAATGGGTTACCAGAGGAGACAAAGACGATAGACTGATAAATATCTGCACACCAGCTCTGTAGCGTTAGACTCGGATTCACACCAGGCATAATCTTTCATAAGCACAGCTGAACTCTGTGCAGACCAGACTTTGAGGTTAACACTTGGCAGACATTTTATAAAGGCACCAAAAAGATGAAAATGTTATGAAATTAAAAGCTTATTAAGTGATCAGTTTACAAAAGTGCAGAGACACTTTGGAGGGAATCCACAGGTTCATGTTCAAAAGCCTGAAAACCCCTTAAATGGTGATACTCACATGAATCACCACATTATAGATCAAATTCTGGTGATCAAATTATGTCACGTCTTGGAATTGTTTATAAAAGGTGGCATACTAAGCAAAAGATTTACTTTGCTCAGCACACTTTTAAGCAAAGCGTCTAAAACCCTCTGGGAATTAGGTGTGGTGACTGATTTTCCCTCTTCAAAAAATGTTGCAATAAGTGACGCCAGAGGCTGATCTGTAACTTATCATTATATAATTTTGTGTTATGCTATGTAAAGGTGTCTGGGACTCCTACTACCCTAATTTACCAGACAGCTAAGGTAAGGCATGGAGTGGGTGGGCAGGACTGCATCATTAGTAGTTGCACATACAGGGGAAAATAGAAATACTAAAATGTGGAGTAAATGTACTCATACAGAGGAAGCACATGATTGTATAACAAAAATGGGTGCGACTGATTAAACTGAGCGAAGAAAAAAGGTGACTATATAATAAGGTCAATGGAAAAGACATGGGATTTGTTGACGGCATCTCCCCAAATGCCCTCATGTGGATTAAGGAGTGAGTAGGAGTCATTCTGAAGATGGAGGTATGTTGACAAGGGCTCTGCAGACAAGCCCCATCCTGACTTACAGGCTATGGTCCACTGGCAGCTGGGAAACACCATGACTGTTTAAACCAAGATAAACTCAGAGTTCAGTTTACACATCTCAACACCTCACTGAGAGAGAAAATGTCCATACAAGTGTAACTGATGTCACTTGTCCAGACCTATGATCACACTGGTGAGGTGAAGATGAATTACAATGTGAATCAAATACAGATCAGCTAGACCCATTGGAAAAGAAATAACAGACCATTTTATAAGGCTGGTTAACCCGTGTTAGGAAAAGACAGTCTTTAGAACAAGGATACTCAATTTGCTTCGTCTAGAGTAGTCTTTCTCATATGGAGGTATGCGTACCCCCCAGGGGTACTTGGAAGAAGCCCAGGGGGTACTTGAAAATGTTTTTGGAAAAATACGTAAAATAAGTCAGCATGTACTGAATACAAAATAAATAATGAGAATTAATGCTGAAATATAAAACACAATAAATACATTCATATGATAATAAAATTAACCCTAACCCTAGTGTTATTGTCAGATTTAGTAACATTTTAAGAACGTTTGTATTTTATATTATTCAAGATGAGTCTGTGTAATTCAGTAAATATTTTTTGTTGATGGAAGGTTCATTTATTTATTAATGACCAATTAATTTATTTTGCTTATCAATGAAAGGGGGCACTTTTCAGTTTATATTTTGCACACAAAATTTACTTCAATAATTAACTATCAAAAATGCTGAAGTGAGAATTGGGGGTAAAAAAAGTATACTTCAGGGGGTACTCCACTGTAAAAAGTTTGAGAACCACTGGTCTAGAGCACCTTATGAAAAGGCCAGGTACCAGTGAAAGAAGTCTTAAAAGAAGAAAAAATAGTTATGAGTATCTTCAGCGTGTTTAGAATAAAGAGTTCTTGTGTTATGAATGTGACTCAAACAGTATGAGGATTGTTCTACAGGGGTGAAGAAAATGAATCAGCTTATTTAAAGATCTCTTTGTTGCCATCTTGTGTATCACTAATAGACAACCAAGGGTCAGGAACAATGTTGTACATATTTGTGACTGGGTCGTATATGGAATATGAGTAGATAATTGGGTCCAACACTCAGCTGTGTAAACCCCCTGTCTTTGTATCTGCTGAACTGATCTTTTATTTCTCAAACACTTGGATGAAGCGTCTGTGTCGAAACACCTCAGCAATCTGCCACATAAGCCCACTAAATAAATGTAGTGTGATTTGACTTGGAAGTACCATATGTGCCACACTTCATATAGGTATGTCAGAGATGTCAGTGTATTCTATTGTGAAGATGTGCACTGAATTTATGCACAGCCATGGGCCGACATGTGACTGTGAATGTATGTGACGCCCCGAGGGAGTAGTGGTTGAGAATATGGTGGTTCACATTCTGAAACGTTCTCAAGAAACAACTTTCCGAGTGTCGTTTCCACCACTGGACACAGCTCTAAATGAAAAGAACAGATGATGATAAAGTTGTAGCATTTCTTCTGCTCTCATGTGTTTGATTATGAAGCTCATGAAGGTATAAAGTAACTATAATATGCTATTATGGTTGCTGCTGTGTGTTGACATGTGGGTTCAGACTAAACTGATCTTTAGTGCAGCTATTGACAACATAAACTGTACAGAAAATGGAATTGATTTGTCTTTTTACTGTGGCTGTTTTCTGTCTAAAAACAGAGCTAAGCTAACAGAGAAATCATGTAAACTATCAGCTGAGGCAGCACATAAAGATTATAGGACAGTGCTATGTTTACTGACTGAAGAAGAAAACTTGATGATACCACTGCACAGATGCGTGTAAATAGTCTGTGGAAGCACAGCATTAATACATTGGTGATTTTAGTAGCAAAGTTAAACTTCCCCATACTGTCTGGAATATCAATATTACAAATATTACCTGTTACTAAATGATATTTATTGGATAAAATGAACATCAGAAATGAAACTTTAGTACCTTAAGTCAATGAAATGATAAATAAAAACTGATATTTGGCCTGTGTGATAGATAAATCTGATTTTTCGCTGAATTTAAGAGCTGCAACAGAATTTTAGCTGTAAAATGTCTGGTAGCATTGGAATAAAAATGAGCTATTTGTTGTCTTTTGACTTAAAAATACAAAAAACTAAATCAACCTTGAGTTTTGACATTCTATTGACACAAAACATGTTGATGTATTATATGCGATTGTTTTGCAGGGATTTGTACTGACCTGCCAAACAAGCCTGTGATCGTGGACCTCTGAGATGAAACTTGGACCACTATAGATGCCACTGTAGCCTTGAGTCTGCCCTCAAAGCTTAATTCCATTACACTGTAAATTGTAGCTTGGCTCTATTCACTGGGCCAAATCTAACCTCTTTTGATGCGTGTGGAAAGCCACATAGTGAATTGTAAATGACGCAGTGCACATGGATGAAGCTTTTCATAATACAACCATTACCTGCTCCACCACCTGCTGGCGAGTCAATTGAAAAAAATAGAGACAGTGTTGCTTTCCTAAGCAAGTACAGGAATGATGTCTGATGCTCATCCAGCAATACTATTTCCAAACTGATGTAGCAATAGATTATAAATGAATATAGTTGCTGGCATACAGTACTAAGTAAAAGTACTCGGTCAATGTTAAGTTTGTTGGCCCGGTAAAGTTATAATGTCCACACATTTCTCAGTCTGTGTATTAAGATCCCATCTGGATATATAAGAAATATGTACAGCATTAAAAACAAAAGTTTCAGGAACAAAAACAGCTTCTATAAACCAAATTGTGACCTCCCTTTGCATTTAACATGTCTTTAACCCTTTTGTTTAGACAATATGAGATTTATGGCATCAATGTTCTGATGTTTTATACCAGGTTTGATTCAAGGGGTCACACTTAATAGTGACTATAACCTTTATAACCCATTTAGTTCAGTTTTTTGTGTGCCTTTTAAGGCTGTGCACATATTCCCTGTACTTTTCTGTTGTACAGTATGTGAAGAAAATAGAATGAGAAATAAATATGTGTGCCCATTTTAACCATGAAAAAACAACAGAGCTACAGGTAAACTAAGATTTTTGCACAGTACTGTACATGGTTATTATGTTTTTCTGACACTGTTTCTTAATACACAGTTCAGACTAGATATCAGTCAAACTGAGGCAGGTCTGACTTTCAACCTGGATCTTTAGTGTAGCTACTAATGAAAAAAGAAACACAAAAAACAAACTATACAAGGGTGTGATTTATATTTATACTTTGGCTGTTTTGTCGCTAAGACCTGAGGGAGGCTAAAGACTGTTAATATAAACTAAAATCTGATGCAACATGTGCACAGCAGACAGCAGTGTTATGGTGACCATCTGTCTGAGTTCATCTTCGAAAGGAGAAAAGCCGACACTGAAATAACATAGGCACTGCAATAAGCTTCACACTTTTTTCAGCGAGTCACAGGTCTAGTGTTTAATTTAGTACCTCCTGCTGTTGATGACAAAGTTCATTTTTAGTTTCAATACCAAGTATTGCCTTGATCCCATTTATTTTCATTGTGAATTAGAAAACGGTCATAGGACCAGTCGCCACATTACCTCAAGCTTTAAGTTAAGTGCCCCTGCTCTGTAGCTTCTGCTTAAGAGATATACTTTAATCTAAACTAATGAGGCCAAAAATATAGAAACACACACTCGTGGTCATCTATTAAAACAAGAAAAATTCTTCTCACCCCCATCATATTTTGTCAAAAGAGGGAATATGCGCGGCGTGCATTCCATTAATGCTAAGTGAGAAAAATATGAACTGACCCTTTCACCTGTATTGAAAGACATCCTGCTTTCATTCCAAGTTCCAGGCGCGGGAGGGATGATCAGTGTGTGAGAAAAATGACAGGAATGAAAAGCGAGGATAAGGAGCAGACAGGTGACTCAGTCGTCGTGAGTGTGTGTGAGCCTGGCAACACCTCACTCAACAGGAGGTGAGCTTTATCACATTTCCTTCTTTCCAGACAAAACACGCAGCACTAAACAAGGACAACGTTGTTCCAAAGTTGGTCCTGTGCACCCAAACAGCACATGGCAGAAGTGGCTAAGGCACGGTGCCACAACAAACACGCTGCAATTTACATTCCGTCATGCACCGTCCACATTTTCTCAGTTATCTATGTTATTTTGGCAAAATAAACTTTTCATTGTTTAGAAGAAGAATGAGAGAAAGGAATCCCACCAAAAATAGATGTGAAGTGACAAAAAAAGTGGCTGCAAAACACAATGACACACTGTATATTTTCACTGACCACATATGATGTTTGTGTACTGCGCACAGAGTGGTGTGATTCAATGCTGCAATTCTAAACCCATTGCATGACATTGATGTGTACCAGGCTGGATATTGATTGACCACATCAATAAAAGAAGAGAATAAAAAATAGCTTGTCATCTGTTTTTCCACTCAGAGCGAGGCTGAGCTCAGATCCGCCGTTCTAGCCTGCTTGTCTTCTTTCACCAGATGTTTCTGCATGGGCCCGATTTATCCGAAAAAGCAGAGGTTTTAGAGTCGGAGCTTTAATTCCCCACACCTGTGTTCTACCGTGGCAAACTCTTTTCTATTTGTTCTGTAGCTAGTCGACACAGCTCCTGCTGAGCGATGGCTACCACCAAATATAACAGACAAACAAGTCAGAGAGGCCTGGTTTGGCTTCTCTGCAGGCAGACATTTCTTAGAGCATATTTTGTGCCGCAATGAGGACATTTCTACTTTGTCATTCCTTTTCGTCTGAGCATTAAAATTCATGATCCAACACACCACTTTAGAAAAAAAAAAGCACACTTTGGGGAAGTAATCCAGAGAAATGATTGTTGATCATAACCGGCAGAGGGTTGAGAGAATCAATCTGTATTTCTTTACCGACATTATTTTGGTAAAAATATAAATACCTGTATAAAAAAAGACTGGTAAATCTAATTCAATTTCCTACTCAAGTACAAAAAGTACGTAAGTAAAAAATAGACTTTTAAAGAACATTTCTACCAGATGTTTCTGTGAAAAGATTGCATCACGTTACTATAATAAAAAGACTGTTAAAAGATGCTAAAAAGCTAAACAAGCCTAATGGTGTGGTTTCTGGCAAGTGTCAAATGTAAAATGTCTGACTGTCCAAGTCCAAGAAGAAATATCAAAAACTGATACTTATTTTGATCCTAAAGTTTGGATACTTGATGATATTAGCTTGTTGACCATGATACATTATAGGGAGTATTTAATCTTGGTTGCAAGCACTGCAGCAAAAAAACCAAAACAAAAAAAAACAACACTTTTAAGAACTGGAAATCTCCCACACGGAAATACTGGATGAATGAGTCTGTGTCTGATTGTACTCCGGAGAAAATACTCTATTCTGTTTGGGGAAAAACCCTAAACTTCGACTGGATGCGGGCCTCTTTTTCAACATCTTACCATCAATGTAATGTAACTCTGGACTTTATTGTTGTGTAGTGCAGCTATTTTCATTTTATTTATTGGCCTATATTTTTGTGTAACAATTCCTCAATGATTTGACTGATGGGTATTGTGTTATTGTGATGCTATTTTCTTAACAGTTTTTTTTAACTGAATGTACTGATTCCATGCATTATATGACTGCATCCAAAAAATGGACTGTTGCCCAGAGAGTTAGAATAAAATACTTTTACTTCTTCTCATATGATTTGTCTTGATAGATTCAGTGTAACTGGGAATCATTGTACCAGGTCAAAGGTGATTACTGATGTGGATAAACAGGAATCAAAAGATGTATGTGCCTGGAAAACAATATGGACAATAGTGTATATCTTTGGAGAAAAAAAGTGAAAATGCTTGTGCACTCATAATAATAATTAACACCGTCTTCAATCAATCTTTGATCAGTGTGTAAATCAGTTTCATGCTTTTTCTTCAGGTTCAAGTCTCGCCTTGTGTCATTTTTATCTTGTGTTTATCCAGCGTGATATGAACCAATGAATCATCTTTTGTGTGCTGCATCCATTTAGGTTCAACTCAGTCTTGATATTGGGAAGGACTGCTAGGATTCAGAGTCAAAATAATCAGTAGTTGGGTAGTTCCCAAATTATTTTTTTCTCTATATTTAACATTTCTTAAGTGATTTGTCACCATTTATTAGGAAATAATCTTCTGTATTTTGCTTTTTTTTTTTTTTTTTAATTTACTGATCATGTAGATGTTCATAAACGTTTAGATTAAAGTTGAGGGTTATTACACCAAAAAAGAGAAAACTGAAGAAAAGGTGAGTTTTCCAGTAAAATATACCATTAACTGAACATAAACAAGTGTCTATGACCGCTGTTATTTATCAGACTCCAAGGGTTTTACTGGTGAATTAGTGTTGTAAAAGACGACGGTGTTTCCACGTTCACTACGAAGCCTCTGACAGCGTCATATCCAAAAGATGGCAAACTGTATTTTACACCAATTATTTACATGTATTGATAGGATTAGTGGATTAACAGGTATTAAACAGTTTAGATCTGTAGATGATTTTAGTCACTAGTGGATATTTGGATCTTTAAGGGTTAAGTAAGAGGGCTGTTTTGTAAATGCGCTTATTAAATGTATTGTACGTAGACGCAAGAAGTTACTCAAATAAGTGAAAACTGTTTACTTACAAGAACCACGCATTTGTCTTTGGTTCAATTCCACCTACCTTGACAAGTTCTCTCATTGGTCAACAGCTTGTAGCCTTTCTTGCAGCTGCACTCGAAGCTGCCCACTGTGTTTCGACACACATGATCACACCCCCCATTGTTAAGCCGGCACTCGTCAATATCTGCAAAACAGAAAATCACCCGCGAGGAAGTGGAAAATATTAATCACAAACAGCTCATGAATTAAATGAAAATTTGCACAGGGAGATGGAGGAAAAAGGACAGAAAAGGTAGCTCGGCAAAAAGGTGCCAAATGAAGATTACGCGTTTGGCTCTTGCTGGCATGACACTGTCGAGAGCCTGGAAATGAGCTTCAGGGATTTCCTTACTGGCCCTCAGAGGGGGTAAAAAGAAGAATCTGCATGTGGCTGTAATAGGATGCAGCTCTCTCACAGCAAAGCTTCTCTAAATCATCATTGTCCATCTCCTTCCGATTACTCTGCTCTTTATTTGCGCGGCCAATATCCAATCGATATATCATGCATTCGTCACAGCTTTGATGGTGCTCTGCCTTGGTGAGTTTGGCAGCGTTTCTGCATAATGATCTCAAATGAGGCGTCCATCTCTAGAGGGAGTCTTCATCATCTGGTTAAAATAAATGCGTCCAATAAATGGAATAAAAGAAGCCCTTCCTTGCTCCGTCTTTGTCTCCGCTCCTCAAACGTGTCCGGCCTGCAGCACGTCTTGTCTTTTTCTTCTGCCAACGCTGCCGGGGGTTTGTTTTCCTCTTGTTTCTTCTCAAACTAATATAAGCCAGTGTACTTTTATCAGAGTTGTTAGTGTCACATCTTGAGTTGTAGAACATGCACAGATTCCTTAGCTCGCGTTTTTTTTACGGAAACACACATTGTCCTCATTCTCTTCCGAACTTGTCTGACTGCTTGTGTGTCAGTAGTGTCTTTGTTTTCTCAGTCAACTAATAAAATCTTCTGTTTTACTCAAAAGTTTGGGGATTAATTTTATTAGACATAGAGTAAAACTACTTGAATTTGCTACAATGCACTGATTGCTCAAGTTGAAGATGCTCTGCCAGCACTCACAACTGAGGATGATGGTAATGCAGTGGAAAAACTGTCAAGAAAAGCAGCATAATGACAAATTCTTACTCAAAATGTGCTGCTGAAAAAAAAAAAAGGCTGAGGTGAGAATAGTGGTGCCAATAAGGATACAGACACAGCAGGAGCACTTATTGAGGGTGTAATAAATTGATTTATAAACAGAAAATCGAAATAAGGTGCTACCAGCAAATTTGGAGCAAAGGGGAAAAACTCAGTAATGCTCAACAAACATGCAATTTAATGCGCTCCGAATAGTAAATATACTTATTCCAGCAATGCAAGAAGCTTTACATCCATTCGTTGACAGGTAGACAGGTGCAGCTTGAACGCTGCTGGGAAATGTGGATAATGCTTTACCTTTGCAGGTCTTGCGGTCCGGCTGCAGAGTGAAGCCAACAGGACAGCTGCAGCGGACTCCTGTCACTGAGTCATGACATGTGCTATCACAGCCTCCATTGTTCACTGCACAGGTCTCTGCAGGGAAACAAGGTCCCACAGTCACAAATCCCTCAGAATATACACCCTAGATGCTGACCTACTTACCCCCCCCCCCGCCTTTGTCAACACATGCACATTGGTATGATCTTGAAATTTACAAGGCCCATTCTTTTATGTCAAGCAATAGGCAAAAAATAAAAGTTAGAGCAGGTTTCCACATATTCAGAGGCATAAAGGAAATAAGAGGAAAATAAGGACACAGAGCAAAGTCTTAAACGTAGGAACAAGTTAAGGTTAAAACAGGGGAAACTAAGAGATGCTTGATAAAAAAATAAAAATTAACATTTATTAGGAAATGTTAACAGAGTAAAAACAGGTTTCACAACTTTCACTGTCAGTGCACGTGACTGTCTAACATGTAAAGGTGAGTGCATGTTTGCTTGTCTTTGGTCAAGGTGAACTCTGCGAGTCATCTCTGGGACGTCCATCTCCCCTCAGTCATGAGGGTACAAGTTTGACTTTCAGACAGAATGTGGACAAAACCACCACTTTTTCTGCTTTTGATGAAACCTTCCAGGCATTTTGGGGATAAAAAAGCAATTTCAGCTACCTCGCCCCTATGTTGGCTGGGAAAAAAAGGAAGGTAGTCAGTCAAGACAGGAGAGCGGTGGTCGCTTCTCTAGACAGTGACAAATTTCACTGAGACTTTTCCTTTTAAGCGACAATACAGGAGCAATTTATTTTCACAAGGAGAGTCCAGTCGGTGCGTTAATAGTTTTCGGGAGCTTTATAGAAAGTTCTCAAAACAAAAACACTTTTACGGGCTGAAACGATCACTTTAACTTGCTGGAAGGTAACTGGTCATCACTGGTCGTCATTATTCTCTAATGGGCTGAAGGATGCTCGCTGGCAGCTCTTCTAAAAAGGAGCCAACACAGCGGAGTTCGTCGAAGGCTTCACACTGGCAAAGAGATGGCAGCTCCCACGTGGCACTAAAGAGGGAATGCAGCTGCACTGGGATTTTTTTTTTTTTTTTTTTTAAAGAATGAGGATCCCTTTGGGGAAACACCTAATCCTTTTCACTTAAATCTTGAACTGCACAGCCTGCAGCAGCCATAAAGAAACTTTCTGAAGCTCTTTCAAATAAAACTGCAGATTGAAATTACATATCAAAGCAAAACAGGTGTTTACAGTGATGTAATTTTATGGGTTATAGCTGTTTCAAACACAACATCTCAAAATAGTCCTGTGGATATGGTCGCTAAAGGCTTCAAAATGAATTAATATCCTGAGACAAATGATAATATTAACTTCATGGTGGGCTTCATTGACGGTAAAAGCTTCATAAAAATAGAAGTCAACATTGAAAAAAAAAAAAAAAACCCATCAAAGACATTTTCCACTTTGTTTTAGCTGCGGTTCGTGATTTGCTTTGGAAAGTCATGTGTGTGATTATTTATTAGCTGTTGACATTGTTAACTTTCACTGTACTGAGGCTCTTTTATCTACAGTATTATGATCGGTAGCATGGAGGACGACCTGCTGACGGTGGATCGAGCACTGGGCCGCGGGGACCTTCCAGTTAATACTCCGGTTCTAACCCGGGCCTGAGAGCGTAGACCTGCGGGTTCACATAATTGCAAAGTGTGAGCGGAGACGGTTGGCAGACGAGACAGTGTCAGGACATGCCTCAGAAATGCTTAGTCAGGCACTCATCTCACCAAACTGTAATGATCATGTGTTAAGAGAGCAAAGAAATATTTTTGACATTATGGTTTTGTGAAGATAGCGCGGGGAGAGAGAGAGAGACAGAGAGAGAGAGAGAGAGAGAGAGTGAGACAGAGAGACACAAGCTCTGGTATGTGCGTGGGTTTGTGTGTTTTGGATGCGGACCAGTCACATCTACAGTGCACCGGCTTGGGACCCACAATTAACAGCGGGCAGACTTTTGTAAATATTCTCCAAAATGAAATGTAGGGTGTTTGGTCTAATGCTGAGCCTGTACAGTATACGTTTCATACAGTGAGGTTCAGACAGTGTACATAATCTTTTAACAGAAGCCACAGGATTTCTAGCTGCAGCACTTCTTGAATTACATCAGAACTGTTGACAAGCAACCTCAGTGCAACTTGTCATCGGTTATTTGGAGCGACCGCAACCAAAATACATCAATGGATGAGTGGACGGAATTCACAAAAAAGGCACACAGCAGAGTTCCCCCCCTAAAGTATTGGACACTGAGAATAAATGACTCTGTGAAAAAAAAAAAAAAGAGCGTTCTGTGTTTTCTTGACCAAACAGCAAACATGCAGCTGAGGTTACTGAGAAGGAGTAAAGATTTACACATAAAACCTGGACTGAAGCACTGATGTGAATGCGCTCTCAATAACTGCCAGAAAATTAAACTACGGGGAAAATCTACCCGTATTCTCTCGAGGTGCAACTGTGAGGAGACCGCAACGATAGGTGAGGTGGGCTACGGCAACACAGGAAGTCAGGAAATGAACTTGAAAGCAGGATGCAAAATATGTCTCTGGTTCCTAATGCTTCTATTTTTGAGAAAAAAAAAAAAAGCACAAAAACTAGGACACAAAAATCCTTAAATCCTTAAATAGGTCAGACTGTTGCACTGTAGCATGTAAGAAACTTGGAGTTCGTGTACATACAGTAGTAACAACTAGTAACTTAAAACAGCATTGTTTCCCTTCATACCTTGAACAGGCTGCTCCTCTGAGAACCAGCCTCCTCCCTCTGTCTCTCGCATGGTGTAATTAAATCGTAAATCTCTTTGATGTATCAAGGTTTGATACATCTTTGCAGATTTATGAGTTTATTTTTCCTGGCATCTTTGCCATATCTATTAAAGAACAACTCATCCTAAACACTGGGTTGGATTGCATTAGTGATAATATCAAAATACACAGTGCCAATACTTCTTTATTTTGCTCTGCTCTTCCAAATGGAAAGTCATCCTTTCCTAAATTTTACTGCAAATTAAGTGAAATAAATAACTTTAACCTAAGTAAATCTACCACAGAAACCGGATTGGATTGACTGGGTGCATTTCCTGCACTTGATTATTTCTTTTATTTTAGACGCTTGCAAAACCATTCTGAAGGACTTTGTGTTTTCCGTCCTGTACGGTACACTGCTGAATCGTGGACAGATTATTAGCTGCTTTAACAAACCTAATAGGCCGTGATGATAATAAAGTTCGGGTACACCACAGTCAGGTGTTCGGAAGGGTGCGAGCTGAATCAGTCACATCTGCAACAAGGTTATAGAGCTATAGATTTTGACGCAGCGTCTATTTTCCAGCGTTCGATACAGTCTTCTTTTGTGTAATATCCAGAGGCACCCTGTTTGCAGCTGTGTTTTGAAAAGGTGGGGTTTGACACGGGCAGCGTTTGTTATTGAGAGGGCATTCACAGAAGGAAGAGGAAGGTGGGGAGGAGTCAGAGGTCAAAGGTCAGAGGGATGGTGCCCCTGTGGGAGGTAAGGGTCTGATCAATGTCTGCTAGGTTAGCTTCCTCTACTCCCACACCCACAGACCCCCAGAGAGAGGAGTCAGAGGAACACATATTTACCATTGGGGAACAGCTGGGGGGCTGCCTGGGACTGGACACTTCTCTCCCCTGCATGCACGCGCACACCCACACACACGCACACATTGTAAAAACACCACTTTATTTCTCTGTACACTTGAACCACACATCCTTGTACAATGTAAGCACCATGAACATGTGATCTTAACAGTTCAAACTAAACTACGGATAAGAAAGATCCAGAGAATCTCTGCTGAATTAAGTCATTTCATTTAATGCAAATTGCAGTCTATTTATAACCAAACAGGGAGAAACAAAACAAATGATAGCCTCTTACTAGTAAAAACCTGAACAAACAACAATAATTCCTTCATAAATCCTAACAGCAAACGAATGACAACAGGTCCTGATTTTAATGAAAGGTGACATTTCAAGGCAAAAGTGTTACCTTACAACATGCAGTCATGCAAATAAATATTCCACACAATACAGACAAAGTGCTGTTTTGTTGATTGTGTGCGAGGGGGGGGGGGGGGGGGGGGCTTTTT
>JAPQRQ010000026.1:10977864-10990364 GCA_037367365.1 Apogon talboti | reverse complement strand
AAATGGTATTTCAGTTTCTCCAAAACAAGTCTGGAAGTATTTTAAAAACAAAACCCCAGGATAAGTGTTTGGGTGGACAGTCTTATGCCAAGGAGACAAGAGGCCCTGTGCTGACGTCTGACGTCTCCCAGTCTGCTCCATGCTTACACCCCTGAGCTCAATCTCAGGCTTGAGTTTCCCCCAAAGCCCTGCCAGTGGGCTCAGCTGGAATTGTTCATTTCATGGTAGATGGGACTGAACAATTGTGAGAGCAAGAGAAAAAGAGAGAGTGTGTTCATATAGTCTTCAGGGGCCAGCTAATGCAACAATCTTAAATCTGTCTTTTAACTCATCACTTCAGCTTCCCTCCTCTGAACTGTGGAGAGACTCTCTTGTCCAAACCCGATTCATGCATGTCACAACAAAAGCGAAGTGACTGCTCCCACTGAGCAGAGCAGAACGTTTGTGTCTACGGCATGCGAAGTGAAGGGAGTTCGTGCTAAGCTCAGAATAGTGAGCCCTCTGAGAAAGGGGTTAACCAGATCACCGTGGCCTTGATCCAACCCTCCACATTCAGGAGTTCAATCAAGTACTTAAGTCATCTCACCCAGGCAAGAATTAAATATTTTCTGCAGAAGTAAAAGGTGAGGAGGTTATCATCACTACCTTGAGTGAGAGTTACCAATGCACTGATAAATGGAAGGCATTTATGAGTACAGCGCTTGCTGTCCAGCAAATCAGCGCGACAGTCTTTGATAACAATATTTTTCACATCAAAACCTGGTCAATAATACCTCGGCTTAAGTTCTTCTGTTTGATAAGTGAACCCTGCGACAAAAGCAGGAACACCGGTTTACCCAAGCAAACACCTTAAAGAAAGCTTATCAAATCCTAGGGAACTTTGGTAACGTGATTGCCTGGAAAACAAAAAAAAAAATTAACAAATGTAACAGCACAATTACACTTATTAACATACAGTAAGCACTTAACAGTAGTAACTCACATGACCTTTTCTTAGTTGCTACTTCAAAGCTGCTCTTCAAAACTTCATTTCAATCCTGTAATGACATTGCTTTTGTGATATAGATCATGTTTTGTCTTTGGGGAAGGTTAAAGTAAAAGGGCATTCATTTCCCTATAGATTGCACAGGGAATTGCGCTCTGCTGAATCAATACAAACCAAATCAGTGCTGGTCAATAGAAATCAAAGAAACACAGCCTTTAAGCCGTGTGTGTTGAGCCTGAGACTGCACATCACATCTAAGGCGACATGTCACGACCGACAAGAGAGGGGAATGATGAATATAAGTAAGCAACACTGTGACAAAAGCCGCTTCTTTGCAGCGCATCGGCACTCTGTTGGACATCTGTAATGTCTATTTCAAGCTCGCTTTTGTTTCTCCCGGTGACTCACACTAGACTAAATGCAATTGTGGCAATACCACTTTACAGGAATATAAGACATATCTTTATTTGTGTCTCTTAGCTCCAGATAGAAGAAAAATGTTGTAACTTGTGGTTGCAAGGACAGGAAATATTTGTGCAGATGTTTACGATATTAAAAGACTTGAGAGCGTTTAACAAACTAGAAATGATAAGAGGTTATTTGGGTTTCTGTAGGAAACCAAAACACGTAGGTCATAAATGTGGGGACGGCGGTGCTACAGTGGGGAACTAATAGCTTTCCTGCATCTGGTTTTCATTGTAAAGAGGATGTGTGTTTTGGATTAAATTGACATTGATTCCTCTGTTTTTCCTAAGACTCTAAAAATCCTTTACTGCCTTGCCATGAAAGAGGTGTGGTGATTAAATACCATCCCTTCCTCACCTCTGAAAGATAATAGTCACGGCCAGTTATAAAAGATGTAATCAGGTTCTTATATGTTGCGCTACCTCTCTCCAGTGCGAGTTCTGAATGGATACAATAGCTCCCTGTGAGGTAAATTATACAGTGAGTGACATCTCACTCCACAGACATGAGCAGCATGCTGAGCTATTGCATTGCTTCCACCTTGCTGACTTCCTGACATCTCTGTAGGGTTTAGGACAGACGGAGGCACCTCAGAAACCAGTGGGTCTCCGGCGAAGCAGCATTTTGCTTCACGCTCCACCGCCTCCTGCCACCGCCCAGTGTCATTATGCTGCCAACACATCCAATTACAAGGAGTCATGTGGCATGTGCCGCACCGAGCAAACAAAGACTACATCAGCGGGGACGCGTACGCTGCGGCCTAACCCGTGTCCCTGAGCTGACAGTAGCAGAGCCCAGCGCCTACTGGCTAAAGGCGGGGGAGGTTACGGACACCACTGGGAGTTGATGCCGCCCGTGAAATGAAATGAACATGAAATAAAACAAAAATCGCTGGAGCTATGTCAAAAAAAACAACATGGTGCAAATCCAAAGAGGAGATCCTTAACTATCTCAGGCTCTAAACTCAGTGTGAACTTTGGGGATCAGGTGAAAGTCTCCTCTTGTGAAGCCTTAGGCACATCTGGTCTATAAGGGCTCAGAAGGTCCAACATTAACCAGCTGCTTAGGCTCTTCACTCCAGGGCCAAAGGGACTAATCTTTTCTCAGGGGCCAAAAAGGAGCTTAAACCTGGAAGAGGAAGCTGGGGCCTTAGCATAAAACCTCGGCTATACCTCTTCCTCTCCCCTCTTGTGTTTGTGGTGAGGATTACTGGGTTGCGCTGTAGAGCTGTGGTATTAGAATGAGTTAAATTGTCTTTCATACTGCTTTGAGGTCTCATGGCAAGAGACCTCAAAGCAGGCAAGAGACCTTTGGATTTATATTCAAAGGTCACATATACAATTAAATACGTCTTGAGCCTGTTTGCTATGCTAGGATGAAAAGTGTTTATTCGTTAAATTATTAAGCGGATCAATATCTTTGCAGAAATGTACGATAATTCCCCAGAAAGTACGACTCAAAGACTGAACAGCGTCTGCCTTCTTGCACACAGGTCATTTGCTGGGAAAATAAAACATGGCAGAAGAAGAAAAAGACATGAAAGCCCTCTGCTTTGTTTGATTGTGTGTTTCACTATGACAAATTATATCAAAGGGATCGATGGATGCAATTGTGTTTGATGCAACAGCAGCAGCCACACAACCATATATTGCAATTACACACCTGCACGCAAGGCAGGAGCTGACCCACAGCACAGCAAATGATCCACACATCACTGAATGCTGCGCTAAATGACTTGGAAAATAGCCGTGTTTTACACTGTAGATACATGTGCATGAGTAAAAGGAGAGCAAGGGAGAGGGGATAAGAGAAAGAGACAGAAATACAATAAGGAGAAGAAAGAGAGGAATGAGGGCATGGTCAAGTCATAACAGGCTTTTTTTTTTTTTTTTTAATCGATCAAAATATGTGTTTTCCATTCCAGTGTACCTTAATCCCAGCATTACACGCAGCTCATCAAATGAATGTAGAACTGATATGAGCATGTTGCTGTGTAGGCCCACATGTAAGACCCATCACACAGTGAATCATTGTTAAGTGCTGACAAGGTTTTCTGTCATCACTTCGACTAAATGTGAGATTTGCTGTTAAAAGTTGCTGGTTACTTGCTTCTACAGTGAGCTTACTGCAGCAGAGTAGGCTTCGCTCTTTTTTTTTTCTTTATTTTTTGGAACTCATTTTTTATTTGACAAACACAAACCCGACAAACACAGAGGAGATGTATAATATATACAGTTACATTTGCTTCACATTATTTTACAGTCTGTTCTAATTTTGTTATGGACTAGATCTTTTAGTCCATTCCTCACCTTCTCTCCATTAAACTTTGACCTGCGTTCAACATTAGCAAAAGTACTTTACAAGTGAGAAAAAAAAAACAAAAAAGATGGAGGTGACTAGAGTTCTGGCATTGCCTGTATTAATAATGACCATCTTTCAGCAAACAAGTCTGTTTTCAGCAGTAGTCTTGCTGTGATTTTCTCCATGATAAACACATTTTTTACCCTGTCTGTCCACTGTGTTATGTTGAGGGGCTGTGGTTTTAACCAGGAAGCTGTTACCGTCTTTATCGCTATCAGAAGCAGGATTCTCAGTAAAGATTTAGAATTTTTATCCGTCATACTATCAGGAATTATACCCGGAATGTAAAGTGCTGGTTCCAAAGGGAAATTAATTCCCAGAATCCGTTTAATCTTCTTTTGAACATTCTTCCAGAACTCCTGTATTTTTGGGCAGTCCCAGAATATATGAGTGAAGTCACCCACCCCTCCACACTCCCTCCAGCGTAGTTCAGATGTATTGCTGTATTTCGATGAAATAAATGGAGTGTTAAAATAACGCATTTTCACCTTCCAATCGAATTCCCCCCATGCTGGGCTATTAGTGTATGTCCCTCTTTGAATGTTTCCTCCCATTCTCCCTCTGATATTATGATATTCGCTTCAAACTCACATTTTTCTTTAACATCCACATTGTTATCATTGGATTCGTGTTGTAGTGCTTCATAGGCCTCGCTGGATTTAACTCTTTATCAGGCAAGTGACTATTTTTGGTCATTTCCAAATACATAACAAGACAGTGACAGCAACAGTTACCGTGAACAATCTCAGGTCCAATGTGGTCTACAGGGTCTATAAGGTCCACCTCTGCATGAACAGTGAGTGTACCTGCTTGGTTAGGTACTATAAAGTAATGGTACTAATGTAAATAATGATGTTCAAAGGGATACTGTGGATGTTGCAGGTGTCTGTGTCAGCACTTATGTTGTTGTAATGTTCTAAAAGTGATGTTTGAATGTTCTAAAATACATGTTCCTTTCATCTTACATGTGTTTTTCTTGTATTTTTTATATTTACTTATTGAATTTTTTTTTTTGGCCACTTACAGGTAAGGAACCAAATATGGTAACTTCATTGACCTAGATTTTCTACATAATAGCACACTATTTTTGTGCATTTCCATGAGTGGCCTATAAAGGGTTAAATATCAAGTCAGATGCATCACATTGAGGTTGCAAGCGAGAGGGAGGCAGTTTTTGAGCGGCAGCGAGGTCGTAACTTGGGGTTTTCAAAACAAAACAAAAAGGAACAAAGAACATGTGGGGGAGAAGGAACCGACAGGGTAGATGTAACGATGATGTCTATGTATAGCAGCTTCCTGCAGCAGAAAGAATGGTGTTTCTTAATTTCATACCTCTGTTCTGTGTTTGGAGTAATACATTCTCTGTGAGGCTAATATGAATGGCACACTGGTGAAATATTAAACCATGGGAAAGTACGGCTCACTCAGAGCTCCCAGAGTCAGGCTGTTCATAAATTCACCCCTTTTCTTCCGACTTATTAAAAAAGAGACCTTTTTTTTTTTTTTCCGTGTTGTGAATACACATTTGGAGGCTACCTGCTATGTGAAACGAGGAAATGGCTAATAACTGATGGAGCTGTCTAAAAAGAGCTCAGTTCAACTTGGAAACATATATTAACATACATGATGTGACATTAGCCATGCAGAGGAGAAAAATTTATGCAACCACATGGGTTATGTCAGGCTGAGTGTGAAACCTGACACACGCAGTTAAATGTATGTGTTCCCCTGTCAAAGGCCTTTTATATAACCACCTTTCCCTTTTTCCTTTGCACAATGAAGAAAAGGATAAATCATCTGCTGAAAATGCAGAGAAAAGCTCACGCTGTGTTAAGTGCACACCTGCACACACTCACCGAGACAATTGTGTCCATCATGTGCCAAGCGGAAGCCATCATAGCATGTGCACCTGTAATTTCCTGGGATGTTGATGCATTCGTGGACGCAACCACCATTGTACTCAGTTGCGCACTCATCGACGTCTGCAAAGAGAAGACACACAAGGATGTGAGAACGGATATTTCAATAACCTAAAGCAAACATGATTCAGTATGAAATTAGCAGAAGCAGCCTTGAGCTTAATTAAGCTATTGTGTAAAATTTCTGAGTATTTAAATCGTGCATTTTGTTTCATTACGACTTTCTGAAGAGTGCTTATCTGGTAAACTTGAACAAAACAACAGCTGCTGTAATTAATGTGTTCATCTGTTACTAATGTAACTTGGCTCTAAGTGACAGAATCAATAGTATTGTTTTGCTTTGCTGTGTTATGTTTTATTTTGTATGGGTTTATGCTGATTACTGATTTTGTTTATACACTGTTGTTTCGACTGATATGGTACACTGTTGGCTGCTATGAAAAAAATTCATGTGAAATTTGCAATAAAAGAAAAGTCTAAAATACTCAAAGTAATATCTGTGATTGTTACTGGCACATTTCTGCAGCAGTTTTGTCTTTTACTTGAACCCTTTTTGTCACATCTGTGACCATGTAAATACTTACAGGCACCTTTTATTACTGGTATTTTGGTTCTATTACTTCTGTGATTTCTAAGAATTACATTATTCTATCATGAGCTTATTGCCATCCAAGCAGGTGGGGCTGAATTTACCTCAATCAAAGGACTGTAAGTGTGTATAAGAAACATTTTTCAACAGCTAGTCTTTACTTTTGTCTCAAGTTTGTGCTATCTTGTATGTAACACCTTTGTTGTTTATGGAAGTTTATCATTACTCCAGCTAAAGAGGTCATGTGATCATTCCCATTTGTCAGTCAGGCTGTCAGGAAGATCAGACAAACATCACTGCACCAATTTTCATAAAACGTGGGCGAATCCTCATAAAACGGGCTTGAGGCTGACATTTTTACAATTCTATGCAGTTAAGTTACACAATTTCAGCTCATCTAATTGTGAGTCTCTGGTTGGAACTGGGCTTCATATTGGACTTACAATGAGAACATGCTGCCTGTTGGAGGGACAGTCTATTCCAGCTGACATCAGGGCGAAAGAGGAGTGGACCCTGAACATGTCAGCAGTCAGTTAAATAAAAAGTAAATAAAAAAAATAATAACTGATCTGCAACTGGCACCAAGTGATGAATTAAAACTAAGATTGTTACTATGGTCAGCTCCACTAACTTATGGCACCAGTTGATACAAAGGAGGAAAACACACGTCATAATTTGTTGTTTATTTGTGGTTTGATTACTGTATATTGTGGAAGGAGAAGAAGAATAGACCATTAGCCATGATGGAAGTCTGTGTTCTCTGAATATCCTTTTATCATCCTCATTGAATTAGTCATTAAGTCATCCATCTCTCTACAGGTTCCACAGCTGCTTTTCAGTACACTTCCAAACTTTTATTAGAAGCGTGTTCCGCTCATTTTGCACCCACACAGACAAAAGGGCAAAGAGTTCACACACAGCTGCTGTTAGAAATGACTCTTGTTTCAATCGGTACTGACATTATCGACATGACTGTGTGACTGGATGTCACGACTTCATAAGGCCCGGTATTGACCCCCAAACTGATAAATCAATCTAACCTTAAAGTCCCTCTGTGCTGGTGGATTCAACTTGTAGAAAAGTGACACAGAAGTGATGGAGAAGAGGCAGGAACACAAAGAGAGCTTGCAGATTGGTATGACAGGCTGAGTGGAGTTGTCTGTTATGATTACAATGATGGTTGAGGGACCTGCACTGATGAGACTCACACAAGGTGGATTGAGAACGCAGCGTACTCCCACTCAGCACTTACTGGCGCATTTAGGGCCGATGATCCCGGTTGTACAGCTCCTCTTTGTTTCAGTTCCATCCCTCTGCTGTCAAGTCAAATTAAGCCCTAAGTGACGCTGCTTCAAAGAAAGACTCTCCTGCTCCCTGCGTCTCCACGACCCACACATCTCTGTCATTTCTTGATCACAGCAAACAATCACCCATCAGAGTCCTACTGTTTTCTAAACCTGCAACACCCACAACATGTAAACACACAGTGTTGCTTCTCAAAAGCGTCGGGGTTGTTTTTATACAGTGCTTGTCAGAATCTACAAAGTCAGTGTAAGATGTTTTTTTTTTATTGTTGTCATTATGTATTTAGATGCAAGTATTTATATAAAAAAGCTAAAATATAGTTGATAGGAAAGGAACAGGATGTATTTACGTATTTTTGGTAGGCACTGTTCATATTAAGTGAGAACATTTTTAAGAATTAAAAACAACATAGAGAATATAATTCGATAACTCAGTTTTTTTTTCCTATAAATTATGACAAAACTTCACAGATCATATGTCAAGGTTTGGAAAATCTGCAATGCAGGTACATAAAATACATGACAACAAACCGTAAAGTCACGACTAAATGGAAAAATATAGGATAGAGGCTGATAAAGTACAAACATTACCCTGTTTTTTAAAAAAAAAAATGCTCGACGGAGTACCTTGTGCAGCCTTGCACCGAGACGCCTTTGTGTAACGCTCCATTCAGTGCAATCAGATGGCATACTCATCAACTCCTACGACCAGTCACTGTTACTGAAGCACTTTGAGTTTTGGATTTTATTTAATTTTTTTGTGTTCCAATTTTGCTTTGTAGGGTAAGTAAATCAGCCTTGAGGAGCCATCAGCTAACCTTCAGTTAAATGGAAATCCACACACATATTTTACACTAGATTCAATAAAGCAAACTTTTATGACCACAGGCAGAAGGCCATGAAAAACACACAGTCAAGTAAATGAAAGAATAATAATAGTAAGGAAAAAAAATGAAATTGAGAAATACAGTTTTGTAATAATACTAATAAAATTGTGGGATATAACGATCCGGAGGCTTTGGGCACATCTGAAAAAAGGCTAGAAAAACAGACTTGTGTCTGACAGTCTACTAGGCCTCCTCTGGCTGTGGAAATATCCCTGACGGCTTGGCAGGGCCTCTGACTGCCGTTTCAGCCGCTATCTTAATTCTCCCCTCTAACATGTGTAGGAAATTTACTGCTTCATTTCATCTTGTCACAAAGGAACACTCTGCACCTGGCTTTCCTCTTCCCCTGTCCGCTGTTCTTTTCAGGAGAGTCTTAAAGCTAATGAGTTATGTTGAGTGAGACAGAAGCTCTTATCATGCTTGTCACTGGCCCAGGGGCTTACGTTTACACAGATAAGGCAAATCAACAGGAGAGATGCGGCTTTTACTTCACTGTACTGTAAAAACGCTCCCTGTGCTCCCACAGAGAGGAGCAGAAGTTCGTGCCTCCAAACCACAGGTGAAAATGAGCTCAATAATGCTGTGAAAACTTTTACCTTCACAATGTTTACCGTCCCCTTTATAGCCTGACTTGCAGATACATTTGTATGACTTCAGGGTGTTCTGGCAGATGGCGTCGATGCTGCAGTTGTCAATCGCTTCTGCACACTCGTCCACATCTAGAAAGGAAGAAAGAGGACGGCGACCAGTGTTAGATGATGACGCAAAAGTTTAAAGTGGTTAAACCTGAAAATAATAAAGGGTTTTCTGTGCTATATTACATTTGGAAAGTAACTAAAAGTCCAAACACAAAAACAAACCAATGAAAATTAATACAAATGACATTATTGTGGTTTATATCAATATCATTGTGGAATAATAATACAAACGTCTTCTTATTAACAATAATAAAACAGCGACTTCATTTGTTTTATTGCTGCGAATTAATGAAGTGCACAACAAGAGTCCCAATACTTTGACAGTCACAGTTTTTGTGGAAAAAAGGAAATCTAGGAAGTTCAGTTAAACATTAATGAATGAATCTTTAAATGCCATTTGTCATAAACTCTCCCTCTGCAAAACATGCAATTTGCATGAACAATGTTTTAAACCAACGTTAACCAATGCTAGTCAACTTTAACTGTCCTCACTCTTGGATAATTCTTTAGAGCAGAGACAAAATAGTTGAGTATAAATAAAGATAACTGTTGTGTAACTGCTGGATTGAGTTTGAAGTACAAAAGGAGAGAATTTGAAAAGATAAGAATGGAAATGGATTTAACCAGAAGCATGATCAGGTTTGCCTTCATGGAGCCCCTAATCCCAACAAATCCCAGTTAACTAGCCCAGGTGTTTAGGATTACCCCCCTGCACACAGGGGAAGGGCAACTTAACAAGGTTTACATAGCTTCCAATCTCCACTCTTATCACAAGCCCTCTGCAGGAGCTGGCTGATCCCACTGGAAAATGACCTGCAACCTAAACCCCTGAGCTTAGCATATCTGCCTATTCCTGGAGGATACGGAGCCTGCTGTGGAAATGAGGCCATTGACAGCGCACAAGACACAGAAAGTGGTGGAAACAACACAAAAATAGTTTATTAGCACCGAGTCTACGTAAGACGGAGCTACAAGGTCAGACTTTCAGTGTGAATGAGTCCAGTGTTCACACTCATTCTGCACTGACATCAATTTGACTTTTCATGAATGTATGAGAAGCACGCAGCCCTTCTGTATTTAAAAATAGAAAACCTTTAAAGATTCGCACTGAAATCAAAGTTTACCTGTCTGTACGAGGCTGAAAAAGATTTGTCACGTTTGTTTTTCGGCCTACAGCAATGTTTTATTTTCCGTGCATCACATAATCTAGTAAGAAAAACAACGTCTGGGACAGTGGTGGCACCTCTCTTGCTGAGTTTCCACAAAGCCACTTAGTGATGCAGGAGCTCCCCGAGCCCAGTATTGATTTATATTATGTGAGAACAATGTGAATTCTCACGAGGAGCAGCCTGGGCCCTTTCTCTTTACTGACTGTCTGCCATGATAAGAGGAAGTGTTTTTCAATAGAGGAGGTATTAATCACAACAAAATATCTGTCTTATCGTCAGGTTTCTTGGTGCCAAGTCTCAGCTGTAATTAATATTCATTATGACAGAAACTCAGAGAATCCCTTTTTTTCATCTTGTTATTAATGCTCCCATCTGGAGCATCAGTTCACTTTATCTTTCCAAGGCTGCAAGGTTGCAGACTCTCACACTTGTAGTTTAGAACACACACTTTTCACACAAATTCCAGCGCATCTCACACTTTAAACACACCTCAGTTCAGAAACGATGTTTATGACAGAAATGTCGACAGCGTATCACATCAGCTGAAAGGTTATTATGCAACACTTCTAAATGAACAAAAATTGATCCTTAGTAGAGCAGCAGGCAACTGTCAACTGGATACATATCTGTAACTACTCTGCTCTTGCACTAGTCAAGTCAGTTATCGCCTCAGGCATTTAAGTGCATTTGTACAGCAGCTTTAAAACATCTTGGTATATTCACCAGATATCTTTATACAATACTGACTAGTAACTGGACCTCTGAATAACTCAAACTCATGACAGGATGGGACACACTCAGACACGCAAGCTTGAAGTGATCAAATGCTGATGTTACATAACCTCATAATACTAAAAAAAACCAACATTTACTGCACAAATAAAAATAACTGCGTGATGAAGAAACCTCGGGTCGACAGCTACAACGTCCACGTCTGACAAATCACTGCTTTCAGAAAAAAAAAAGAAAAAAAAATACACCCATAAAAAGTTACTGAGAATGAACCAACAGACACATGGACAACAAAAGCTAAATGTGCTGGTGTTGTTGGAAACCCAAAATGCTTTTGCCATGGAAATAAACATGTCAGAATCAATACGTCCTTTGGTTGAGTCCAGAGGATGTTCCCCTGAATGCTTGAGAAAAAAAAAAAAAAAAAAAAGCAGCATGTTCAGTAATGCTACCCTGGTAATTGACTCATGCCCAAGATGAAAAGATTGTGTTTTTCATTGAGCGCTTCTTTCATTCTTTTGTGTTGAGGAATCACAGTTGTTGGGAACAAGTTAAGGCAGCAAAGGATAAAGCCAGCGCTTTGAGACAAGGATGAATAAACAAAGTCAAAACAACAAAAACCAAAGAAGAAAGAGATGTTGGGCAACGCTCAGATGTTTAAACAGCTTCCTCCAGGGAATGTGTCATTTCAGATATTGCTTCTCTCTTCTACGCATTTGAGCAAATTAGAGCCACAAATAGCTTTCGTCTTGGTTTAAACCCGCTGACATTCTCAGAATATTGAACTCAATGATTCCTGCATGAAACCAAGTCAAACAATTATGCAGCATGCTTTTTCTCCCCTGAAACAGATTAACTTCATGCTCTATTGTATACTCAATAATACGGAAAACTTTGTCTGGTGTAAAACCTCTGAATCCTTAAAAGCATCGTTGTACGCTCTTGGCTCAGGGTGGAAGTAAGAGGGTTTCATGGCTGGGGGAGTGTATAAATAGAATTTATTATAATTTTATTCACTTTGCTGGATAAAACATCCTAATGTCCTCACAGGTGGCTGTTTGGAAAGTTACTCTGAAGAGCCATTAGTCCATTTGGACTTTGCTTTTATTCCAAAGTACTCCCCACATGTAAGTCGGAGCTGCCGGCTAAGGGCTGCTGGCCATGGAGGTGAGACCTTGTCAGAGGTGCTTTTCCTCCCTGATTTATGGGAAGGCCCTGGGATAAGCAGTGTATTTAGCAGGGCTGGCTTGAGGGGGTGTTTGCTAGGAATAAGACTCAGAAGGGAGAGCACGAGTGTGTGGGAGAATTGTAGGGCCGAAGGTGTGTAGTTCAAACACTTGGTAATGTTTACTTTGAGTGTTGAGACCCTTACTGTTTGCTTTGCCCCAAAC
>JAPQRQ010000026.1:10947451-10970248 GCA_037367365.1 Apogon talboti | reverse complement strand
TATAGGGCATTGGCTGACGGTGAAGGCTTCTAACACAGTAATGCAGTCTTTGCTTATGGCTGACATAGAAAAAGCACAGCTACTTCATTAAGTGCATAGGAAAGGAAGCCAGAACAAAGCAAACAAAGCAAGAGTTGGGTGAAAAAGGAAAGGAGTGAATGAGCGTTGGGGGTGGGAGGGGGACTCTCTTCTCTTCCATCTCGTTCATAGTAGCGTCTGGGGTAGCATCTCTAGGTAAGCCTCCCCGTCACTTGGGCCTCAGATTGCCAAAGCTCCTCGGTTCCCACAGTGTGTCCCGGCCTGGATCTGGCTTCCCTGCCTGCTCGTGCAACTCTGCGTCTTTAGACCCCCAGGCCTCCGGAGCAGAGGTTACACCAACACAGCCAGCCACAGCAGCATGTCAGCCCCACACCAACCGTTGCCTTGGTGCCGCTGCATTAGCAGAGAGCTCCCGAGTCTGTTCGAGGGAAAGTGATTTGCCATGACGTCTATGGCTCCTTCTTTCCTTGCCTTCTCTTTTCCATGCTTGTTGCTGCTCACTCACTAAGAAACGTCTCCCTCACTGTCTGTCTGTCTGTGCTCTCTTAATCTCTCCCCTTTCCCCAGTCTCATTTTTCCCCTTCTTTGTCATTCCCTCTACCACATCCTCAAATCCTCCCTCCCTCATTCCACTGCTCTTACACTTTTTTTTTTTTTCATGGAGCAATGACTGATGCCTGAAACGCAGCGCCATGATTAGACTGACATTGATGAAAGACAAAGACTCTTGTCGGCAACATCTGCCTTGAATAAATATTGAGCTGACAAACTCCTCTTTTTTTTTTGTCATTGTTCCTCTCTTTGTCAAAACTGTTCCCACCGTAAGAGCCCGTCAGTGCCACCGACGCCAAACAAAACACTTATTCTTGATTTAGTTCAAAACATGCTACCCAAATAGTTTTATGGCCGAACACAGATAAACGTGTCACTGTAGGGCTGCTCGTCTTGCACTGATAAACAGGAACTGGAGGAGAAACCTATCGAGTGGTCGTCCATGGAGTTTCGCTTCATGACCAACAAACAGGTGCATGCCATTAAGAGCAGACACTCATACAGCGGCATTCCACACTACAAGGAAGTGTGTAATCGATGTTGTGGAAAATAAAGTGAGAAAAAAGTAGTTCTAATTGCAAAATGTAAATATTGAGTTTTCCCACAAGTGGGGGCAGACCACCCAGGATGCAAAATAGTCACCCACCCCCTTTCTCTTTTTGCCTTGTCGACCGCCCGAGAGATGTCTTTTTGTGTGCGAAACATCACCAATCACAATCAACACTCACACAGAAACCATGATGTGTCTTTGCATGCAAATACTTCTGGCAGCCCCGGGTTGGCATGTGTATTGTGGGGACAATTAAGTGATGAAAACCTGCAGGAGAAGGCTGAAAATGAGTGTCTAACAGCGTGTCTTTCTTGTTCCTGTAAAAGTGCCACAGTTTTGATTCAGGCTGCCCTTGTCTGGTCTGAATAATTTCTCACATGAGAGCAAGAGGGCAGCCGGCTGGGCAGGACCATACTGTGGCTGCAGTGTCTGACAGTCAGAGACTCCTCCATGTGTGTGTTACACGCCGGTGTCAAATACTTGTCTGGACTGTGACAAATACCTTCTGCTAGTCTCAGTACAATTACTTGCTGGATTAGCTATGAAACATAACTGTTCACACTACGGATGCCGTTTGAAGATCAGAGACGGCTGCTCCTTCTGACAACAGTGAACCCAGAGAAAGTCAATTTACTTTTAAAATGTATTTTTCTTTTCTTTCTTCTTAAGTAGGTGTGAATTTAAGCAGATAAACATGCTGACAGAGAAAAGCAATTAAGCAATTGAATCAACAGGAAAAAAACCTCAATCTGAGAATGAAAAATGGCTCTGATGTCAACAATACTTCACTTCTAAACTCTGCATTGTAAAAAAATACTTTTGTTTTTAAACACACATTAATTAAAGTTCCACTTATTTAGAAAGTTGATATCAATTTTACGAGCAGCTGAGTGTCATAATAACCAACTATCCATGAAGATCTAATAAATCCATGTGGTTTAGGCTTGTGAGGCTTTCACTGCGCGCAAAGGAAGAACGCACAGAATAAGTAAGTACATCCACAGCCATCAGATCACGGCATGGCAACAGAAAGATAAGGCTATTTTGACGTGAAAACTTACCTTGAGTGGTTCTACTTCCTGAAGCTGACTGTTGGACAAAGGCGACCAGGCAGAGACCTACAAATCCCAGGCTTGCGCGCATCAAAACGTGCACATACATGTTAATTTTCACTGTAGGTAAACGCGTCTACTTAAAAAAAAAAAAATTTAAAAAAATTTAAAATAAATCTGCGATGCGCAAAAGCACATACAAGGGTGTGTGGTATAAAGGTCTCTTGTTATTCCCCCTGTGCACCCGCTGACAGGATATTGTGCGATCCTTTTTCCTCTTTACGCCTGATTATTTGAGTTTCAAGTGATCGGGATTGAGGGCAGCCCGACAAAGCGGAGCGGAGGAAGGCTTTACTGTTATCATGTTTCGAGCCAGACCGATGTCAATTTAAGAAAGAGAGAGAGAGCGCGCGGGAGAGAGAGAGGGAGGAAAAGAGAGAGGGAGAGATGGAGTAGAGCGGCGGGGTCTGAAGGGGGAGGAGAGAAGAAGAAAAAGAAGGAGAAGGAGAAGAAGAAGAAGGAGAAGCGTCCGCGTTGCGCTCCGGACTCTTCTGCTCCTGCTCCTCTCGTACACACTCCCACTGTGTCCCCGTCGGTTCTGCGGGATTTTTACGCACAGATGCTGGTTGGACCGAAGACGGACCGAGGTTATCATGTGCGCGTGAGGTCGCGGTTATGTGATCACCTGGCCTGTGTCACCTGCGTAAAATCCGGCGTCAAAAGCAACGGCACAATAACATAAAAGGTTTTTGTTGTTTTTTTTCCCCCACTGTTTTAAAGTTCAATACAAAGTTAAGGACCAATATGCAAACCCCATTTTTATTTATTTATTTTAAATTTTGTCATACCTCAGCTGATTTCCCAGCATGCTCTATACCCCAAGGTCAATTGGGGGCCCTTAGCAATTCCACGTTCCTGTCATTATAGCAGACTCTGGTCCTGCAAGAAAAACTGAAATCCAATTGAACCTGTAACATCTATGAAAATACGCACGCGGAGAGAAATTACATTTTAAATAAAAGCCTGCTGACATTAGATTATTACACTGAAAAAAATAATCTACACCAGCTGTTCAGAATGCACTTTGGGGATGAATCTATTCCTCAGGTATGATAAATAATAATCAGTAATTGTTTACAGGAAAATTGATGAAAGCTCTATAATTATCATCCAGTGTAACAACCAAAAACAAAAAAAACCTGGATACAAATTATATTTTGTGTTATCTGGTTCCAGAATCATAACCAACACCGCATTATCCACTCATCAGTATTGAGTTATTGCCTGCAGGGCGTTTAGCTCAGCTGCCACATATTCCTCATTGATCTTTGCTCCTGGCTCTGAATAACTAAAGCCTGGTGTCAGAAATCACTAATACCGGTTTGTACATTCAGATCCCGGACCACAGGCATTTGTGAAGCATGTTTGTACAATATAGACCTTTAAGTAAAGAACAAATGTAGCAGCCTGTCTGCTGTGTCATCATCTGATTGCAGCTTATTGCAAATTTTCACATTAAATGGGGATAAGAACATGTTGTTATTTGCTCCCTCACATAAGCCCTTCCTGCAAGTCACCGATCATGAGGCACTGTATGCACACCATTACCCCCCAGACCCTGAAGAGGAATGAGGCTTGAGGAGTTACATGAATCAAAACAGACCTTCCTCACATTACCAGGAGTACAACCCACTGAGATACTATGCCACATTTCACTGGCAATGACATATGGAACATTTGTTTTCAGGGAGCGTCGTACGAAAGAAAAGCATCCATATCCCCACACCTGCTACCCCCTCAAACATTATCACCTAAATTAGTCAGCTGCGTTGATGCATTTATGTTTGCATTTCAACATACAGGCGGATTCTACACTATAATTATCCTGCTTGCTCCTGTGTGTAATTTTTTTCTCAATCAAATATAATTACGACCCCACAATGAGGCTGATTGGAGATAACAACTTTCTTCAGATGATGCGGAGAATTTAGAAACTGCTCACAATCTGGAAATCTTGTTATGGCTGATGCACGAAAAAGGGGGAGGGGGATTATTTTTCATTATGTTCCATCCTTCCTTATCAGAATTTTGTAATTATCTGTACCTTTCAGAGTTCTTGTCAAAACTACCTGGATTTAAAAAGAGTTATTTCACCAACAATTTAATATAGTTTCCCATGATAACCCCTGTTTTGACAAAGTCTTGAGGCCTCAATAAATAAGAGATTCAGTGCAGCAGTATAACCTTCTGAGATTCCCTCTTTGCATCCACAGAAGAAGAAAAATACATGTAAATCCACAGCACAAAGTCAAGCAGTTCAGTGTAATTAAAATAACATCCGTCAGGGATATGGAAATATCCCGTGTCCCTGTGTCCAAATCTCTGGGTAATTGTGAGCACTTGTATAACCAAATGAGCTCAGAGTCACTCGGGGAGTTTGAGAAAGTCAGAACATGGTTGCCACAGAGCCGGAGAACAAGTCATGCTTGTGGCTCAGTACACTTTTCATGGCAACACTTCATTAAAGACAGAGGGCTGTGCACGGCCATCACACTGAGCACCAAACCAAGCTATTTTTACACCAACAGACACACAAGGGAAGCCCAGGCAATGTTTAATTTATGATCCTCGTCATGAAAAGGACTTCAGCTTCACAGTGGGTAAAGAGGAATGGGAGAGTGTGGAAGGTGGAAGAATCTTTTATAGATAATAAGTCAAATAAAAATGACATCATACCCATTTTCAGAGTCACTCACTGGAAACATCTTCATGATATTGTGTGTGCAGTGGCTCACCACAGCCTCCGGTGGCTGGTTTTCCATCACATCATGGTGGTTGCACGTGTAGCACTGTTTGTGAATTTTATGAATTTTAAGATATAATCAATTTTAATGTCATTTTTCCTTTTAAAGAGCAGACGGGTGGCAATATTTGGGCCAATATGCAAAATTTATGACTGCCTGAAATACCACATTTAACAAGTGCCATAACTGTTTGCTGACAATAGGTGTTGGGAAATTGATATTCATTTCACTTTTCAGTTTGTCAGGAGGGGAAAAATGTGGCAAGTATTTCTTGAAAATGTGTAGTTACAACCTACTTCTCATCCTAACTTGAAAATATCAAAGTCAGACAATGGTTCAACAGCTGTTGCTGTAAGATAAATGCAAGATGGATGCATGTTGAGAGCCACCACTGGAGTATGGTGCATGCTAATAAACGAAGGAGTTGGAAGCCCTGCAGAGCGCCTAATGTTCTCTTCCAGATGGTCATACACAGGGACACACTACCTAAGCTCCTCATTTACTTTCTTCCAGTTTGACATTTATGTTCCCCAATTGTCTCAAAGATTTATGTGTGAAAATGCCAAGGCTCTGAGCTCAGAGAACTTTCTCCTTCTTGCCTTCCTTTTCCTCTCTGCAGAGGTTTCATATGCAGGGTTACCAACACCACCGCAGGCCCAGCAGGATCTCTTGGTACTCACCATGCCAGCACCACAGGGGAGCAAAGTGGCTTGCTGAGTTCCACACTTTAGTACAGGCATCCCAGCGAACGCTGTGGGCTTGCCCCAGGAATGCCTCCTGACCACAGCCTCAGTCACTGGCACTAACAGGCAGCGAGAGAACGAGGAGAAGGCAGAAAGGAAATACAGTTATCTTGTCTGAAGAAAAAGAGGCTTCAGACACGTTAACCTCAACTAACAGAAAAACACCTCCTAGACTGTCGAAGACGACTCTGGCAGAATCTTGGATGAACCCTTTTAATAATCATTCATCAGGGTACCCTCAGGCTCTGGGTTATGCAGGCTCTTTGCCTCATGAGTCCCAGTCCCACTGTAATGAGACTTGTTGCTGCTGCAGTAAGGAGGTAGACAAGATAAAGACAGGCTTGTTAGCTGTGTGAGAGAGTGCGGGTGCTGGAGGGGAAACAGGCCTGTTCACATATTGTGTGTGTGTGTACAGACGTAATCAAATGGACTCATCGCAGTGAACTGAGACGGAGGAGACACTGTCATGTTACAATCCTACGTTTAATCCTTCCTGACAGGTACGTATCCTTCACATTATCACTATCATCACCATCATGTAACAAATCGAATTCCAGTGCTTACACTCTCCATCTGAAACACACACACACACACACTAATAAAACATACAACAGCCATATATTTTAAGTTAACTCTTCTGATGACACAGAACCGGGCCGGGCTCACTTAAAGCCCAGCACACTCAGCAGTGGCTATGTGCCACTTTGTCTCCACTAATCCTCTGTGATCAGTTTATACCTGGAGAAGGGGCCGAGGCTTTTGGCAGCCTCTTTCAGACAGACAATATGTAAGTAGGTAAGTACAGTACAGAACAGGACCAGGACAGTCAGTGGGGAAGTCCCATGAGCTCACTGTCTAGCCTGATAGTGCAGCAGCTACGCCTACCTGCTCCATCTACAAACACACAAGGGAGTGTCTCAGAGGAGCTCTGTGGAGGCACCGCTCTTCTGTGTGTCCTAAAATATTTCATCTGTGAGATTAAAAATATTTTCTGCCTCTAAAACCAAAAAACTATCAATTCGTATTCAATCCATGTCGGGAATCTGAAGTTCAGCGTGTTTTAAGGTCACTGTGACACTTTGATGAGTAAAACCTTCCAGAAAATCACCCACATTCATTTCTTTCATTCTTGCTTCACTCTGACCTGAATCACTTCCCCTAGAAGGAAAAGGACAAAGTAATTTTGTTGGAAAAGATAAAAACTGTGGCACAGGCCCAAGCTGAATTCTCTAAACTCATGCTGGTTCAGGCCTAGTTTAACTGACCTCATAAGATATGAAAGAGGAAAACATAGCAAAAAGTTACTAATCGTTCAGTCTAATCCAATAAAGTTCTGTGTAATTCAATTCCACAAACTCTAAGTACACCAGATTCTGTTTCTCGACCAAAGCCAGTTTTATGGGAAGTCTCATGAATCAACATGAAATTACTCATGTGAACCAATTCCATTTTAATTAGTAAATCAACTTTTATTAGTGCAGATGAAAACACTCTGAAAGTTCCAGACTGAACTCCAAAAATACTTGGACTTATGAGGCATATCAAATGGTGTTGCTTTCCACTTTCACCTGTTAATGCAGACGTTCCCTCCAGCTCATACTTAAAAGGGAAGTTTTTCCCTGCTTTTGTATGGAACTTAATGAAATATAGTAACTAACTTTGGTGGGGAGGAAAGAAAAATCTTATCAGATCCACAGCCACCGACATCTAATCCTCATGAATTTATTTTTTAAAAAAAATCATAACATTTCAACCAGAGAATGATGTGAGGACTTCGCTAGTTTCACAATGAATCATCTCTCAAAGAATAAAACTCATCAAGAAAATATGCAAACAATAGATGACTGTGGGTTACAATGCTTAGTGTCATGTTGAAATGTAGTTTTTAATATACTTTTAGGTACCTCAGTACAAAGACGTAGATCTATTTTGCAGCGTAGTCGTTTACATGTGATATGAAAAATGACTCTGTGCCCAATATTAAATGCTGTCCATCATGAGCTCTCAGCCTCATTGAAGTATTAGAAAGTCTGTACTAGAAGTGGTTGCTCTGGCACAGACACGCGTGAATCGGGACTGCCCTCTAGTGGTCAAAATGTACTTGTAAACCCTTAAACACATCCATAAACCTCTCAACCTGACCACTTGGCTATTAACATGCTCTTAAACTTTATGTTGCCTGAATTAAACCCTTTTTAAGATCATAGAGCTGCCTCCTCTTTGCTTTTATATCACACTGTTGTATAATTATTACAAGCCCAAAGATAAATGATTAAAACAGTTTGTACAGTGTTTTCTTTCTGTCTTCATGAAGGAAACTCGTGCTACTTATTGGCAGCCTCTGTGCACTGTTGGTGTAATAAGTACGGTATGCAGATGAATATGGTATGTTATTCTTTCTCTTCTATTCTCTGATGCTTACGACGGAAACAGTGAAAGTGGCAGCAGCTGTCACCAGGTGCTCATCAGTCAGGTCTGGTGTTTGTAGAACAGAAAAGATAGCTGACATACCAACATGCCACAGAAAGCACAAAGCAACCTTTACTGGTAACATATCACGTAGATGCTTCTTGCTACCTCTGCTTTAATGTAAAAGGACATATGCTGTGTAAGCTAAACTGACAATAATTATAATGGTCTTACTTATCCTTATGTGCTTAATGTCTAATTTAATCCAAGTCTTTTCTCTGAAGAGATACAGATTTGGATTTATGCTTCTGTATAAACAGATTCACATACATGAGCATAATATTCTATCCAGACATACTGGAATAACAGAAATCAATTAAAACAAGTGGCTACAAAGAGGAAATTAAAAAAAAAGGTGACACAAAAAGGCAAATAAGTAAAGAGATGTGTGAAAATGCGGGCAACTGGGCAAGGCTGAACGAATCATAACTGCAAACAAAGCGGCACTTAGCACTGATGCAGGCAAAGAAAACAACTCCCATGGCAAACACACCTAGGTGTAGATTTAATTGCACAGTTACCTCTTGATGTGACAAGAAAAGAGTGAGAAAATTAAACTTGCTTGACAGCAGATTATTCAAAGCCTCTTCCTCTCTGCAGCACAGAAACCTGGCATAAATAACTTTTCACAGTATTTGAAAGAACCTAGTGAGTCGCATTTAATTCTTCTAGCAAAATCTCACATTAACAGAAAAATAACAGGAAAAAGCAAAAGTACTTCACTGCAAAAAAGTTAGAAAGTGTCAGATCATAAATGCACCATCACGAGGAGCAGAGGTGTTGCATAAAGGCTGAACCAGGAGGTGAGGAAAACAGGTTGCGCCAGTTTTCATGCCATCAAATCAGATAAAGATGATGAAGCTGAGCCAGACAATAGTGCCTCTACCTGAGACCCACACAAGAACATATGTTTAAACACCAGATAAAAATATTTAGGATCCCAAAAGAAGAAAAAATGCCAAGAAATGCTAAAAGATTAAATGTGCCTCTTCCTCCGTTATTCCTTGTATGCTTACAGCCCCATAATGAGACTAAACAGACTGCTGTGCAACAGGCTTTGAGTTTTGACATGTGTCATGATTCAGTCATGCAAAGCATGTGTTTCACATTCTGGCCGCTGACACTGCTTTGAGTTCCAGTAAAATAAGTTCTAGAAATACAGGAAATGCTCTCTACATTTTCATTTACACGACACCATTCAATTATCATGCATAGAGCTTGCTCTGAGATACTGCATCAAGTAAACAAGTTCACAGCACTGCAGTTCATCTTAAATATTCCAAATATTATCCAGTGTTCGCTTTGTGGTGGACAAAGTTATGCTACAAGTATTGTAGGATTTTAACATTTAAAGTGTCAGTGCTGACCTTTTAGAGTGATAAAAAAATTAAAAAAAAAAAAACTACGGGGGAACAAGTGTCATACTGTTGTCACTCAAATAAAACTTATAACCACAAGACACAATTAGAATCAGTTCATAGCTAAATGACAAATAAAACTCATTGCTATTGTCTTACAAGTAACAGTATTTAATTTACAAAAATAACAGCTAATGCAACTGAGTCAGTGAAAAATGAAAAGATTCTAGGTTGGCAGTTTCATGAGACATAAAACACTATACATGTGACTGTACAATTAAAGAAAAAAGTTGATGCAACTAAGGCTATGAAAGTCAAGGCATTCAAGCTGTGTGAGGCGGTCTGTGGTTAGAGCAGTTTGGTGTCCTAACAATGAAAATGCATATATAGGTTAAACTGTTTCCTAAAAGTTATGCAATGCCTTCAGAAACTGTGTAAAAAGCTTGGATGTGTTCCTATAAGTGTAGTAACTCAGTGAAGTCTGTGACAGAGAGTAAAGAACTGAGGTCTGGTGGTGGTGCGTCAGTCCCTGAGCAGCCCCAGCTTCTTCAGGGCCACACGGCGGTCCTCTTCATTCTGTGCACGAGGACAGATCAGCACACTGATGCCTTGTGATCGAGGCAACTTCTGGGAGTTATCAGAGTGATGGGAGGCAGTGTAGGGGGACAGGGATCTGCGTGAGTCTGGGTCTTTGCCATTGGTACCGCTCGCCTGGGACCCCTCAACCTGAGCGCTTGAAAATTCTCTGCCGCTCCCCAGAGAGGCAGGGCGTGGCCGACTGTTACGCAGCTGAATGAGGCTGTGCTTAGTGTCGACCTCCTTGCTACCTTCACTGGATTCTTGACCCAGGCCAGAGTGCTCCAGGCTGTGTGACTGAACACCTGCAGCCTTGGGTGGGGTTAACTGGTTGGCGGGAGCAGCAGGGGAAACTACAGTAACGGTATCTTCTGAAACATCTTTAACAGCAGACAGGTCATTATGCGATGGCACGGGGGCGACAGGGTCACTGAATGCAGCAGGTGCTGGAAGGATATCTGAATGCGGGACTGTTGGAGGTGTAGATGAAAAAACTGGTGGAGACACAGTACCAGGAGCTGGGGATGAGACACGGGCAGAGGTAGGAGGTGCGCTGCTCACATGGGGGTACGGAGGTGTTAAGGGTGGTGTAGGTGTATGTGGAGCTGGAGGGCTGAGCGGAGTAGCAGGAGCTGCCCATGACCTCCTAGATTTAGGAGAAAGTCTAGGGCTCAGAGCGGGCCCTGATTCAGCCTCCTCACTTTTAAGAAGGCCGAGCTTTCGAAGGGCCTCCATGCGGACCCTCTGAGGGTCCAACAACAACCGGTCAGCGCTGCTGGGGGCTGAATGTCCCGTAGTGGCCTCACAGCCGCCCACTGAAGTCTTATGTGACTTCAAAATAATATTGGCAGGAAGCTTCTTTGGCTTAGGAAGCACAGCGGGAGGACTGCGGGGCTCAGATGCGTCAGGAGGGGGACTTATTGGGGAACTGACAGACGGTTCAGATGGGGGCTTGTTTGGAAGGTCAAGGGTTACAGGGGAGCTCACAGGTCTCTTCTCAGATGCTCTCTGGCGCAGCTGCTCCAGGTCAATTGATGTTACAGGCTTCTTATTGGGCGACCCTGCAGGTGGAGGACTGACCTTGTCTTTCTCTGGCTGGGGAACTGGCTCGTCCCTGAAGTCTGAAGGAGGGGGGATGAGTCCCAGATCTAATTCAGGGGACGGCTGAGATGACTGATCTGGGCACAGCTTGGCATCTGTGGGGGCGCTCTCTGGATCTCCATCAGAAGATACACGCAATATGTCAGTTTGAGGATCTGGTGTGGGCGTTATGCATGCTGTGGCCGAATCAGTAGCTGGAGGTCTGAGTTGTGTTAATAACATTTCAGGATCCTTAGGTTTGGCTGCAGAAGTCAACTGTGGTTCAGAGGTTTGATCTGAAGCATGCTGCTCAGATCTGTGTTCATCGTTTAACTCTTTGGAACCCAGTTCTGCTGATACCTCCGGTGGTCCTGCTGGTGCTTTGGATGGGAGAATAGCTCCGCCATCAACTTCTACTGCATGTATTCCGCCACCAAGAATAGGCATCTGGACTTTTCCTGAATTACCAAACTTCAATCTGGAAATGGCTACAAAACAAAAACAAATGTATTATGCTTAATATGGGAAAAACTTTATTCTTTTTTTTAACTATCCAAACTGTTGCAGTGGTGCTCAATTGTTCAATACTTTCTAATTATTTCAGAGTGAATAAGCTGTAAAGCACATGTTAACACCATCACACAATTTTATAAGAATGTTCTAGAGTGCAACAGAAACCAAATACATGCTTCCTCAATGGTGTGAGGCATCTGTGAGTGTGCTTTGCCCAGAGTTCTGTCTCTCAACCTGCACAACACTAAGAAATGTGGTAAGCACAAATAGAAGAGAAGGTAAAAAAAACACCACCACACACTTCTAGACTGTCAGAAAAATATGCAACATATCTTGTCTTAACAAATACCAATGAAATAAAGAAAATTGGTACAAAAACATTTTCATTTACATAAATAAAAATGAAAATAAAGCTTTAATAAAAATGATAAATGAAACTATTTGTTTACTGAATAAACTTAACTTGCAGAGAAAATGTCTTTAGTTTTCATAAGCCTACATACTATAGCCAAGTACTACACAAGTTACTGGATGACACACATCTATTATAGTTGTTTTCTGAATGATTGTTGATCTGAAATAAGTGGGTTTTTTTCTGAAAATAGACACATTCCTTGTGCACCATTTTGCTCTTCGTCCAAATTAAAAGACTGTATATAAATATAGGTGACCTGACATCATTTCATACTGCTGTGGAAAAGAGAAGAAAGTTTTCTAAGCTTCCATGTTTTATGTAGCGAGTTATAGTTCACATCTAGGTTGCATCTGACAGAATCTAAACAACGATCAGTAACTGCAGCTGTCAATCAAGTAATGGACCTCGTTACTTGTCTTACACACACCGATGATTAGACAAACTTTGTATTACAGGATAGATTTTCCACAGCCTTAAAACAAGGAGTAGATGTAAAATTCTCAAATCTTCTGAAGCCAATTTAAGTACAATATACTGAAAGGTAATTATGGAATTTATGCTCAGCGACGCCAGAAAACAATCAAGCACTACAGCTTCAAAGTGAAAGTAAGCAGCTCAAACCAAAGTAGCAAGCATGCAATACAAGTAAAAATAAATAAATAAATAAGTCAAAAGGACATAAAAATAAAACTAATGGGGAACCTCTGTGTGAGATGCACATAAGACACACAAAATGCTGAATATTATACGACATGAAAAGCCGCTGCTGTTTACCAGAATCAGGTTCATCATTGGACAAGCCGCTGTCCTCCTGCACTTCTAGCGACTCGATTGTTTCCTCAAGATACATGAGACAAGCTCTCTCCTCTGCAGATAAGTGCTCCATACTGTCTTCACTCTGCAAACAACATAACAACTGTGAAATGTATCGCAGACATAGAAAAACATGTGCACTTCTAATGTGAAACTCTTGAGCAATATTTTCCCCCTTAATTTGACTGAAATATGAACATTAGACACAGAGGAGGCACCGAGGGTCAGCGTTTGGTGTTTCCATAACCCAAAAGGAATGCATTATACCACTCCACTACTCCTCTTTGCTGTCTCTCATTCCATATTGGTCTGTCAAAAGATTTTCTTTCTAGTGGCTGCAGGTGCCTGTGAAGAGTTTGACATCTTCTTCCCTCTGGTCATTGTTAAGAAAATTTGCAGCTCCCCTGAAACTCCTTAAAGGCCTCCTTATGACAAACAACAGAGTATGTCAGCTCAGACATATTCACTTCCTTTCGTCAGACAGAAAGTGGTGATACAAACCCCTTCCCCTTCTACTGTCTGTACATACTTGCATAGATATCATTACGACCCGATGTACAAATCGCAGTTCTTTATTTTCTCATTCTCAGCACAAGCAAAAGTATTTTAAGAGCGGTGCTGATAGGCCAGAGGGAAGTCCTTTAACTGTAAAGGGTGTCAGTGGGTTGAAGACATAGGAGTCATTAACACAGAAGATGACGAGATGTCCAGCAGCACTCACAAAGCCAGAGTTCACGCTGATTACACTGTCGCAGCTCCCAGCGCTATCCATATTGCTCAAGGATTCCATGGCAACACCGCCTGGCCACGTGTCACTGTTCGGCATTGCACAAGGACGAGAACGAGGGCAGGACCTGTACTTTACAGTCCGCTTTTGGTTGTATAAATCTCACCAAGTGCCAGTCTGAGGAGAATGTGAAAGGTCAAGATTAGAATGTGAGGGAAAGAGAAAAAGATGAACTGGAATCAGATGAAATCACCACATGTGGCTCAAGTGTCGCTACAATAAAAGACATTTATTTAACTCAAATACAATTAATCAAATGTTAATGCATTAGTATGATAAATGAGTACATTAGTGTGATGAATGAATGCCAGAAATTATAGCTGATAGTTAAGTCATCCACCATCGTGCAATAACTCTTCTATTAATATAACAATAGTCATTTGAGACACCAAATGTCTTTTTATAGTCACTGTGATATATTAAACATAGTTATACTAATTGAGTCATTAAGAAATTAATTATTGAACACTTTTTTGTCACACTAGACATGGGCAGAATTGATTATTGAGGGCTTGTTACACAAACAATATACTGATAAAGTTGAAATTCAATACGTATTAGATGAAAACCCTCTTTTACAAACATTGATCCCTTATCAGATGAGGTACAACAGGAAAAAAGGCTTTTTATGAGTAGACTCTTCACTATTACCATCTGTATAATTTCAGTAAAGTGTAAAAAAAAAAAAAAATCTATAAAAATTATGATTATGATTTAAATATGGTCAAAGGTTTATGACTATTACACTGAGAGCCTTTGTAAGTATCTATATTATAAACTCTTCAAGTAGCAGGAAACAGTAAAATCATACTGTGAGTCATAGGTCTTGGGTAACGATGCACTTTTATCAGAAGTCTGTGCTTTGGGCCTTGTTTATTCATCTACACTCCTTCACTTCAGAGAGAAAAACAGATCTTTTGTGAATACACATACAGCATTCTTCATGTCATGTATAATCAGTGTAAAGACAGCCGATATGCTGTGTTATGTTACAGCACTTCCCTGCTTACTTGTGTTTCCTGCCTATTATCTTGTATGCATTACTACTGACAGGTCAGGCATGTGGAAGGCTCTTTCTCAAAGGCCTCATACTGCCTCCTTATTATTTACTGCACTGTTCTCATCAATAGAAGACACAGAAGGACTTGGATTTATCAAATCCTCCCTAAAAGAAGGCAGATTCTGATACAAAGGGGAACCTATGATTAAATATATTCACAATACTTTAGAGAAAAAGCTTCTTAAACCAAAGTGCTCACACCCTTACATTCCCTTTCATGTTCCTTTGCATGCATTAATCTCAAGCAAATACCATCAACAATGAACAAAAACCCCGAAGAGAAAATGTTTGATCAACTTAGGGCTAAAACTCTATTTGATTTTAATCTAAATAGGTCACACTAATTCAATGTACTGTATCCCAAGATAAAAGCCATGCAATCTGTTGTGAGGCTCGTTCATCACGTAGCTGCAACGACACAATCAGATCCAGGTGTGTTCATGTACTGTTCAGCAGAGCCGGATGTATTGTTTTCTTATCTCAGAGCATTTTGATTACACATAATACACGAATGATACAGAAGAACTATCTTTTTATGGGTTACTGTCTTTGTTTGTTGTTGAATGAGCCTCCATCATATCCTGAGGTCTCTAAACCCAGTGAACCAAGAAAATTGTAAGCATTTATATTCATCACTGTAGCCTGAAGTTTCCATGGCCACAGAGACATGTTCACTGTCAGTTCAGGACACGAAGCAAGAACATTCACATTTTAATTAAGTATAAAATATAGAAGGTTTTGATAGGAAAATCGGAGAATCTTCAAAGATTTGGTCGTGTAACTTAATTTACATGTAAACATTGGTTTTGATGATAACTCAATGGAAATTTGAAGATAATGCACAAGTCTATGATGATACAGATCTTTAACATTTGATCAATATCATAGAGTCCAATACAGATATTATTTCATTTTATTTGCTACTAAATTTCCCAGCTGACAGGGAAACAGCAGATTTTTTTCTTTCAGCTGTTCTTTACACCTTTTTTGAATAACCACAGATTAAACAATTCACAGTTGTGCAACAACCATTAGTGTAACACAGATAAACACTGGCTACTATCATGAGGAGTGACGTTATTTGCTGATAGTCGATGACAGTCTGCAAGGCCAGTACTGACACATACCGATGTCTGTCTGATATATCAGGGCATCCTCACTATTTTGTCTAATAATAAACCCACACTGAACTGGAAACCTGTTTTCATGATTTTAGAATTACTTTACACATGGTTAATTACAAAGATTTTTTTTTAACAGTTGATTATGAGTTGCATGATCCCTTTTGAACACTGAAAAATGTCCATTACTCACAAATTAGTCCACTGCATCATCATAGTTCCAGACTTATGACACTATGTAACTAAGGGGTGTCAAACATATGGCCCAGGGGCCAAAACCAGCTGCCCAAAGGTTCCAATCTGCCCCACAGGATGGATTTGTGAGGTGCAAAATTTACACCGAAGATACAAACAGTCAAGGGTGTCAAACTCACTTTATTTCCAAAATTCCAAACTCCAAAATTTTAACAATAATATGCCTGTTACTGAATGTTTAGTGTCTTTGTATATCAAATCTGCGATGCACATGTATAAATAATAAGTTGAGGCATAATATTGTTAAAATTGTATTTATATTTCTTAAGAAATTTTAGTTTTGTCAGGTTATTCACATTAATTTGTGATTTTCCCCCGAACTAAAACGAGTTTGACACTCCTAATCTATCTCCATGCGTATCAGTTTTTCACCTGGGCCTTCCTTTATTTCTGGAGACCAAGAATGCTTTCATAGAGGTTTGACATTTCTGTACTGTTGACATGAAGACACAGTAAGGGGAACAACATGATCACCACCACCCATATTCACATGTTTTCTGGAAACAAAAGTTGGTTGACAAAGCATCGCCTGGCCCCTGTGAGAATGCGTTAATAGCTTCTAATTACTGTCCCTCCCATCAGGCATTCAGATCCAGAGAACAATGTACAAACTGGAGCAGCCAACACTTCTCAAACTTGTATAAGGCAACAAACCTGCAGAGCAGCAGTGGAAAAGCCTACTACACCCTCAGCTGAGTCAGGATTTAATAGTGACAGGAATGTTACTTTGCTTGCTTTCATGTCTTAAGACAACTTTTAAATTCAGTCAAGCGCTGTGATGTGACTGGGCCTTGAAGATGAATTATTACTTAGCAGATATAACACTTAAAACTATAAAGGGGAGGATCAGCATCAGGTCTGTAATGTGTTTACAGTGTGAACAGCTGTGCAGCTTGTGAGCCAGGCTTACAAGGCTGAAAATCATAATTTACACTCAATGATGACAAATTACAGTGTGTTAGTATAAAGGGGAGCAAAAATGTTAAGTATGTGTTCAAGGGCAGTTACACAGAGAACTGGTTTAATGATTAACAGTAAACAAAAGTTCATGGCTAACACTGTGTTGAGCAACTCACAACCTACTGGAGTGAACAAAAATATTTCATTAATGTTTAGCTTGGCACTGTGTCCTACTTCTTTTAAAAATAACTATGACTGGCATTTATTTGCAAATATTTGCACTCTCTGCGGTCTTACTAAGCAACCAAATATTCAACATTAAACACATCAAGTCTCTTCTGTGAAAAGGCATAAGGGACTGTTAAGTAGGGCATTCTTATTGAGGATGAAATATGAACCAGGTCATATGTAAAACTATCTGTAACTCATGGGCTTTTGCTGAGGACGAATAAAGTGCGAAAAAAAAACAAAAACCTCGGGATGACAATAAAAGTGGAAATAAAACTTACACAAACTCATGCGCGCAATAACCCAGTGATTTGTCCTATTTTTCCGCTAACTTCAAGACGTTTCTTGCTAAGTTTTATACTATGTAAAACCTAAAACAAACTAAAATCACCTCTTCCTGACTCACCGTAGAGGACAGAATAAGTCTCCGTTGTGTCGAGTAACCCTGCAGATAAAAACAGAGCTGTGTTCAGGTGTCAGTCCATACGGCCAGTGCAGTGTAGGTCATCCCCTTCTGAGATCCGAACTCTTCCTCCACGAGAACTAGACATAAGACAAGCGACTCAACAGGTGCGGACTAATTGCAGCAGGTGAACAAGTCTCTTCCGGATAGAAGCTGGCGTGTAGCCAATCAGGGAACACACGACCGAGACGTTTCAGCCAATGAAATACGAGCTGTCAAGTGCGTGCCACGCAAACCTGATCTGTTGTTTATTCATCATAGAAATATATGCCACAACCAGACAGACAGACAGAGAGATAGATAGATACTGTAGATAGATAGATAGATGCCATAACTTACTTTGAACACTACAAGTCCACCCTTGAATAAACAAAAAACAGATATTATTACAGGGTAAATATTACATTAATGGAGCCAGAGTAAGGAAAACTCTCCAAACTTTGTTGCATCCCTGAGTTAATTTTTAGAATATGTTAAAACACTAACATTTGTAAACACTAAAAAGAGTGACAAAAATGTCCCTCTGCATAATTACATTTCCGTTTAAGATGAATTAGGGAAAATTGAATGTATCCATTGGTTCTACTCATCTATATATTCGATTTTCTTCCGTTCCATTGCACCACTCACTTTACTTAAAAAGACTTGACATTATAGTTGCTACTGTCACCTGTACATTCTGCACATTTTGATACTGGACTCGCTTTTGTGTGTCTTTTTTACATATACATATTTATTCTTGACTAGTTCTATGATTGATGAGTGTATTTTACGTTTTGTGGACCTTACAGAAGATAAAACCAAATTTCATTGCACCTTACAATGGTATTTTACAATGACAAAGGTTATTCTATTCTATTGCATTCATCATTTATTTATATTTTCAACTTTGAGCATTTTTGTTAAGCTGTACATAAATGTCTAATAAAGCTACAAACAATTTAACACAACCTTTTAAGTGAGTCTATTAGAAGATGGATGTAAAACTTGTCTACAGCTAAATTTGTACTTATAATTCCTTATCAAAGTGTTTAAGCTCACTATATGTTATTAGTTTGCTAAAAAAAATGAAAATGAAGAACACAAGACTTATCTGCTGATCTTTTGAACAGACTAGAGGCTGTGAAGCCTGTGTTTATAAACATGAAGCAAGAAAAGCAGCCTATTTGTACTGTCACTATCAGTGTCATATTTGTTTTCCAGGAACAGCAGCAACTATGACGCCTTTTTCTTATCTATGAAAATGAGCAGATGTGGATATTCATATTCCTACCTCACTGCAAAATTATGATGGTATGAATCCATGTAATTTATGTTGGACTAATGTTTGAGACCTAATAAAAAGTAAATTTTTCTATGGCTGCAAGTGTTCTTCAAAGACCATCTACCAGTTTTCATTTAAGAAGACATGAAAAATCAGATGTAACCATATAACATACATCACATAACTATCAAGAGGTTAGAGAAAAAAAAAAAAAGAGGAGATGCTTGTATTTTATCTGAAGCCAACATTAGGACTCCGAGCAAAACATAAATTGTGGATGAAATATTTGTGAAATCAAAAGACTTTATCCACCTCGGAGTAAAACAGATTTACTGAGAAGAGGATTCAAAGGCAAGAACATGAAACAGAAATCCTCTACACAGTCACAAACTTCAGATTTATTCTCAGCCAGCTGCCGTACAAGTTCCTTCCACTGACCTTTTTTCAGAGCATTTGGCATTTAATTTAAAGCTCCAGTAATTTTGTTTTGTTGATGCATTTTCCTCACAAAAAAAAAAAAAAATACACAAAAATTATGTCGGTGCAGGAGGTGCGACAGGGACCATTTGAATTAGCCCTGGTATATTAAACAGAGAAAAAAAGCATGAAAAAAATCAGTACAAGTGTTGTTGTCAAGTTTAAAAAACACAGTGCTTGTGCAGACATAACAGCATGTGCTTCCTTTTTTAAAATAAGTGGACTTAATTGGGCAAAAACATATCTGTGTAATACAGTTATTATGTAAAGTGGGGTCAAAGTGTGATATGAAGTCATGTCTGCTGCAGATAATGATGTGAACTGCTGTGTCACTGAGGCTTCATCTGCTTGTGGGTTAAACTAACAGGCCCAGTTTTAAAGTAGGATGATCTTTTACCGTCAGCCCCTATGTTTTACCTAATATATAGCATCGCATTTGCACATTAAAGCCATCATTCCCAACTGCTGCTGTTCAAACATGACTGGAGAGGGTATAGAGTGTAGGTGAAGCGTGGAGACCAATATACCTGCTGCAGTGTCTTTGCCTGAAAAGAGTTGACATCAAACAACATTAAGAAACAAAACAGACATCATTTCTAATTGAGCCATTTATTAGTTGTACAATTATGAAAAATAATCATAAAAAAGACTGGAAGCCCAAGATTATTTACAATCTTTTTTTTCTGAAGTGAGGTCCCTCTTCTGAGTCATTGTTTCTCAGTCTTTTTTTTTTTTTTTTTAAATCACAGGGTATTTATTCACGATATGTTTAACTCTATAATGACATAGTCCTTTTCTCTCTTTTGACAAATGTCAAAAATTACATACGTACATACATACATATACATATATATAGATACTATAAAATCAAAAATCATTCAAGTATCAAAATACAGACCGCTAGATTCATGTACAATATCATTCTCATCATTGTTGTCATCAGTTTAGTCCCAAAATAACTCTCCTGATCCTTAGCAATGTGCAAAAGCTGGATGGGACCAGGCTGATGGCTAAAGGTGCTGACACCAGTGAGCTGAAGACAGTGTAACATGGAGTTATTTTACTGGCCTGACAATGTACCACATACAGTATACAACAGTTAAATCAAAAGGACCTGACTATATGTACCCATATACACATCAGCTGACCAAAAGAAAGTACCATTAACAATCAACAAACTGGGAGTTAGCTCAAGACAAAAATGCTGTGCCCTATTATTTATTGTGTTCTGCAGCTAAATACATACCAGCCTGCATGGCAGGTTTGGTGAATAATCTTGTCTAGATTAACTGAATAAAGGAGCAGGGAAGGAGAGAACTACAGTGAACCACACCTGATCCAGTTTCAGCATTAGGACGCATCACTGTCCTATAAAACAATTAAAACAACTTTTAAATCAAATAAAAGCCACCCCCTGTTACATTAAAAAACAGTCTGTGTAGTGTCAGTTCCTCTGCCCTTTGTCCTTTAAGTTTGGTTAGAGAGTTTCTCCCGTGCAAGATTACATTGTTCATCACAGTTATATGTTGTGGATGAGGAGGAGCTGACCATAAAAGGATGTGACAACGTGTAGATAGAACATAAAACTCAGAATGGAGTGTCCCTACAGTGTTAGGTCTCTGTGTGACGCATCAGTTTGTACCTTTTATATCATAATAGAAAACTGAAAAAAGTTCCTCATTTCAGCCACTTCCTCTTTAAACCACAAGCTCTGCATTGGAACCTGCAGGTACATTTCCTGAAAAAGTCAACAGTAAACCTCTGTGCACGAGGCCTGTCAGGCATTTTATTTTTCAGGCAATGCAATAAGCGTAATAAATATATTTGAGTCGGATATCTGAACGGGTGTTCTAAATGAAGACATGTCTGATTGCGGATTTATGAAGTCAATGAGGTCAGGAGGAGAGATGAACCGTGCGGTGGTGAAAGCTTTGTGTCGCCGTGCGCCTCCTGATGTGTTACTGTGGTGTGCACAAGCATGATTCCACTGGTGATGTGATCTGCCGCATGAGAAGTGGGTCACTTTTCCAAACAAAACATCGCATCCACCTTTGCAACAGGGCTCATTCCTTTGCTTTCTTTGATACTGGCTGGGAGTGGCCACAGTGTTCAGCTACAGGGAAGGGACACAGACACATGCACACAAAGTAGTGAGGTTAAAATAAAGTAAAAATAACACCGGACTAATGAACACAAGCAGCATGACGGATTACCCCCACGCATAAACATTAACTCCTTTCACTGGCGGCCGTAAAATATTAACTTGGCGTGATTAGCAAAACAAAAGGCAATGCTGAGAAGATGAATGTAGAAGGCAGTCATCATAAAAAGAAGAAAAAGAGACGAGACAGAGGAAGATGCACTTGTTCGTACAAACTGGTAGATTTGATAAAAGTGCTTAGTTATTATTAAATTACTTCTGCAGCATCCTGCTTTGATCCTGCTGCTTTGATCGACTGAAAGGAGGGCATGCCAATCGCGGACAGTTTTCGGGAACAGCACAGACTGCGTACATGCAGTTTGATATATGAACATGGCTGTTCCACATACAGTAAACCTCCTCCAGATGCTAACTTATTTAGCTACAAACAGACTTTATCACAGTGCTACGATCTCAGCCCCCTTTGGCTTTGGAAAACCTCCCCTTATTAAATGCTCTGTATCCTCTGTACCACCACAACCTGCATCCCCACTGAATACAAACAGTCCGCTTGTCCGTCTGATGCATAGAATTATGGGACCGGTTTCACAGTTTCCTCAGAAAACATGTCCATCCAGGTACAGGATGTGCGGTTGTTTCACTCTCTTGGCTGTGATAAATCTGATTTTCTCAGCGTTCGGTCTCAGCAGCGGTAAGATCAGAGAGAAAAGCCTCAGAGTGGCCGACGCCTGGTGGAACAGGAAAAGCACCGGGAAAAAACAAAAGAAAAAGAAGAGCTCGTCACCAAGTGTGAATAGAGGGGCGGCGAAGGTTGGGGGGGGAGAAGGAAGCATGTCACGCAGAGTTCAGGAAGCATAAGAGGACAAGAGTGAGGGTGAGTGGCAGGCCGGTAGAGTGAACAATACCAGCTGGAAAGGAACTGCTGATGTGGAGAGGTTAAGCTGGTGGTCGCTAAAAAGCATAACGGAGCAGGTGGGTTATAGCGCAAGGAAGGAGCGACGGCAGCCGGTTAACTGTCACGGGTTGTGTTGTTGTCAGATGAGGACGCACGTGATGGCACATGTGATTATTCTGTCGGCCGATCCGGCAACAACACGGACAGAGCCACGGTGGGAGA
>JAPQRQ010000026.1:10925265-10947434 GCA_037367365.1 Apogon talboti | reverse complement strand
GGTGGGCAGGTGGGCAGGGGTCCAGCCAAGAGAGAGGCAGAGTCACAGTGAAAGGCACACAGAAGGAGGGAAGATAGTAGGGGTGAGACCAGGCCCGGGTTCAGGTTCAGAGGTCAGGAGGAAGAAGGAGGGTCCAATCAGAATATGGTGGTCTCGTACTTAGTGCTGATAGTGCGTTTGGATTCCTTGGGGTCCACGAGCCATGTAGCGCTGTTCTGGGACTGAGAGTCCCCCTCCTGGTCCACAATCTCACCCTGTTAAAACAAACAGCGGCTTTAGAGAAGAGCCTTTGGACAAAAATAAACATCAATGAACACTTTCATTTGTCTGGAACTCATTCAAAGAGGAAACCGAGCCTCAAGATCAACATGTGTGAGGATTTTGTTTTATATGTGCAGACAAGTTTTATATTTCATTTATGATAATGATGATTTTTGGATACCCGAGTTAACCAGTATATTACCTGTAGGTCGTGATGCCTGGTGTTTCCATTTAACTACAATTGATCCTTGAAGCTCTGTATGTTAGAGTGAGTGTTGCCATTTTCTTGTCGTAATATGCATTTTAGTTTACTAAATGATGCTTTTAGAATAGTCCAAATGTACAGTATAATCACAGACACCTTGGAAATATTGTTGACTTAAAATTCATACTGAAATACAAAAGCATATTCTCTGATTTGATCTGAATTTTGTAAAACAATTCCTTTATATATGATAAAAATCATAGATAGTACCTGAAAAAATCCATTTATAGTTTCTAAACTGTTTTATACTTTACTATTTTATCATATGTTTTGGAATTTTATCTATTTTACACATGTTTTATAGTGTGAAGCACTTTGTGTCTGTTATTCAAAAACAGCTATAATAACTAGTTATTATCATTATTTCAATAGAGTAGATGCAGTAATCATGTTTGACTTTGTTACCATACCTTATACAAAATGTCAACAAATTTGTAACTTTATCTAAAGTCTAATTGAATAAAACGTAAAACTATTTATTTCAGGCAGTCAAACTGAAGGACTAAAATGTACTCTAAGAACAACTCTAAACTTATTTACAGGTCAGTTTTTTTGTTCACTGGGACATTAAATGGGACTTCTCCAATCTGCTCAACGCAGCTCAACATGTGTACATTTACATGCACACCGTTATTCTCCTAATAATCAAATATAACAATATTCTATATTTGACAGATGTCATGTAAACAGCATGACCTGGGATATTCTTATATTATTCTGGTTTTGTGAGGATTTTTATGTTTACAGCGCATTCGGAAAATTCCTCTACTTTGTGCGTTTTACTGCAGGTTGCTGTCCACGGCCGCTGTTTACAGTCAGCTACAGTAAAGACCAAGATCCTCTATGGTAGAGATGGACGCTCCAAAGAAAAATCTACATTTGGCACCAGTGCAAACACTCTTATTAATGGGTAAATGTAAATGAAAACAGGAATATTATTGGAGTATTCATTTTAATTGGCTATGTAGATAGCTTATTAGGAAATTATATAAAACCTCAATATTTCATGCATGTAAATGTTTTCACAGTCATTAAAAGCAGACAGAATAGGTTTCTTGAAGTATGTAACCTTGCTTGTGTTGCTCCCCAACTGTCACTAGAGGGCTCTTGACTCAAATGAACCATTCACAGCATTTATCACTCAAGGTAAAATGCAGGAAAATAAGTGGGGGAAGTAGAATAAAGTGACACAGACACAAAATAAGACAGACAGATGAGAGAGAGAGAGAGAGAGAGAGAGAGAGAGAGAGAGAGAGCAAGAGAGAGAGCATGCCTTATATTTTCTGTGCAGTGCAAGGAAATGAACCAAGTAAGCAGACAATGAGGATGGGAAAGGATGAGAAGGCAGCACCTGAGCAGCAGAGCTGGCAGAGTGCAGCGGTAGTAAGGAGGGACGGTGGGTGGTGCACGTGTAACAGTAACAGCAACGACTGTCGAGAGGAGGGGAGTCCTGGGAGAGATAAACATCGCCAGGAGGAGAGGGGAGAGTCAGACAGTGAAAGAAAGAAGAGGAAAAAGAACAAGAGAAAGAAGCAGGGGGGGAGAGATAGAGGAAATAAAGCGAGATACAGTATATTGACACAGATTGGAGCAGCATGAGATAGAAGTAATCTGATTGGTTGCGGCCTGTACAGATCGACCTGCAAATGTGGGCGTGTGAAACAGCAAAATATCTGCATTTCATTACGGGTTTTAAAATATCTCTCCAAATGTAAAAGCGAGACAAGCACAGGCAGGTGTGATGATCAATCACATTCTGAAGAGGACTCTGTTTACATCATTCAGTTGCAGCCGGAGATGTGTGAAGCCCCTGAGGTATAATTATCTCATTTACATTCAGTGTAGTTCACCTCTTTTAGTTTCGTGCTAAAAGCAAAACAACATCAGCACAGTTTAACCATAATCTTGTGACACGTGTTTAGAGAATTTCAATCCATTTATTTCAGTAATTTAGGTTGATGTGCATGTAGAATATCTAATTTTAAGATGTTCTAACTAAGAATAAATAAATAATCTTAAAACAGGGTCAATAATATTTCATGGATATATATAAGATTGCAGGTCTTCTTTAGATCCAGAGGTTCTGCAGTGCTGAAAGCTGTTAACTTAGATGTCAGGATGGCTCTGTTCAGTATAATGTTCTTCAGTTTTACACTGGTAGTCAGTACATGTCAGAGTTGTTTTCACCTCATCATTTTCCTTAATCATCATGTGAAATGTGTGTCGCCTCGCAGCTTTGCATCATTTTGCATCACAGAACGGGTTGCATTACTCCGATCGCACAACAATGACTTGGACTGTGTCTCAAATGTGTCAAATTCTCATGTGACATTTTGGGTTTTTTTTATTCATGTGACTTATTTTACATATTACTGGCGTCATGTGACAATTTGATGAATTTTACACTGAGCATGTGCACTCACTGTAATTTCATGAGGATTGTTTGGGGTCTAAACACATCAGATTAAGGCTTAGTCATGATTTAATGAGGATTTTTAATTATATTATAAACTCAAACTCCTTTTGACTCTCAAACCACATTTTGGACTTTGCCTAATAGTATATTGGACAGTTATTTTGCTTTTTATTTGTGTTTGACCCTGTCCTATCGCCAATGGGCACTTTTTTTACGCTAACACATACTGTCTTTATTCTTTTAACCCAGTGCAGCATTCACTTTAATTTCACGACAATATGTTTGTTGTCCAACTCACCGCTGACTTCCGTACACTTCCTCGTGGTTTGGGTACAGGCCGGCTGGACTTGGTCTCAATGACCTCTGAACTGGATCCCAGGGGGAAGTTCTGGTGCTGTTTGGTCCTCTGGGCCTGCAGAGCCAGCTGATAGGCGACCTCAAACGCCTGGCCCAGCGTCAGTATAATCTCATATGTCAAGTTCTAGCAGAAAAGGCAAAAGAGGAGCAGGAAGTGTTATTTTTTTTTTTTTTTTGAAGTGGATCTGAAATCTCATATCAACAGTCATACAGCTGCCTCACTGTAAAACGAGCCCAGATTTGTTTTCGGGGTAGAAAGCAAAACTGGGCAGTGAGTGAGACAGCAAAATATGAAAGAACTAAGTTTGGCTTTGCCTACAACTTCTTAAAAAACCTGCATCACTAGAGGAAGTACGAACAGTCTCTGGAGTACTGTGCAGCTGAAAGTTTCTTCTTTCACTGTCTGAACTGGATATATTCACTATTGTTTAGTACTAAAGCTGCCGCTGCTGTCTTCTCTCGTTATAACCAGATAACTTCCAATCTAGAGACAAAAGCTGCGAGCTACATACCATAGGGAAAATTTAGAAAAATATTCATACGGAGAGAAGAAAGCAGGAGTCTTCTACCTGTCACTTCAGGAAGTACAGAGCTCTCAAATCATTTCATCATCTGATCAAATACCTTCAATAAGCCAAATACTTCACCTGCTTTACACTCTGATCTACATCTTCCCTTAGAGCGACACAGCGCTCACCTCTGCGTGTGGTTGAAGTGAGGACAGAGGCTGACGGCAGGCGTATAGTCAACAGAATCTCAAGCAGCCAATCACATCTAATGTGGCGTTTGATGGTTATCAAACGGCAGCACCTTGTTCTGACCCCTCAGAGGACAGGAGGGAGCTCAGGGAATCACACTAACACTCTGGAAATGGAGCTTTAATAAATGTTTCAGACTGCAGCCTAAGAAGACCTTGGCTGCTTTATGAGGGAGATTAGCAGGATAATGATCAGACCTGAGAGGAGGTAATGGGGGGTTAGTTATCATGGCCAGAGTGGACCGTCTACGAGGAGGCAATCACCAGCGGCTGAAGCGTGACGCTTTGAGGAGATATGGCAGTCCAGAGATGGCAGCCTGTCAAATCGCTTCAGGGTTACAGCCAAAAGTACACAAACTCGAATATTTGTCCAGTGTTGCATGAATCAAAATCTAAAAGTTGTTTTTTTTTTTTTTTTTTTAACATATTTACCTCATTGGTGTTAAAGAATAGTAGGACTGTACAACGGGCAGTCAGGTGATCAAACAGGTTGTAAACAGGTCTATCTGGAAGTAAGTCTGATAGTCTGACCGCATGTAAATAATGGCAGCGCTTCTAGCATCTACTGCTTTTAAACTATTAATTCTATCAATATATTTAAATAAGTCACGTAAAATGCAGTTTCTTAGCTTTTCTGCAGCATCAGATGTGTCTTGTTTGGATGTTCAGATGCTCCGTAGTGAACACGGAAACACAGTTACAGTACCTTCTACAACCAATAAAAACGATGTAGTCTGACAAATGAATGGTGGTAGTCACTTGTATTTATGTTCAGCTAATCACATATTATGCAGAAAAAGTCACTTTTTTCACCGTTTTGATATAATAAATTTTGAATTTACGGTAAATTTTCTGAACATCTACATGGTCAGTAAATTAAATATAGTAAAATACGTGAAAAATACAGAATGCAGAGAATAATATTATAATAAATAGTGATGAATCACATAGGAAAGGTTAAATTTAGAGGAAGGTCTTTAAGTGTTAACTCTGTGCAAAGTTACACAACAGACCACAACAGAGTGATCCTTAAGAGCAGATGACACTAATACTAGTATTATTTCAGATGGTAGATTTGTTCTTACCACGTCTACTGTGCTGAACACATGGCAGTAGTGATGGCTGGTCTGCAGGTCCTTAGTGATGTAGGCAAACGTGCACAAGTCCTCCGGGTCCTGGGCTGCACATGAAATATTACGGATCTCATGCTCTGCAATGATGTTCTAAACAGAGACACAACCGTGCATTACTCAGCTATAATGGAACTATAAGCACTGCAGTTAACCTGTGTGTATATCACTTATGAGCTACTATGAAACAGGAAGTTACATTGCACGGAAATGCTTTAAGTAATAAGGTGCTGTGAAAATCTTGAAATATGAAAATGAAATGAGACAGCAAGTAAAAAAAATATAGACATAAAACTGGATTCCACAGCCATAGCAAGAAAGTGCTGCTGTAAAAAGTAATAGCAGACGGGGCTTCCGCTACAACCTTTCAAAGTGTTTTTTTTAATAATGTCAAATAAATGTCAATATGGGCAGACTTCCTCTCTGTGCATAAAAACATAAACCAAGCCTGACATACACTTGAAAGCGTGACATTTACAACTAGAGATGTGTCTCTCGCTCTCATATACATGCCATTTCTAAACACCATCCAAAAAAAAAAAAAAAAGTGCATTATTTGCATCTTCAGACATGAGAGACACACGAACGAACTTTCACATGTGTGTGCACGGTCGCAAACCTTATTGGCTGCATCAATGAATTTCACGCCCTTGTATGTGATTGAGAGGACGATGGTTGGGACCTTCCTCATTTGTTCCGTCGACCTCTGGAGGATAAAGGAACAACGCAGCGAGAAAAACAAGCGTTAAGCCACAAACTATTCACTTAGATAAATAACATCCTTTGTTTGTCCTCTTGAGACTGGGGAGAAAGAATAGCTGCATACCCGCATTTTGGCACAGGCGTCCTGGGTCGACTCAGTACCTCGTAGATCCTTAATAAGCATCGAGCCAAGGTACTACAAAAGAACAGGAAGGTCTGATGAGTTGAGGATATTGTGTATTGTATAAAGACAGGAGCAAAGGAAGTAGGAGTATGGTGAATGGAAACTGTATAAAGCCCTACTGTAGATCTTCATTACTCCATTAAGGATTACAGATATAAATCCTTTTAAACTCAAAAACAAGGGCTTCTGCATGTATTTCATTATACTTTATGTCCGTAGTGTTTGTTTTAATGAATTAAAATTGTATATTTTGACTGTAACTGCTTGAGTGATGTTAACTAAAGGCAGGGGACATGAGATGCAATGCTTTTAACTGTATTAATTGTACTGGCCCTAAAAAATAAAGTACATTTGTGTCGCCATTGGAAACATCGTTCTCTAGCGAAACAAAGCTTACACTGGCTTCGTAGGCGCAGGATTCAAAGATGAGTTTCTCGGGCTGGTGATGCCAGTTCTGGACCGGAGCATACGGCGCTGCCAGACTCGGCGGTCGCAGGGTCAGACGGGGCTCGCGATGCCGTTCTTCATGCCGTTCCTGTCAAAACAAAGGAAGTCTTTTAATGATAGCTATAAACAGAATGGTCTTACCTACTGTGTCTGAAAAACACACAGTTTTATCTTAGGAAAGACGATCAGGATGCGCTGGCTATTATCACATCGCCACAAAAACAGGACATGATGCACTAGAAGAGACGCAGATGAACCACATACTTGCGATCTGTGTCGTTCACTGCGATATCTCTGAGTGATGTCATAGTCTGTTTCTGGCACTTTTTTCCTCCCTGGCTCTCCTGTTGGCAGCAGAGGGTCCATGGAGCGTCCTGTGTACGAATCCATCTGACTTAGTGGAGATGAAGACTGGGATCCAGGCAGGTCTTGGCACTGAAGAGATGGCACCGGATGCATATTAGTTAATGAACAGAACAACGAGTGCTGGCATTTTTGCCATGTTTGGATACAAAGTACTACAAACTACTTTTGCGGGCAAAGAAGTGGAATTCAATAAAAACTTTAAGAGTCAAGCCTGAGGGAAGGAAAAGCATTAAACTCATTTAGCTACTCTCAGGGCACAACATTTAATACAAAACAAAGAGGAGACAAATGCAAGGTTTCTACGTCCTCACCCTGATCTGAGACAAACGTGGAGGCTTGACCGGAGGCTCCTCATATGGCCTCTCGGCTAAGGAGGCAATGATACGTTTCCTGTGACCGAGCAGCGAAATCTTTAACACCTACAAAGAAAGAAAGTATCAGGTGAGGTGAGGATACAGAGAAATGGAAGTGTGATACTGATCTAACCTTTACTCTATACAAGAAGCACAAACTTAGAATAGTTTTAACAAATATGCCTTTGTAACCTGTAAATGATTTTACCACACTAACAACCGGTTTGTGGCAGGACTATAAATTCATCTAAGTGTCCATATACATAATAATATTCAGAAAGCACACAAGGACATTGTTTATTTAACCTTTTAACAACAGCAATCTCTCCGGCGCTGCATTTTGCACTTACAGCATTGAAATTACTGTAACTGTAACGCTTCCCACAAAATTTAAATGGCATCAGAAAGCTGAGATCCTGAGTTTTCCTACACTATATAACACTTTACAGCAGCAATGCGGGACTCTATTACAAGTATAAAGGAACTGTTTCAGAGCTTTCCACACAGGCTAAAAAACATCTGGAAATAACAAAAAATATGAAGCTATAATATGGATACTGAATGTTCAAGAACAAAAAGCATGTTTGAGCAGATGTAAAATAGTTGAAAGTTTATTTCTGCAATGTCAAAATGTTTTGTTATGGACATTTACACTTGTTTCTGATAATAAAAATGCTAAAAACTTCAAGTTCGTTTTTTTCTTTTTTACTAAAACACACTGTTTTAAGCATTTATTATTTGTAATAATGATAATTAATGGCCAGATATCAAAAGTTAAGTTCTTCCTGAAAACAAAGGTGCAAAAGAATTGGTAAAAAAAACCATTTTCTGACACTTTTATTGTAAAGAAAACATGAAGACACCTAGGCAGCCTGTTACAATGACAGTCTTACAAGGGTTAACCATCTCTATCTCTAATAAAGAAGGTCTGTGATATGACAAATAAACAGCAGCACTTTAAACCTTATTCAATTCTCAGTGACAATCATCTGTTCACCTTCAGAGTTTGACTTTTTAGGTTGCCCAACTTGCAGCTGGAGCCGACTGTCAGACTTGTCCCCTTATCCTGACTTTTCTCTCCCACACTCTGAAAACTAATTTCACCCTCTGATACTCCTCATAGTCTGTGCACGTCACTGTGACTCACATTGACGATCTCCAGCTCCCAAAGGTTTTTGACGCAGTCCAGAGTGCGGTAGCCGCTGGTCAGGAAGTTATGCAAGTACTCATGCAGGCCTAGGTTCTCCAACCAGGAGGAGAGGGAGCTGCTGCCGTCACAACCAAGAGCCTTCACCTGCAGGAGTGAAGACGAAATCACTCTATAAAGCCTTAAACCTGATTTCCTGCCTGACTAACCTTGACGACAAAAACTCAATTTAGCTCAGAAGAGGTAACATATTACTTTTTAGACTTACTATGTATCCAAGGTGATAAGTGAAGATTAGCACTGTGTAGAAGTACGTGTAGAAAGTATTTGATACTGAATAATAACAATGAATTGAGTCTTGCTGTGTTCATATTAGCAAAGAGTCAGAAATTAATTATCTGTTACCTTGGGTAATGAGCGTGCTGCATGCAAGATTTTCTTTCTGTGGCTTGGATCAGTGATTCCAATCTCTCTCAAGTCCTGGTCCTCCATGACATTGCTCCCCTATAGCACAAAACACAGAAAACAGGGTCTGTATTGAAGTGTTTGTATATAAATACATATATATTACATGGTGTATATTAAATTGCCTGCATAAATACATGGTATACAGTAATGTACAAGAGTGGTTTAGTAAAGTTATAACGTCCAAACAAATGCATTTCTCAGTTTCTGTATTAAGATTCCATCTGGATATATGGATATATAACAGCTTCTATAAACCAAAGTGGCAGTATTTAGTGTGACCTCCCTTTGCACTTAACATGCCTTTAACCATTTTGTTCAGATAATATGAGATTTATTGGATTTATTTTCTGATGTTTTATACCAGGGTTCATTCAACACATGTCAAATGTTTCTAATTGTTTGTGTTGCTTCTTGTCATGGGGTCATATAGTGCTTTTAATCTTTAGAACCCATCTAGTTCAGTGTTTTTTGTGTGTCTTTTAAGGCTGTGCACATGTTTCCTGTATTTTCCCGTTGTATGTGAAGAAAATGCTCATTTCAACTCAGCAAAAAAACCCAAAAATAAATGCTGACCAAGACTTTTGCACAGTATTGTACAGATATACAATAAATCATGAAGAGAACACAATGTGAATGGTAAAACACCCTGTGGTAAGTGTACAAATACAGGAATAAATCTTGATATAAAGGATATAGACAGGCAAATCCTCTTAGGAAATACTCAAGTTAAGCCCCCAGGTTAAATTTTGTTAAGACAAATCCTTCAGGGGAGGAGCAAATGCTACAGGGTTAGTATTGATCAAGAGTAATGCTACGATTGCAAAAAAAACAACAACAGTTGATTACTACGGAGAGACAGCTTCAAATTCCTGCTTCAGACCCACAGTGACAATGTCAATAACTCCTTCACTGAGACATTAGCGTGTGGAGGAGGGGGGGTTAACAGGACGGAGTGTAGACGATGGTCAGACCGGTGTTTGGTTACATGAGGTATCACCTTTGAGACTGTGTGGCAGGGAATGGATAGTGGAGAAAGTGGAGCAATAAATCAATGTCTAACCTGCTGGGTGGTCAGCGATATGAGAGGGAGGGCTAGAGCACTATGGCATCGTTAGCCGACTGTTGCTGATGGTTGAGGGGGAGGAAAATAGGTAAACACCTGGACATGTAAAAGAAAAGTGTCCGTTTCCGCACAATACGAGCCCATTTGCTTTATTTGCAATCAGATGGCCTGACAGTCAACATAATCAGTTACTACACAGTGTTATTACTGGAGTAACTGGAGCTTCAAGTCAATTCCAGTCGGCCGTAAAGCTGTGAGCCACAAATGCATGCTGTGGTACTTCTGACGGGAGGGTCAGCAACTAAATCTCATCTGTGAAAGCACCAAAGGGAGCTGCTGTCTCAGGAACAAATTGTGGCAGCTCAGGGCTGACTCTTCAATATGAACGTCGAGTTAATCCAATGGTGTTCACCTCGCCACGCATCCAGTTATGTAGTATAAACACACACAGCTAGATGTGGGAAGAGAGCAGCTGTCTGTAGGACAAACCTGGCAACCTGTTTTTCATAGAGATACGATACGATATGATACGATACGATACACTTTATTGTCCCCTTAAGGACAATAAATACTGTAAATGCAAACACCGGGTGGAGAGGACAGAGGAGACAGAAGGAACCGGGAGTGAAAGTAAAAACTCCAGAGTAGTTTCTTCAATATCCCATGTGGAATCACAACGTTAATTACAAATTTTCTACAGCCCCATCCTCTGTACTGTACACCTCATTCATTATCAGTGTTGTATAAAGTACTGGAAAGTCACACTTGAGTAGAAGAACAGGTACCCTACCAAGAAATTACTTTGGTAGAAGTTCAAGTCACCAACTGAACTGTTACTGAAGTTAAGGCTTTTAAGTATCTAGTATTTATATCATGTAATCTACAATTAAATGTACTCAAGTAATGGAAGCAAGTACAAGTAAATGTTAATAATAATTTGGACTACTACGCTGCTGCTCACATCAACAGATCACCGACAGGTTGAGTATATCGTCCTGACTTTGTTGCAGTCACCGGTAATCCCAGTGGTGAAAACACTAAATTTCCTTTAGTTTATTTTTTGTGAAGAGTAACGATACTGTGCATTAAAAATGTATGGGACTAGAAGTATGCAACTGAGTTAGAAAATGTAATGAAGTAAAAGGGAAAGTAAACCGAATAAAAAAATGTTCAGTAAAGTACAAATACTCCCAAAACATACTTGAGTACAGTAGTGAAGTATTATTACTTTGTTACTATACAACACTGTTCATTATGCATAATTTGTTTTGAGTTTTTGTTTTCATCAGCTTGTCTCAGCACAAAGGAAGAGAGAATAAACAAATTGGCTGTAACTATGGTAAGGCATGAAGCCGAAGCTCATATTAAGGCCCGAGACGTCACAACTCATCTCTTTTGGCTCCTCAAAGCGTCACACTAAACTGACAACTCAGAGTCCATTATCTCTGAGAAGCAACACTGCCTCTCCAGCTGAGGATTGAAACTATTCGGGAAGCTGAATCTATAATAGCGCTTTCACAGTGCATGGATCATTGCATTACTGTCCCAAAAGAGATCGCACCGATAAGTGGCTCTGTAGGGGGATATACAGCTCTAACACACTGACTCTACACTCTCTGTTCCTATTTCCTGGGCTGTGTTGTCCACTTTTTACAGGTAAGTGGATGTGGTCTAGCGCACCCATGTTTTCAGCGGATTTTGCCTGTTGTGCGGCACATTGGACTTAATATTTAAGGGTGAAATGTACTGTTGCACTTTCTGAGAAGTCCTTGTAAACTTAAAATCTAAAATACAGATCTGAAATGTGTTAATAGACATGCTTTCAGAGTAAAAATATCAGCAGTGAGAAAAGTGTGGATCAACAATATTTAATGGGATATCATTTGTTGGGTAAAGTTTTTATATGCCTGTAAAGAAAGAAGGAAAACAAAAACAATATGACGGACCTGATGTTAGATGTTTTTTTCTTTACATTTAAGACATGAAATAGATCAATAATTGGATTTATCCACAGTTAAAGTGATAAAAATGGACACAGTGCCAGAAATTAAGGCCATTTTAATGTTTTAGAAAAATCTAACTCTTTCATGCATGAATTATTAAAAAACCGAGTAGGATCATTACTCCCAAACACATATGTCCAAATGAGTTATTTTAAGTGAAATACATATATTATGGTCGACTTTGCTTAAACACAACTTTAATGATAAATATATGTTTATGGCACAGTGCCCAACGCCTCTCTATAAAGATTTATTTAAAAAAACTTTATCTAAAATGTAGTGGATGTTACACATAAGAGGTAACACCAATTATCTGATAATGTAGGAGACATATAAATTAATCAAACAATCATTATATGTAGTAATTTTGGTTATGTATGTTTAGTTTGGAGCAGCTACTTTTAAGTAATTATTGCAAATATTATAGTTTTAACTGAAGCTTCAATAACACCATACATTAAAGGGTTAATCCAAATATTAGAATAGAATATATTTATTTGTCATTATAACACGTACAACAAAATTAAAAGTGCCATCCAGTCTGTACATCATGTTTAAAACCTACCATAAAGAACAAAACAAAACAAATAAAGTCCTACCTAACCATACCATAAAGAACTTTTAACAAACTCTGCTGGCAGATATGTCTGGATATTAATATCCTCATGAGGTAAGAGATGCTAGAAACAGATCATCTACTCTGTGAAAGGCACCTCAGTCAATAAACCTTTCATCTCCCCCAATACACATCTAACACCCCCCCTGTTGTACATCTTCATAAGCCTTCATCCCCATTCTCTGAGCATCCGAGAACACAAACAGCGCCACTTCAGAGACAGTGTGGTGACAACTCTGTGGGGAAATTTCTGAATAATGCGGTTTGGCCTGTTCCCCGGCACACAGCCCCAGCAGGTCGAAGTGAGAAGACACAGGTTTAGAGAGAGCTGACATCAGCACAGTGTGTGTAAAAACGTACATAGTACATCCAGAGGAGTGTAAGGTATCTGGTTTGTGTCTGGGCCTGTGCAGCTCATCCATCTCTGCTTTCCCTCCTCCTCTCATTAAAATGCTGCTCTCTCCTCAGCCCTATCCAGAGAACGGCCTCGGGGGTCCCTCCGGTTTAAAAGCACTCTGAATTCAGGCCGGGAGTTTGGGGGCACGGATCAGTCATTTCGACCATCTGAAGGACGGCTAACCAGCAGCACGAAAAGTCATTATTTGTCCTCCTAAAGAGGCAGTTGTATTACCACACAGGCTGCGGTGAAATGTCCTGAGGCGACAAACTGCACAAAGACAATAAAAAAAAAAAGGCTTCAGATTGTAAATGTCAGTCTAATCCTTGCTCAAATGTTTTTTCCAAATGGATACATTCACAGCAATATGTCATCGCCATTACCACAACAGAAAAATCAATTAATCCATTTCCAATCCTTGTGCTTCTAATGCATGAAGCCATTACTGAATTTGTCTGCAGGCTTTGGTGGCATTGACTCTTTCTAACATAACCACTTTGCATTATTTAATGGATGAAAACAACACTGAGACAAAGATGAGACTTTGTAAGAAAAGAGCTGTCTTTACCTTCATGGCACTTATTAGATTAAAAACAAGTACTTAGGGAGCAACTTCATATATGCAACAACCCACTAAAACTAGTGTAGGCGTCACTGAGCTCAATAAGAAGCAATGACGTTGCACTTTATTTTATTCTATTTTATTTCATTTATTTATCCTATTTCTTAGCTCTATTTATTATTGTGACTTTTAAAGTTAACATTTTATGTTCTTATCCTGGTTTTTATCCCAGAGACTGTTTTTATTTCCCTAAGGTTTTTTATTGTGTTTCGTTGTTTTTTATTTATCTTGATCTTATTTATTTTATCTTATCTTTTTACTTATCCCTGCTACTATACTGGTGAATGGAGGAACACTGAGCACTTTTTTGTCATGACACTTGATCAAGTACCTGCTTGTCAGGTTCAATGTGTGTTTTGTAATGGAATGCCAAAGGCAATCATTTTTTCTGCAAAACAAATCCACCCACGGGTATAAATAAAGTATCCTTGAACCTTGAAACCAGCTCTAGTGAAACACGAATAAAATAAATTCCTTATCCTCGACCTGAGTGACTGAAGGCTTCAAAACAGAGTAATGCTCCCGCAGAAACATACGGATGACACGGACGCCTCTGGTATAAACTAACTCGAAGCTCTGTCGTCCGACCCCGTCACAGCGGACGATGTCAGCGCCACAAGCTCCGCTCAGAAGCAAAGGAGCCGTTTTTGTCTCAACAGGCGTTACTTGTCAGGACCAGCGAGGACTGGGGGAACAGCATGGCGGCGCACAACGCTTGTTTCATCAGGACATTTGCTCCACGAGTCGATAAAAAGCATCTAATTGGTTTCAGAAGAGGCTTGTCTGTGCTACGGTGCTTGAACACAAAACAATCACTGCTGCTATTGATCCACTTCTAGTCCATGCCTGCAGGGTAGACAAAGATCACAGCGGTCCGACTGGCTGAGTAAACACTGTTTAATTAGTGAGCTCACTGCGAGTGGGCTACATGCTACTGTATGTCAATGATTTTCACATCCATGGGGAGACCGAAGGAGACTGGGGGGGTGGAGGTGGAGGGGGGCAGTGACTTTTTCCATTTTATGATAAGAAAGATATGAACTCATCTGCTTCCAAATAACTGTGCTGATGTCTTGGTTGTCAATAGTAACAATCATAGAAGAGGAAAAAGTCTTACACATTGGCTCAGCGATGTACACTGTTGCCCGTAAAGTTGGAATAATATATTTTTACCTCTTCTCGTGAAATGATTGTGTCAGTGTGATTTAAAGGGTAACTGGGACTTGTACCCGGTCAAAGGTGATGTGTGTAAATAGGAATAAAAAAAAGTGTCTAAAAACAAAACTTTTCCAACATTATGTGTAACAGTGTATAAATCCAAGCTCAGCTCTAAGTATAAAATTGCAGTTTATATGGTATGTTTCCTAAATATTTAAAGAGATATGCTGAATTAAAGGTTTAATCACTTATCTAATAATAATAAATTAGTCATTTCACAGAAACCTAATCGACCTTGACTAGCCTGAATGGAGCAAACAAGTTGAATAGGAACATGTTCATGTTTCTCATATTTATTTTTAGTTTTATCTCAAAACAAAACATTACATGCTGTTGCATTAAGCACAAGCAATCTATTACAGGGACAATGGTCAGCGGATACTGTAAATCTATAATAAAGCAGCTCAGAGTTGGACACCTAAAGGACATCAGGTTGTTAATTGCGACGTTTAATTTGTTCTGCAGCTCAAGGTAAGCAATACTAATAAAGTCTGTCAAAAAACTGTGACAAAAGCTGACAAGCAAAGCATAATAGGCTATGATTTGCGTCTGTTGTGCTTAATCTAATGCACATTAAAGATAATTACACAAATTAAGCAAAGACAAGGTGACTCAGTGGGTGATCATTTGTTTCAATGACACCAAAGTGTGATTAGTGAAAGGTGAATATTCAGCGTGGGAAGGACACGCTTTTTAAAAGGTCTTTTTTTTTCTTTCTAAATCCTCTTGCAATTTCAGGAAGCCAGGTGGTCTGTAAGCCGCGTTTAAAATAGAAAAATTGCCAGTGCTCCGCTTTGAAAACGAGGACTGAGGGAGGAGAGTGTCAAAGAATAAAAGACAGTAGGAAGATTAAACCTCAAGAGCAACTTCAGAGGCTTCAGCGCAGACTTAAACATGGATGTTGAAGACACTGGGGGTGAGGAAGAGAGAGGCACCTCAGTGTGGAGATGCTCTGTTCTCAGGCTATGTAAAGTAGATTAAAACTTTTTATGCAGGTATTATTTTACACTGATATCAGTCAGAAGCAGCTGGCTGCTGCAACTATGGAGAAAGCTTATAGCTGTACAAGAGTATGGAATCATTTTTGGTATGGAGGAGTATTTAGGTTCCAGCTTTTTAATACTATCAACAAAAATGAAATGATGGCGTCCAGTACAGACTAGATGACAAGATCATCATTTGACAGTTATTTTAATAATCAGTTTTAACAGAACAGTGTTGCCTGTTTGTCATTTAGTTGAAATGCATTACTGTTGTTTGGTATTTAACTGATATTACTTCATAAAACAGAATAACACCAGCGTCTCTATGTGTGATTCTTTAAATAGTGTACTTTGCAGCAATGTATGTGATGCTTCAAACATAAAAAAATTAACTTTAATATCAGTTTGCAAAGTTTGTTCCTGTTTCTACCCAATCTTTTCACCTACTGTATCAGGGTACCCACATGTTTGACAAAGTTAAATTTATGACTACTTAAGATGTTTTTTAATGGTGTCTTTAATCAAATTTAATGCCTTACATTCACATAAATAATAGCCTTCATAGTTATTGCCTTGTACCAGTCTTAGCCGGGTTTCAATCCAGCTAACGTTACATTTACATTTCTCCATAGCTAATATTCCTGCTACTGATGTCATTAAAGCTGCTGAAGCTCATACCTGAACCCCTCCAAACACGAATGATTGTTGGTAGCTCCACTTATTCCCATCTCCATTATGATAAAATTAAAATTAATGATAATTACAAGTCTGGCAATGTCATTACAAAGATTTCCAAAGCAGATATAGCAATATCGTTCATTGGGTCTTTGGGTTTTTTAAGACCTTTAAGTGCCAGGTTTAAGGATTTATTATCATTTTTAAGGATGATTAAGGCATTAATTGAAGGCAATCAAATTTGGCACTTTTTAAGGATTTGCGGGCACCCTGTATATGTGCGGTTTAAAAAGGAGTGAAAGGTTAAAAGAAAAATATAAAAGATATAGTATATACAGTAGATAGATATAATAGTATAAAAGGATTGAACCTGTAACAAAATCAGAGGCTACACATGTGACTGTAATAGAGTTGAGGTCTGGCTGTTCGTACAATCACATTTTTCCCCAAACATGTCATCACTGCAATCCAATCAACAGTGGTGATTGGATGGGTTGAAATGACCCTTCTATATGTGTTAAAGGGGAGGTGTATGATCAGCGTGATGGAAGAGAGAAGAGTTTTGTCCCGACACATATGATGGTCATCTCATTTCAAACCCGCCCACCAGCTCAGCCTCCACCTGGGTCCCCTGTTCTCTCCTCCATCAGTCCTCATTACACACAAAACCAACAGAGCCAACTCATGGTGGCGTCGCACACTGTGGGCTCTATAAATTTGTCGGCTTGGCAACAGCATCCCATTGCTCATTGAGATGCTTGTCCGTTCTGGCTGCTTCTCAGATAGCCGACTCTCTGAGTGTAAGTGAGAGGCCATGACAGCAGCCTCCTGAGCTGGAGACACAAAGTCTGACTGTGAGAGAGCAAGATAAACCTGATTCAACACTTAGTCGGGCGTAATGATATTAATGTTTCAGTACACACAGATGCAACAGCGGTGTTCGCAGTGCGTAGTGTGTAGCTGGGGAAACACAGAAAACATCAATACGTGATCTCCATAAAAGCCTGTCACAACACAGTTGACAGGTTCTGTCCCGGCAACAAGTGTTCAATATTGTAAATTTGATAAAACATGTTAGGTTATGTTAGGTATTGATCTTTTTTGCTGAATCCAGCAGTATTAGAGGCTCTCCTAGAACAGCAGCTGTTTAACTTACAGCATAACCACAACACAGAGGGTGGAGCTTTAAGAGCCCTTTATGCTTCAGACAAACTTGACGGGTTTGCATTACAGTTAATGGTGGTTGTCATCACAGTCAGATGCATGTAAAAACTTAATAGTGTGGGAACCTCAAAACCTTCAAAAACATCTAAAAATGTATTTCGTGTGAGTAAATACATTTTTAGATGTTTTTAAAGGTTTTATATATTCAACTGTGTATGTCCTTTCTGCAGAACCTACAGTGACACGAACAGCATTTCTTGACTATCCCTCAAATATTTGATCAGATGGTGACGTTTGGTTGCCTCTCAGGGAAGTTTCTTTGGTATTTTTATTTTTTTTAAACTGAAACTAAAGTGCCTTAATGTCCTATGACATTTCATCACTTGTCTATATTAAAATATAACACATATGCTTTATTTGACCCTTACACACACCAGTATGTAAATACTTATGTTTTAGAAATAATTATTAGATCGATTGTCATTTTTCTTAGAAATTTAACATAATCATCTGTCAAAAACCTTTCCATATGCTGTTCTTGGAACCCTAACCCTAACCCTAACCCTAACCCCAGTTGCATCTGTGTGTACACAGATACAACTGGGGCAGGCAGTAATAAATGTATTCAACAAGAGAGTCTTATGAAACTGAAAACAGTGTACTATAACCTACTGCTGTCTCGAAAAGTTACTGAAGTTCATCATCATTTGAAAGATATGAGAGAAGAACTTACCATATAGTGGAGGTCATCAAAGCCGTTGAGTAATAATTTGCTCTCGTACTGCGGCAGCCCCACATGCTCCAGCCAGTCTCCAACAGGCTGGTCCAGCAGCCGGCCTGCAGCACCTGCTGACAGGGGAAAGCGCTTCAGGAGGGAGAAACCTTTGAGCCGGTAGCAGCGGCACTCTGAGGATGAGACGTGGCATTGCCACATCATTCTCGGCCAGCAGAGCCGAGCGCACCAGCAACAAGAAGGCAGGGGAGACAGTGTCCTCTGTGAACAGGGCGTCAGCTCCCGCAGGACAGCGGGGGCTGAACCAGTCACCCAAGATGGATTAAAAACCCCTGCTCTCAGGGGTGAAGAGGATGATTAATAGGATACAAGCTGGTTGGATACCAGCTACTATCCACAAAACACTTTGTCAGACAGGAACATGCCAAAAACACATCGAATCCATTTCAGAGTGTCACTTAAATGCTGAATTACAACACAGTTCATGTCCACCCATCAAAACTTTAAAACCCAAGAGACCAATGAGGTGCTTCGTTTCACAAAAAGGCGATTTGTTTCAGCTAAATAAAAAAGTTCTTTGGAAACTTCTTGGTAAAAGCAGGTGACAGTTGATTGGCAAATAATCTTATTCCTTATTCCAACTGAGACCAGACTCTACCTGAGAACCTAAACATGATTATAAAAGGCAACAGTAGACAGAGGAAATGCAGAGGTTAACAGAAGCCTGTGAAAGTGCTGCAATGAGCTGAGATAGATTGAGAACAAAAGCTGCACTGACAGCTGTCAGCAGCCTGAGCCAGCAGCCGCCTAACCTGCACAAGGACTGATGTCTGCCTCTAGTCCTGAGTATGATGCTGATACGTATACACCCATTTCATCTCATACAACACAACTTTGTCTTCACTAGTATTCAATTATTACACAGTGATCAAACATAAAGAATAATTCAAGTTTAATATTATTCACTTTACTTTCTATTCAACCACTGAATCCAAAAACAGCCTGCATACACTGCAAATGAAAAAAGTGATACCTCCAGAGATACTTTTGGCCTTTTGTAGCACACATGAAAACTTACTAATACAAACAGACACCATAACTTCAAATTAAAAGGCAGCATGAAATGCAAATCTTAGAGCTCCAATCATCCTTGTCATAGCTTGCTTGATAACTTGCTAGAAAACAAGGATTCCTGTAGCGACGACTGTTATTATGGAGTCATTATTCCCATTTTGGTCACAAAGCCTTCAAAACTTCTCAAGGACGAAAAAAAAAAAAATCCAGTCAGGGTTCCATTCAGGTACTTAGAATAGCACTTTAGTAAGAGCCGGACCCCAGCATGAACTCCACTGCAGACAAGATATTGTTAAAACTCTCCTCAGTGGGGTTCTGTCTCTGACATGTGGTCAAGTCCAGCAGCAGCCACTTCTCCAAAAAGCCTCTGTAGTCCAGTCACTGCTGCTTCAGGCACAAGAACCTGCCACTTAATCGTATAGATGCAGAGGTGGCGTCCTTCTATTGTCCTGACTGCTCATAATTCTGCTGCCTGCAATCCCCCTCTCCTCCCTTACTCACTCTCTCTCTCTCTCTCTCTCTCTTTCCCCTCATTGCATGCTGCCCTCCTCTCTTCTCCACCCCCTCCTCCCTCTCTCTGCCTCTCTCACTGCAGGTGGCTGCTCTTTCAGAGTGTGATGCTACAGCTTCAGACCCCTCATCCCCCCAATGCATTAGTTTCCTCGAGTTTCTGCAGCCTCTCAGTTTTTTGGGTTTTTTTTTCTTTATGCTTGTTTGTTTTTTGTCTCTTCTACTCTGAAGTTGATCAGTAGAAAGAAAAAAAGTACAAAGGGACTGCAGGCACAGAGCCCATCATCCAGAGACATCACAGGCTTCAAGTCATCACCGAGAGGAGACAAACACTAGACTGAATCAGAGGGGGGAAAATAATATGGCTTCTCACATGCAGATCAAACAGAAAGTCTTCTCCAGCGAGTCCCTTGAAGGCCCCGCTGACAACAGCTTCATGTTGTTATAGAGATGTCAGCGTGCTAGCTAAAAGGTTGAGGCTCAGACATGCAGAGGATTGCATTCAGACTTACAGAGCAGGCTGATCCAACCAGCGATGGGGCGCTAACTACTTTACTGCAGTGGTCTCAGCTTTCCTCAATTCTACAAAGCAAAATGAGCTCATCCCCTGACATACATGGTAGTTAATATTTAAACAGCTCACTCCAGAGTAGGGCATAACAAACAGGAGGGCTAGAATAAAATGGAGAACTTTGTCCTGAGGAATAGCGCATCTGCAGTATTGCTTAAATATATTAAAATGTATCATTGGCTAAATGTAAACTATAAGCGAATACAGAGAAAGGACATTGGGGGAAAGCTGAAGGGAAGGAGTCAATGCTTCACCGTTACTGCTACAGTCCCCAAGTACCATCCATCAACCCTGACGACAGGCTTTGAGAGGCCAGAGCAATAACACAAGTGCAGGTATAGAAGCCTTAACACACACCCTTTACATTACAAAATGCAACCCTTGATAACATATTTCCAGTATACGCCACCTCATCCAATAATTCTAAATATTTGTCTCCCATTTTTTAAAGCTCAAACTTAAATTGTTCCATCAAAAACGAACACATTTTTTTGTACCCCTTCTTGGTTTCTTCACTAAGGCTACATTCAGACAGCAGGTCTAAATGCACAATTTGGATTTTTTTGTGAAATCTGATTTTTTTTTTTGTGTGTGTGCTCGTTCATAGTACACATTAGTTTTAATTTTAAACTGAATGTGACCCTGAAGTGACCCGCATGCGCAAAAGAGGTCCTGACATAATAGGTGACACACTGCGTTTACGGAAGTCAATATGTTTTTCCCACCGCTCCTCCTCCTAAGGACGCAGAACTGTGTTGTTTATCGCATTTCAATGACGTAAATGTCGGATAAATGCAACCTGGCCGTTCAGACTGAAGTCGCATTGCAAAACATCAGATACGTATCGGATTTAGGACCACATATGAAAGTGGCCTGGGTCGGATTTGAATAAAAATCAGATTAGTGCTGTTCAAACTGTCTTTAACCAATCAGAAACAGGTCACATATGGGCAAAAAAATCGGATTTGAGCCACATTTGCCTGGAGTCCGAACGTAGCCTACGTGACAATTTGTCTCGGATGCCTCTTTCATGTACCTGTGTGACTTCACTTGAGGCCACTGATATGGATTAAATAACCTGAAATATGATTATGAAAGCGCACAGGAACAGAAATATGAAGCGTGTGTTTGCTGCAAGACACTGAAGCAGCCACTGTTGTACAAACACCAGTAAAAGTAGACTGCATATGCATTACATACTGAACTAAAGCTTAGAAGAAAATGCACCATAAATTGGCTCACTATTGTCTGCAGGCAAGCGAGTAATCTAGGGTAACATTTTCAAATCTGGATGTGCAGTAAGATTCACAATGCTGGGTATTTTAATAATGCAACAGTAGTGAAATATATATGTGACAGTAAAAACAGATAAGACTAAGGAGCTAAAATTAACACATTTCCGGAGTGCGTACTCGCTTAATATTTCCCAAAAGCTAAATGCTAATTAACATTTCTCCGATAACGATAACAGGGTAATGATTACACTCTACCTGGTGTAGCATATTGCTGATCTCTGGAAAAATCAATGCCTGCACCAATCAGGGTCATGATCTTCTCGATCTGTGGACAGAAAGACAGAGAGAGAGAGAGAGAGAGAGAGAGAGAGAGAGAGAGAGAGAGAGAGAGAGAGAGAGGGAGAGGTAAGAACGTGGAGAAGTGAAGTGTTTATCCTCCACCTTTTGCTAAC
>JAPQRQ010000026.1:10881192-10919327 GCA_037367365.1 Apogon talboti | reverse complement strand
ATATATGCATTTCATCATCAACTGGTTCATTATAAAAATGCCCAAACATTTATTTTGACTGACTATAAATAAAGGCTCCTTTTCAAGAAAGAAATAATAAATATCTAGTGTGATTCTTTTTGCCAGCAGCCTACTTTTAGTTTTTAAAGAAGCCCCGAGGCATGTGGATGAACTTCAAACTGGTCAGTTCACTGAGTAACACACACTAATATGGTGCAGTAAATGAGGCCATTGCCTGGAGTGCATCTTCTTTTCCCTGATACGATCCCTTCGACAGTTAGAAGCCAATAACACAACCTGCTCTCCTACCACATGGGATGGTATATTTGCGCTCGAGGACAGCGATACCTTCTGTTGGCCTACCTCCTATGCAGCTTTTTTTTTTTTTCCCCCCTTCGACAAACGGATCAATCCTCACTTTCAGCTCCTTCAGTTCAGCACCGAGGACAGGAAAACACGACGACTCCTGGACTGTATCTGCTGGCGACTACGTGCATTAAAGAAGAGCGTGACTGTCCGATAGAAAGTGTCGCTCTGATGCCTTTTTCAATCCTGTCACACATCCCTCAGGTACAGTCTGAGGGAGCGGGGTGCTTGTAAAAGTTGATAATGAGATTGTGCAGTGTGACAAGAAAGCCTGGAAGGTGAATCAAAAGACACAACGCGCTTACTTTTACTGACTATTACTTAGCACTTTATTCCTCTGCTACTTATTAAACGTTCCTGGTGGCCCTCGCACGTCCACTGGCTCTGTACTAGACGAATAACAAGGTGTTTTGCTTCAGCCTCAGCTTTTAAAAAGTTGTTCTGAGGTTTTGCTATCTTCTCTTAAGCAAAGGAATAAACACTGGGTCAGTTTTCTGCAGCGTACCTGCTATGGGCTAAAGTATGATTACTATCAACCTCTATCAGAGAGCAAAGACACAAACGCAACACCAACACAACATCTGGCCCAGTTTATGGGAGAATGTAACGAGCATAGATAATAAAATCACATGGTCACAGCAAAGGCGAGTAAATGAGCTAATTAGAGGACGGATCTCAGGAATAATGTCTAATAAGGAGGTCATGCAAAATACTGCAGTCGTAATATATAATTAACGTTCAATGAGCGGTGCATGGTCCGACACAAAACTAAGACTGCAGATAGACTGATTAATCTGCTACAAATTACTCGAGCTGATTATTTGAGATTTTAAGATCATCTGTATGAGCTGAGTATTCTTATGGCATTAACCACCGATTAGTTTTGTGAATCATGCAAACAAAAAAAAGAACATAGGAGCGTCTACTGTAAAGGAAGCCTTGACGTTGTGGCTACTGTGAAACAATGTTAGCCAAACCTATTTTTATTTTATAGTAAGTGAAGGACGTACAGAATGAAATGTAAGCCTACTGAAGAAAACACAGACTGTACAGGTATAATAGTGTCCAACTCATTTTAGTTGAGGGGTGAATGTTCTACGGGATCTCAAGCAGGCTAGACCAGTAAAATAATAACATAATAACTTAGAAATAATGACAACTCCAACTTTTTCTCTTTGTTTTAGTGCAAAAAAGTAGAATTAAATTACGGAAATGTTTACATTTACAAACTATCCTTCCACAAAAAAATGTGAATAACCTGAAAAACCATCAACGATCTGAAATTTCTTGGGAAAAATAAGTGTCATTTCAACAAAATTATGCCTCAACTTCTGAAATACAGATTGCAGTGGATCTACAAAGGCACAAACCATTTAGTAACATACACTTAGTTGCATAATATTGTTAAAATTTTGTAGTTTGGAATTTGGAGTTGTCATTATTTCTGTGTTATTATGCTATTGTTTTACTGAACAAAGATTACTTTGACACCTTTCACTGTTAATATCTTCAGTGCAATTTTTGCACTTCATCCCACGGGCCAGACTGGAACATTTGGCGGGCCAGTTTTGGCCCACGGGCGGCATGTTTGACACCTCTGGTGTAAATGAAATGGTCATTTAAGTTCAGCAGTTTTGTGTCTCATCTGCTCTTATTATGGAATTGTATTTTATTAGATATAAAATAAAAAACAACCGCATGACATCTGCATCTTATGAGCAATGCTCTCTGTGTAATGGGCATCGGTCGTTGAATACCCATACTGTTTAATCAGACTAGGACAAAATGTATTTTATTTCATCAGCAGTACTGATTAACAATCTGTCACAGCATTGTAGAAACTTTGGACACCACATTAAGTTCTATGTGGTAATTGGAAAAAAAAAAAAAATCAGTCCTTCTCTGCCTGCCTCCTGATAGTGGAGGATGATGAAGCAGAAATGGGTAAGTCAGAGCATCCATGGTCAAACCACAACCCAGAGCAGCCAAGGTATCGACCTGAAAGTCACAATTACCTCAGCTCACTGTGGCTGTGCTGACCGGGTCGTGTAAAGGAACACTGGGCGCAATACAATTACCTCACTGTGAAGAAGAAGCAAAATGATTTGTGCTCGCACTCATTGTTTGCTCCATTTCTGTGAGGTGAGTCATCACCAGGACAAAGAGTAAATGCTTAGGTTTCTAAAACTCTACTTCTGTTCTTTCATTGTTACTGCATATACAGTAGTAACATCTCACAGCCCTTAGAAGTCAATATTTTGGGGAAAAAATGTAAAATTTGGTGTGTCAGACATGCCACAGTCTAACAAAGTTATGAAGGAGAATACTTTTTGTCTGTATTTTTCATGTTATGAATGTTGTTTTCATTTCCTCGTCTTCTACAGAGACTTATGTTGCAGTCTAAAGCCTTGGCAACTGTAAGAGACAAAAGCTGAAGGGAAACAGAGCTGCAGCTTGTATGTTCTCCAAACATCTCAATTTCCAAATCTCTGCCTCTTGTCTTCCTCTCAGCTTTGTAGTCACTCTATCCCCATCGTCTTGTCCTCTTTAATCTCCTACCTCCACAGCTCTCCTCAGCTCTTTATCTACATCCCAGACAAAGCATTAAAGTGCTGAATGGAGGGGCAGATTTAGGTTTGAGTATCTACAGTGGTAACAAACACAAGACAAGATTGAGAAAATCAAAATATACCTAAGTAAAATTTTCAGTATTATATTACATAATAGGTTTTCGGTTCAACATAAGCAAAAAAAACCAAAAACATTTGGATCAGAATAGTTAAAGGTAATTTCCTGATACTGACATGTAAAAAAATATACCTACAGTTCTTTTCACTGAACTTGCTGGAGGTTCAGTGTGTTTAATGAGGCCGAATCTAGGACAACCAGTGGGACTTGAGTTGACACAAGTAGAACTGGGTCTTTGTTGATGCAGTCCTCAGTGCTTAAAGTTTTTGAAGTCAGTGCCGAGGTTTTAGTACAATCGGATGGGTAGTTGTGGACAAATGTCTTTCAGTTTGTTCTGAGCTGTGCGTAAGCTACTGCAGTCCTAACAAACAGAGCTTTGTAAGCAAAAGGACATGTCGTACGCAGGAGGAATCTTGGACAACAAGTTTGCACAGCTTGTTGAATATGCTCCCAGTCTAGAGTTGTAATGAAAGCACAGATATAGTGGGGGTTTTTTTGTTTTAATTTGCTCATTTGTTTTGTAATGTATGATGAGTTCTTGTGTAATATTTTTACACCAGCTTTACATGTACATTCCACTGTTTACACTCATGGCCAAAAGTATTGGGAATGACACAAATGGATTGTTTACTGAAATGTAATTTATTTGTCACTAAATTTATCTGAAACCTATATAATGCTCCTAATTGTTCTTCAGTGTACGCCAGAAACATTTTTTTTTTGGGGGGGGGGCAACATTGGCAGCAAATTTTGCAAAAACAAAACTTATGTCATTTCCAAAAATTTTGGCCATGAGTGTACATGCCTAATACAACTACTATGATTAAATGAAATGTGCTACAAAATCTATCTTTACTCCCATGACTTGTGCTGTATGGCTTTGTAAAGGTGGGGAGAAAAGTCTAAAACATGAACAGGGACACATTAATGCTTTATATCTCAAGCAGAGCGGGGGGGCTAACACTTACCTCGTCCCATTCTGATGTGAAAGAGGGAGATTTCTCAAGCCTCTTCTTGCCAGTGCTACAGTTAGAAACAGACTCGCTACGGTTGCCCAATCCCCCTTCCTCCTCACTAGGAGGCGACACGAGCAAATCTGAGTCTGACTTGGAAAGGCTCCGTGCCAGCTTCAGGTCCCCAGGAGGGCGCATCCTACCAGCAGACGCTGCCCCAGACCCTGAGTCCCTTGGCTCCTTGTTCACAGTTGCATAAATTGCTTTAGGATCGCAGTCTGTCAGGATGGCAGCCATACTGGGACGGTTAGGTGACGATGTAGCCGCAGCTCCTTCCTCTTTTACTTTGGCAGATCCTCTTGACTCGGGATGGCTCTGGCTGGAAGGCAGTACACCTGGAAGCCTGAAGGGCTCCTCGCGGCAATCGAAAACGGGGGAGGATCCGTGTAGGAGGCCAGTGAACTGCTCCGGGACACCTGCTCCTTGATCCTGGCTGAACTGGGAGTTATCTGGAGACAGAGGGGGGGAAAAAAGTGAGTCGAGCGAAGTAGTTTCAGAAGGCTGAAAAGTGGACTTGTAACTGTGGGGCAGATCCTTCGAGCAGGGCTAATAAGAAACCACCCACACAAGTCCGAAACAAATCTGTAATTGTTTCCTACCAGGAGTGAAGAGAGAAAAAGAGGGAGAGATGGAGCAAGGAGAAGGCGTATGTTGGCTGGAGAAATAACAGAATTCCAAACACAGCTTGCAGCCGTCTGACGTCTATCTGCTGCTGCCTGACTGCGTACATTTACTAACAGTCTGGGTTGTGATAAAGCGCTACGGCTAGTCATTTTTGTGACAAGTTTTACCTCACAGGCCAACTTGTCTGTCCTAAAACGACACAACACTGAAGATTCCCCAAGCGACACTGACTAAATGTTCAAGAACAGACACACAATTGCACAAAGATGAGACACAGGAGCAAAATATAAATCAGAATGTACGACAAAAAATAAACATAGGATAGTAATAATAATAATAATAACACCAAAAAGGAGTGAAACTTACATATATGAGCTGCCTTGTCCAAAGAAACCAACTCCTTTATGAGCCTGAATGGCAAGTGCAATTAAAACAATTAGATTTCTGCCCTCCCTCTCCCTCAGGAATTACTGCCACCTAAGCCTCTTTTCCACAGACTGAGAGCCCTGTCGTCTATGAAAAAAAAAAAACAAAAAAAAACACACGACCCTGTGGTTCTGTACTTGTCGTCCACAGAGCGGCGAGTTGTTGTCTGCTGTGCGACCGGCAGCCCTCTGTGTTTTTTGGCTTCTAATTCTAGACCCTAGTGGTGGTTCAGGAATGGAAATTTGAATCGGCCGATCCTCCAGCAGCCAGCCTCCTGATAATTAGCCCTATGACACATGCTGGAGGAGTGTGTGTGTGTGTGGACCGTCTCTGTCGGGGTGACAGGGTCAGGGTGTTCGGTGACAGGGAATCTGGAGCGGTGACACCACAGGAAAGTAGTGACCTGTTGCAACACTTTGTCCTTCACAGAGCAGTTTCCACTCAAGTCGCTAGCCCTATTATCTCTCAGAGGGAAGGCAAAATCTCCAGGCCAATCTAGAGTTTTAAGAGGGGGCAACTTTAAACACTCAACTGTTTAACGTACAAAAATCCGAGCTCAGCAACCGCTCCATTAACATGTCAGGGGTCATTTGTAACAAGGGGGTGTACCAACCAACGCCCTGTACTCCCATCTGACAAGCTCTTTAACACTCAAAACATCTAGAAAAAGTGTGTGGGGGTGTTTGTATGCGTTATAAGGGGTGAGTAAGTGCATTACACACATATGTCAGGACCACAGCCAAACACCCACCCTCTCCTTGGCAGCTGGGGAGTGTGAACGCCCTATGAGCACATCAGTGCAGGTCCAAAAATCTCACAAGGTGTTAACCCTTCGGAAACCACTGCCTTCCACTAGTCTTGCAGCTCTATGGCAGACAGTGTATTCAGACACAATCTGATCTTACTGCACCCCTTGTAGATAGATGATGTCACCTCATGTCTTAATAATGATATCATGTGTGTTTTTCAGACTCTGTTGGCCGCTGCTCTACAATCTACACGGTCCAACGTCAATTAATGATCTGCCTGCGCAAAAATCCCCTCTGTTTCTATGAGATTTGAAACAATTTAACTCAAGGTCATGCACTGAAGGAAGTCAATAAGGAACCAAAGGCCATTTTATTGACATTTTTACATTACCAGTAAATCAAGTAAACAAATACCTCTATTGACAGCGCAGCGGCCCCAGTCCTGGAAATCTATACTGCATGTTGTGTAGTGCCCCTGCAGACTCACTGTTGTATTTATACTGACACGTGAAGAATAGCTGAAAATATTTGGTCTATTTTATGCTCACTGCTCACGCAGTACATGCAGTATGTATACTGTTGTCTTCAAACAGGTGTCTTCTGTCTTTAGCTACTCTGCCTCCATCTGTCGCAGACTCTCTGGTGCATTGCCGTTCATTAGAGCAGTACAAACAACAAACGTTGGATTCGCTAAGACAGATTGCTGAAGCAGGTTTTGACAGGAAAGAGGAAAGATGCACATTTAGTCTCAAGAACAGAGCAGGACACATGAAATACTGATATACTAACCATGTACTTTAATTATTATTGTCTGACTTGTAATATGTTAGTATTTGTGAGACATCTCCTTCGGAAAATCTATAAAACACTACACTACAGCTGGAAATCTGGGGGGAAACACCAGTAACTATATTCCTGCTGAGAACAGCAATGTATTTTTGACACATGATAAACACAGCTGACCAGACATGCATCTGCCACCTGCCAAAGACTGTGTTGAGGTACACACAGGGGAAAGAAATCTGACCTGGGACTGCATTAATCACAATAAAAAAATCACACGTCTAGTGATAAAACATCACATTTCAGCTCGACCAGCATTCTCTTGCTAATATCGAAACACAGAAAAGAGAATAAAACTCAGATATTGCACACATACATACTGTAATGGTGTCATTTTAGGAATAAAAGACACCTTTCAGCAGTATTTATGCTGAACTGCTTCTCTGTTTGCTCCATAATGTGGGCGTAATGTAAAACTCCTTATGACTGATCATCTGAAGGTCGTTTGCACAAATTTGCTCGTAATATCAGATCAGAATGAAACCACAAGGTAAGTAAAACCTAAAAAAAAAACCCAAAAAACAAAAAAAACAGTGAAAAACACAAATTAAGTGATGGTAAAACAGCCAATTTCTCCTGTAAAATTATGACAACATCATCTTAACGTGCCTATGATGCTTTCTTAAGCACTTCCTTCCCCAAACATGCTCCAAAAATAATTATTCAATAAAGATGTCTGAATGTGTGTCAGCAAAAACCCAGAGGCCATGCTCCTCCATGCTTGACTGGATGACGTGGCATATCCAGCTTTAGTTGGGGATGTAACTCTCAGATAGGAACGTTGCGATCTGATCAAGAATTCAGTTTCATATTGGCGAAGAAATGACTCTTGCCCACTTGCCAAGGAATGTCAATCAGCCCGCTCCCCAACAAGCCAAATCCGCTCTGCTGCTCGAGAATGCCAATCATGCATTCCCTGGCAGCGCTAATCCAAGCCGGCCCATCTCACCCTGCACATTCAAATGCATTTCTCCTATGTCATTGACATTCTTGGCTTGTGATTTTCGAGTCTGATGTGTGCAGTCCGTCTTTCCTTTACAACATGGCCAGAGGCATTTGCTGTTCCTTATTAAGTTACCAGAATTTGAGGGTAGTGGTCACACTCACCTCCTGGTACCCGCTGGCCCGTCCGTCCAGGAGGGTGCAGACTGTCTTTCTTCTTATTTGGGGCTCTGAGGTTGTTCGGGGCAGTGGGTTTTTGCCGCTGAAGGGACACAAAACCAGAAAAAAGGTAAATATACTGTAGTTTTAATTTCCCTTCATCTTTTGTGATTATGAAATGCCCACTATTTCATTTCTCACTGTAATTTTTATTCATATAAGTGAACATATTCCAACAACATTACGCTTTGGTGTTTCCAGGTGGTCATTCTCTTCCCTGCTGGATTCAGCTAGTCAGTAATGAGATGTTTATTCCATGAGCAGCCAAACAAGATTTTAATATGACCTTTTCTTGCACTATACTGCTGGTGATAGGTTTGGACATATCAGCCGTGAAGAGGCAGCAGAGAGGACACTGCCTCGCCTTGTCATTTACTATGATTAGTCGCCTTATCCAATACCATCATGAAATAAAAGATGTGAGCAGACATTGTGGGAAGCAGGTGAAGCTGTGAGTGGGTGGCAGCAAAAATAAAACCACATAACTGAATGATAAATATGAGAAGGCAATAAAAAGATGGTGGGACAGCAAATAGAAGGGGTAGATTTATAAAGGCAGCAAGTGATGTGGAGAGAGTTAGGGTGACTTCTGCCTTACACTGACATATGAGTCAATCAGTGACTAAAAAGACATTTCCCTTCATTGCATAACTTGCTATGGTCATATGGTTACGCTAAGAAAAAACACAGGTCACACACCAGCTGGGATGATTTCCTTTGACAATGAAGAATCCAGCACAGGACACAAAACTATTGCATACAACTTGTGTTTCATGCATCTTAAATTTAGAGACAGGGTATGAATAAAAGATGAAAGCCGCAAATACCTGAGGTAGGACACTATTGGAAGACTGAAGAGTGGTATTCTCATCTAAAAAGAGATTAAAAAAAGAGTTATTGGACAGCTGGGGAAGAAGAAAGGTTATCAGTACAGTTTGAGTTCAACATTACCACTAGATCTGATTGTCAGGACATTATACTCAAAGACATGATGTATAATAAAACCATGCATTATGTATAATGGGCCTCAAGTCAGTCAGACTAATCTAAATTAATCTTCCTGCCGTTAATACACTGCTGGGTGTGCAGACATAATAAAGCAGTTTAAAACAGATAAAAAATACATCGTTCGATATATCCAAGAGTAGAAATGTTAAAATATCATCATTTATCCGCATAGGAAAGCGGTGATGACATCAGCGATTAAACTCCAAGCCTTCAGCTCAGTGGCGTTTTTTTAATGGCGTTAGTGAAGCTGACTAAGCTGAAAGGCCCAGGGGGATGGTTTTAAAACATCTACATCAACAGCTAGGGATCAAAATGGCCCCCTAATTTAATCCCATTTAATCCAATTACATGTGGTGCCATTCACCAGCCACAACTAAGGAAGGTCTCCTAACATACAGCACACACACATTTACAACAAATACAAAGACGGGGCAGAAATATATCAGGTTCTTCTGTGTTGAGACAGCAGAAGTGGACTTTTAGACCAACTACTATAGCCCCGAGATAACTTAGGAGTAAGCAGTTTATAAAAATACTCTTCAAGCATGCATGAAAAGTACTTTTTTTTTTTGTACAATTTCCGAATCTATTGGGAATTACCTTTATGGGACTGTGATTCGTGGCTGGGGGGAGGGACTTTGGTCTGCGCAGTCAGCAACAACTCATATGTGTGATCCTCCTCTTCCTCCACCGGCTCTCCTCTCTCATCAATACTGCTGTTAGTGTATAGAGCCTGAAGGAAAGAAAGAAAGACAGAAAATGAAAGCAGAAAGTTTCAGAAAAGCAAAAATTTAAGCAGAAAGCCAGTGGGCAAATGGCTTGGAAATAACCTCCATTATACAACAGTATTGATTACAGCTATAGAGGAGGACTGCAATAAGAGAAGCTACTTCTGCAAGGAAATGGACCACTGGGTTTGGGGTGGGGAAAAAAAAAAAATCCTTCCTTAATGTCCCAAAGCTCTGGTCGTCTCCTCCTACGCTTCACTTCTCCCTCTTTTATGCCACTAATTAATATTTATTAAGAAGTCACTTTGGGCACAAGCCATAAAATAAAATTCATGTAAGTGGTTGTAGTAATCAAGTGTTGCCACTCTCAATGGCAGATAATTACTTCCCGACAGTCCTGGACCCAACCTGACAAAACTAGATTTAATATAAGGTTTTCTGCTGTCAATATGTCTACGTCCAAATCTGTTGAAGCAACCTAAACTCTAATCTACAGCTTCAACTCCTCACCTCTGAGCTCATCTCTTCCTCATGACCAGGGCCGGGATGTGATGAGTGGACCAGACGATCCTTCTGTAAGTGAGAAGAAATATTAGATTTGACCTATACATAAAGTTGCTAACCATGTTATAACAACTTAACTGGAAGATCAAATGTTAAGAAATGCAATGCAAAGTCACTATGAGGTGTCTCAGTGATGTAGATAAAAGACCACTATCTCCCTCTAGTGGGAGCTCTGTATTTCATCTCTTTTAAGACCCCAGGACAAGCTCAACACATAGTCACAGATGTTAGACTGGGCCTTAGTTACGACTCGCCTTTCCAGCCTCACTGTCTGGACGTCCAGAGTCCCTGTCAGAGGACTTCCCACTGGTCAGGCTGTCCAGAGAGTGGCAGGAAGTGGCTTCGAACAGAGCCTCGTATGGGCTCTCCTCCTCAGGTCCTGGGGCCAGACCTGAGATCAGTTCACTCACCCTCTCCAGATCACCTAAAACAGGGGTCGAGATGTAGAGATGCACCAATGAAACAGAATTTAAGGCAAAAAAACAAGTGAAGCAGAATGAAACTCATTCTAAAAGGCTAAATGAATGCTCTACTTGGCGTTTTTTGGCTTAATATTGATTTTAATATTAAATCTTTCAATGTTAATGTCAACTCAAAGCAACAAGTAAAACATTTGCAAGGGGGTCAGATATGATAAAATCACTTTTGTTCAAACCCTGCCATAAAATCTGAAGAATGCTCTGTGGAATCCCATCCCATTCCATTCCATTCCACGTGGGCCTGATAAAAACCTGTTATGTTACTCCTCTTGACTTTCTTCAGTTATATTCAGGATTCTTACCCTTTTTCCTTGGGCTGGGACTCTCTTGAGGCGGAGGGATAGGTGGAGGGGGGAGGTCAATGTCAGGGGGTTTTCCAGCCATGTGACCTGTTAAGAAACAGGCCGAAGATTGTACCGCGGTCCATTAACGTGAAATGAGGGTGAAATCTACCCACACCCCTTTCCCCTCATATGACATTTACCTTGAATTAGAGCGGCTATTTGTCTGCTTTTCTGAGAGGGCATGTCTTTGACAGTGTCCAGCGCTGTCAGGCCCTTTTGGTCGACAATATTCACATCGATACCTGAAAGCAATCAAAAACATACAACATGAGAAACAGAGTTATGTGGTGAAATGTAGATTTTAAATAACTTTTAACAAGGTTTCAGCAGGTCAGTTAAACCTAAGACTATTTAGAATCAATAGTGAGAACAATTTAATGTTTCATTGTGTTGAGGCCAGACTTTAGTGAGTTTAGTGTTCTGATGTTTATCTTTTACACCACTTATTTATTCTTATTCTATTTATGCCTCTTTTTTTTTTAATCATATGGCATTAAACAGCAAGGTGACAGAAACAGAATGTGCATCTAGTGAACTGACAGTAAAATATCTTTGAATCTTTTGAACACAGTACAATATTGAGTGATACAAGCATTTGCTGGTGTTTTTAAAGCACTTATTTGTTCTGATGTGCCTCTATACCCAAAGCTCATCATTTTTTTTCTTTCATTATGGAGGCCTGGAATTCAGATTATTGGATTTTAGAGATTTTAATAACAGAACCCCGGTTTACAGAATAGTCAGTGTTTCATGTGAAGTCTGACCTGCACTGAGGAGTTTCTGTACGACATCTGTTTTCCCAAACAAGGCTGCTTCGTGAAGGGCACTGCCTTTCTCCGTCTGGGTAGAAAACAAAGACATCAGAGGCCAGTGGCGTAGATATTAATGAGACAGCGAGAGAAGAAAACACCCTTGTGTGGCACAAATCAGACAACAAAAGGCCTGTGCAACACCATCAGTGACATCTGCTTTTTAATTTCCTTGTGCTGTTGTTACACGGATGAGGATTAGTCGACCAGCAGCCGGCGTTTTCCAACACTCGCATTTTAGCATGAAGAAATGGACTATGACAACAATCATTTATGCCCACTACTCAGTCCATTTTGCTACCCACAATTTTTTGGTTGAGGAATCAAAGCAGAGCATTTTCCAGCTCACAGGGCCATGCTAATTGAAACCTGCAGGAAGCACGGCCTAAAGGACACCGAAAAGACTCTCTACCCTTAACTCGCAGGAAAAGAGGACAGAGTAAAAAGGAAAAGGCATCTCAAGACAGATGGATGGCACAGTTTGGTACAGAGTCTAAGCCACAGGGCCCACCAGGGGGAGCAAGGGCATCTCTGCTTTGATAGCATGGTGCTTCTTTTGCAGACTGAGAGCTTAAGAGTTTTACATTTAATCTCATAGCTTTAGTAGGAAGTAGTGAGAGGAAGTGCTGCAAGAACAGATTACGTTACCCAACATGATTTGGGCCATGACAGTATATTAAGAAACAGTTGCACACTGATGCTCACCCACATACTGTTAATGTATAAAAAAACAAACAAACAAACAAACAAACAAAAAAAAACCACACACACACACCTCATAGTTGATGTCCATGCCAGAGTCCAGCAGCACCTCCACTACAGACAGATGTCCATTGCGAGAGGCGAGATGCAGCGGTGTGTGTTTCTTGGTGTTGCAGCTTAGCAGGTTGGGGTGGGCGGTGAGCAGCAGCTTCACGACCTCTAGTCGGCCGTACAGAGCTGCCAGGTCCAGTGGGGTTTCGAACTTATTGTTCCTCATGGTGGGGTCTGTCAGCTCCTCCAGAAGCAGCCGCACCACCTGGGAGTGACCGTACTGTGCGGCGCAGTGCAACGGCGTCTCATTGTCATTGTTCTGTTGGAGTAACCACAGGGTAAAAGGGGGGGGGGGTGATTAGGTGATTAATACCACAGACATGACAACAGGTGAGTTGGGAGGGGGGGTTATTGCAGGGTTACACACATCAGTGCATAGAGCCCACCAGTTTAGCAGATTGAAGATAATGAAAAAGCACCCTGCACCATGATGAAGCACTTAGTGAAACCTGCAGGAACAGGGAAGATGGCAGACGTGCATGGACTAATGAAAATAGGAGTTGGAATGGTCGCCAGGAGCATCGGCAGAAGAGGCACCCAGGCAGGCGGGGAGCAGAGACGTAGGCCACCAGGAGAAGAGGTCAGACAGCACTGCCATGTTGCAAAGAGTGAAACCTGCCCTGTTGATGTCTGGCTTTTTTTTTTTTACCTCATGTGATTTGCTCATCACGCCACACAAACTGCAACAGTCATGGGAGTTTACAAGTGTCTTAGACAATCATGGGGAAGAGATGTTGCATTTCCACATTCTGTAAAGTTTTTGGCATCTGAGTAAGCCACATACGCACTGATCTGTTTACTGTGACGAGAAGTTTGGACTGAAAATGATGGTTGAGTTTCTTAGGGCGGTTTGATACATGAGGATGATGATGGACACAGGATATTTTGCTTATAATTGTGACATTATTAAAACAACCATTTTTGTACTGCATAACAGGAGTGGAGGCAGGAGATGTAGAATATAGTGGCGTATGACCTGCAGCTGCAAGGGCCGATTAATAAAGAATATTTAATAAAATATATCACATAAATCCAGATGTATTTGTTACGAAGAAAAAAAAAACAACCAAACAGGATTAAACACTAATGTTATGCTGCTATTAGTAAATGTACGAAAACTAGCTGACACATGCTGCAGTTGTGAGTACTTGACAACAGTGTCTGTTACAGCAGACACTTCTATGTAATTGTTTAATTACGTAGATTTATTTTACTGTGTTCTATGGATACACAAGACAAAAAAAACCCTGCTGCACTATATGACAGAGAGAAAAGATGTATTAACTGTGGCCCTGAAGAACAGTAAAAAGAAATCCTCTAAACAAACATATTTTATCCAATCTTAAACTCTTTCCATAACATTTTCAGTACCACGGGAATTAAAACATAATATGTGCTGGAGAGAAACACAGATTTAAAACTACTGACAGCACTAATTACAAAGCAAAGTCAATAAGCGCTGTTTATTGGATCTAATGACTCACATGTTGCCACAAGATCAATGTCTCATTGAGAACTTCAGTGCTTTTAAGGGTCTTTCCACCCAACAGCCAGCAGGGGGCAAACCCCACAATTCACACACTTGACTGAGATGATAGTGTGGGAATAATCTCATGACCAGTCGAAACTACTTACACAGGATGACAACATGGATAGTCATTACAAGACTGTATTGCACGATGCTAACCACAACAGCAAATACTGGAAGTGACAGTGCGCAAAAGACTATTACAATCACTGCTCACAATCTTTTCAAGGTGTGACACAACTGCAAACGTGATTCCTGGCAATACGTGTTTACAGCCTGTTTAACCATGCAGCTCTCTGGCTCTAGGACAAATATTATGTACGACTGGGTGTGGCAGAAAGTTCCAGCTATTGTAGAACCACATGCTCCGAGAGTCAGTCATTCCAGACCCAGAGCCACCTACAAAGGGCTGACAGCTGGTGTGAGAGGACCCACATGGACACGCATGATGCCAGGTTGGGGCGACTCCCACAGGAACGTGCCAGCTGTGCCACTGAAGACAAGACATCATGTGGAGGGATAACAGGGCTGTTTCAGACAGGTGTCAGTAGCCCCCTTCGCCGAGGCTTTCACAAAGACCTGGCGCCAGATGGGATCAGCAGGTATTTCCTTTTGTGAGGAGGGAAAAAGGCAGGATTGTGGGAGATAAGAGGAGAGAGTGAGAGCATATCATTCTATTCTGGCAAAGCAGGTCAGAGCCTGAACAGGGAAAAAAGGAGGAGGAGCTTAGAGGAAACAAAACGACACCTGCCTATCAATAGCAGGGGGCTGGCTGAGGAAAAACTCTTGCCTTGGGTAAACTAAACGAACAAAACAAAGAGAAAGTGCCTTTCAATAGAGACATAAACCAAAGCAAACAGGTTTTTTACAGCCTGGCCGTCTCATCAGTTAGATTTGGGATTTTATTTCTTGCAGTAATGTTGTCTTTGCCTAAAAATAAATCACTTGATGTTGTGAGATTTGTTTTAAATACACAAAAAGTCACATCCACAGAAAAAAAGCAGGACCACACATAAAGAGAATGCTGGATTTGAGTTGTGACGTACCATCAAGCATCTGTCACAGTTTTTAGAGAGATTTGGGTGACTTCAACAGGCGAACACGCACTCATTACATCACATCAGCATGATTCAGTTCCTTAAGTATGCAGGTCTGTCGTCTCAGTACTCAACCAAGTGCACGTCCAGTACAATGATTTACAGGCAACTTCCTAAACAACTGAAAACCAGACCACTGTGACATGCAGAATTTTAGAAGCGAAGACCCCATCTGGTAAAGTGATCCGTTAACTCAGTGGCAGCGCCAATGTGGAGATCGGTGTCTCCGTTGGCAATGTTTTGGTCTGTGCTCTGTAGTTATGCGTCAGCCAGCATCTGATCGCATTAAACATGGCTGACCGATCACTTGACTCACTGATAGGAAACAAGCAGCAATGTGACATAGAACCTTTTCTTCCCTCTTGTGATGCATTGCTAAGCATGATTAGATGTGCACACAGGGGGGGGGCCGCCGCTGCAGGGCCTCTCTAGGAATGCCCGACAACAGAACCCAACCACCCCCAACTTCCTTCTCGTTTTCATGTTTAAAGGAAAATGCTTCACATTTTAATAAAAAAAAAACAACAATATATATCCATTCCTCTTAATCTCTGATTATTGCACAGGGAAGTTAATTGTTCTTAAGTATATTACTGTATATCTGTTGAAAAATATGGTTGCACGTGGTAAATTAGATCTAATGTACTCTCCTTTGTTTCATTATCACATAAACTACATTCCCTCTGTGTGCAACTTAAGTAAAAACTAGCTAATTCATGCAGAACTTAACAGTTTACTCATGAACCGGCAGAATTAACGCAAGTCAACAAGACCACAACTGACCCATTTGAGTACAAACTCCTGCCATAAGATAGGAAGTTCAGAAAGCAATGTCAGTCTTTGAATAGATTAAGAAACACCATCGTTTTCACTTCAATAATAACTTACAACAGTGGCAGATAAACAATCAGAATAAATGCAATTTACTTACTGATAACTGTCTATAATCCAGTTTTTTTTTCCTTTACATAAATATTATATATCTATTTAGCATCAGTGTGTTTTCCCTGTCTTTACTGTATATTTTGACCATTTATCTTTTCATAAATGCTTGTCCTTGTTCCCTGTAACTGTCTCACAAAGTCTCTTATATATGTTTCTTAATGATCGCAGCAAAAACTAACCACATTTCTAGCAATATGGGATGATCTTCAACGTGCATGGTCCATTGTGATAGATATTAGTATACAGAATGAAATATCAGTCTATTAAAAGTAGCAATATCAACAACAAACTCAGTGTGATTCTGCATTTGTAATATAAAATAAGAGTTGCGCTACCTGTCTGTATGCTTTCAGTAACAGCACTCACTCTCAGTTTGGCGAGTTTCTGCATGAAATCTCACTCTGTTGGAACCAGGTTCTAGGAAACCACATGAACAGTCAAACAATCATGCTAACGAGACAGAGCTCTGAAGTCTGTTACGCAAAATGGCACCAATGACTGGCAGCCATGCTAGGAAGGAGATTAGAATTCATAAAGTACAGCCCAGCCAAGACTTCCTGGACAGTGCATGTTTTTATGGAAATCCTGCCTGTGCTGTGGAGCTCCTGACAGGGGAAACATCCTGATTTAGACCTCAAACAAGAACAGATTAAAATCACTACTGGTGTCTGCTGCTGATTGATAAACCCTGCCCTAACCTGGAACATCTGGAGATTACACTCTGTGTTTTCATGCTGCACAATATTCACAAAGGTGAGCGGAGCTGCACAGAAGCAGAGGAAACGGGAGGATGTTATGATTCTCACAACCTGGGCCTCGGAGACGGTAACGCGTTTTGACGAGCGACCTCCGTCACGTGACGTGCTGGCTGGCGGCAGAGCGAGGCAGCGGTTACGTCACCCGGGCCCCTGGTAGTGGTTGTAGTAGTGGTGGGTGGTGGTGGAGGGGTGGGCTGAGCAGCTGTTGCAGCTTGTGTGCCAAAGGGCTGCCCATGCTCGCTGCATGCCTGTGTCCACTGTCACAGGCCGACATCCCTCTGGATTTTGTGCATTCATACAAACACATGGAGGGTTCCCTCAGCATTTGTGGCACAATACACAAAGGCTGTGGATTATCCAGCTGTGAAATACATGATCATGACTACATAAATTACAGTGCAGAATGTACTGGACAGCTGTATGCTTTATAGAGGTGCATGTTTTGTATGATTCAAAATGTGAATAATGGACATTTTGTGTCAACTTAAAACCGTACCTAGTTAGCAGCCCTCATGCATTTGTACATATGTTATTTGTCCGTGTAAAACATAAAATATACCGCACGGCTATAACAGTGGTGAACCTATGTATAAGTTTTATTTCTATTTTATTTTATTTTATTACATTTGTTTTTCTCTTTGTGGGTTGGTGTCCTGCATGTTCTTGGAGGGGTGGGTGCGGGGGCTGAATTATGGGAAGAAAAAAAGAAAAAAAAGGGATGAGCACTGTTTGAAGGAACTTCTATAATTGTTATGTGAACACTATGTACCATGTGTACAGTATATACTGTAAGCACCATGTACCATTGATGCTCAATAAATAAAACATGAAAAAAAAATCAATTGTGAATCTACTCCTTCTAGTCCATGTGAAATATAACATTGCTGAGTTTAATGGATTGAGTTTAAATGGACAATCAAGCCAACAAAACATGAAATTTAAAGAAAATATCACTGGCAGTGGAGGTTTGTGCAGCATAGACAAAACAGGTCTACAGATTAACCACTGAGCCTTAGCATTAGCAGTCCTCGAGAGAACTATTTTTTGCTGCAGCCCCCAATACCACCCCCCCCCTTTTTTTTTTTTTTAGAAAATTATGAGTAGTAAAGACAGAGAACTATTCTTTGCATAAAACACATGGAGATTCTGATATAAAGGCTTATACATCTAATGATAGATTTTTATTTATTCACTGTCACACATTCCTGAGCTGACAGACCTTACAGTCCAGTAATAAGATGAATGCCTCTCTGGCTTCCCGCCATGGGCCATAATTCTCCATACACTGGACTTTTTCTTCCTTTTACAGGAAAGATTGGTTTCCCCCTCTGTATTCCACTTAATTAAATGAGACAAGCTTTGCAAAAACAGCTAACTAGAAGCCTATAAGATTTAAGATACAAACTCTAATCTGAAATTCTCCCACTTGCGAATCAAACAGAACTGGCAGTGAAGACACACCCTTCAAAAAAACTACCAAAGGTGATGGTGTGACAGTGAAGAAGGGGTTGATTCTACTGTTAAATAACAAGACGTTCCCTAGGACTCTTTATATGTGCTTCAGCCATTTCTTGGCACGACAGCGATGAGAACAAGTCCTGGAGGACGAGCTGAGAGCAGAAGGTAAGGGGAGGGGGTGTGATGTGCTGCTGAGGGAAAAGCTGCACACTGAAGTGACAGACAGAGGGGATAAATGAGCTCTCTGGCAGCCTGCGAGCGCTGTGCCTAGAGGAAGGAGGGGAAACTCTGCTCCATTGATAATGAGGTGACCAAGTCTAAAAGAAATTATTTCTGCTTCTGCCATCAGAAACTTTCCTTTCATCAGCCCCCTGAGAGACTGTACACCAAGCCTGACAGAAAGCCAGAGAGATTAAAAAAAATAAAAAAAAAAAAAAACACAAAACCAATACAATAATGCATGAACTTTTGCTGTTATTTCTGTATTTTTATGAAATGTTGTTTTTCTATTTTCCCTGAAAAACTTTTTTTTTTTTATACCCAGGATAATGTAGAATGCATGATAGTGTCTAAATTCAAGTAAATGGAGCAGCTCCTGGACATCTGAGCCTTGGTCAGAGTAACTCATCTAAACATATATTACATTAGACATGTGACCTATATTAGAGCATGAAGCCTGAGAGAAAGGTAGCGTGATATGAGTCTGTGCTCTAACTCATTATGGAGTCATTTATAGAAGATACAACAAACAAAGAGGTCAATACAAGCCTGCATTAACATTATCTAGTGAAGACTGCTTGTGGATATTACACAACTGGGATCATTATACCATCATCCAGTTTTATTTTTCATTTCGTTTTCCCTGTGGTCCAGGCAATCATTTTTGCATGTCAATTACCTTCGTTCTTAGCCTGTTTTTGTATAATGTCTCTACTATTCTCATTACTGAAGGCACAAAAATGCCAAAACATACAATTTGCAATTATGGATCTAGAACATCTTCATAAACAGAGGTGGTGGTTGGTTCGTTGGCTTCCACTTCACCTGGTCTACACATCAAATGGTCATGCTCACACACACACTGCACAAGCACCACTGTCTAAACCAGGGGTATCAAACTCACTTTAGCTCAGGGGCCACATTCAGCCCAATTTGATCACAAGTGAACCGGACCAGTAAAATAATAATATAATAATCTATAAATAATAACAACTACAAATGTTTCTCTTTGTTTTAGTGCAAAATAACATTAAATTATGAAAATATTTACATTTACAAACTATCCAAACAAAAAAGATGTGAATAACCTGAAAAAACAGACATTTCTTAAGAAAAATAAGTGCAATTTATCAATATTATATCTCAACTTATCATTTATATAAGTGTATTACAGATCAGATCTATAAAGCCTTGATTGTTAATATCTTCAGTGTAATTTTTGCATTTCACAAATTCATCCCATGGGCCGGATTGAACCCTTTGGCGGGCCGGTTTTGGCCCACGGGCCGTATGTTTGACACCCTTGGTCTAAACGATGACTGATTGGTCATTTTTTTATTTCTAATACGTTGCTACTAATAGGTTTACATATTCCAACCTACACATTTTACTATATAATCAAACTGCACACATCTGCAGTTTTATAATTGCACAGGCGGACGTTTTGATTGAAATTTCGTTAGTTATTCAACTCTAGTGTTGACGATGCAAAAAAATATATTATACAAGCTATCCGTCTTCTTTGTCTTTTTGAGGGATTTTGAACCGTTGGTTTAACTAGCCTCTTGGTGAATTTTTTGCACTGTCAAGTAAATGGCAGGGAAATCATGACATATTTAATTTGTTTCTGACCATCAACTAAAACCATGTATTTAATTGACAAAAATAAGGCAAATCAATCATGCCAATAAACATTAAAGCTCTCTGTATAAACAAATGCAGTGTAACCGAAGTTTAATCTGGTTTAGTTAAATATTTGGTATATTTCTCCACTTTCGGACCGGAACAGCTGGTACTACCCTGTGTAGTGCTAATATTCAGATGGTGGGGTCAGTCTGGGTCAGAACAAGCAATGGGTAGGTCTCCTTGCATCTCCCCTTCTCCCCAAGGGATGAGAAACATCAATGTTGCAAACACACTGCAGACCCCATCACTTCCTGACAAAGTATTGGACCTGGTCCAAACTGAGGACTCAAGTGGTCCACTAAACCTGCTCCTTCTTCCCTCTCTAAGCCTCATCACACACACCTTTCATGTCCGACTCCGTCTCCATGCAAACACCACATCTCTCCGCTGGGTCACTCACACGCCCATTAAACCATGACACCGTTACTATGACAACATCCCACCTCTTTCTCTCAACGCAAGCTCACACGCACAGGGCAAGAGGAGGAGGGGCTAATGCATCCATTTACATAGACACAGACCAACACGGAAAGGAAATCTGTGTTTGATGCTGATGCACAGAGACTGGTACACTGACAACTTCCCATCCTCCTCCTCCTGACTTGGCTCTCTGGACCTGCAGTGAAATGCGAGGGGAGGAAGGATCCATCCCGCCCACTTAGTCACATGATGCCATCAAGCATGACCACAACCAGGCCCAGAGCATCCACACTGCACCCGTGTTTCTGATTTATTCATATCAAGGTATCAATTATTCAGGCACATGACCAGGTAGTGGCTCCGAAAAACTATACTGGAAGTGTTTACGTTAAGACATCAATGGTAATCTCAACCAACCACAAGACTTAATGTTAAATCCATCAAACAGAGTCAATGGAGAAATCCAGTAAAAAGAACACAACCACTGCAGGGTACATTTACATTCTAGTATATAGTGAAATATAGCAGAAATAGACATTAAAGAAAACTAGCCTCCCCATCACATCACTAAGAAGATTATACCGGGGGAACTGTGACAATGTTCAAAAATAGTATGCTGCTGCTGTTTCTGCAGACCTGGGTGGGTTTCTAGCTCTGCCTGCTGAAAATGCAATCATGGAACAGCCCACACGTTCACATGTTCTCTTCACAGCTCTAACCGTGAGGCTGATGCCATCCATGCTGCAGTGGCTGCTGAACTCACATATGTACATATTCCATATAAATAAAACATAAAGTTGCACTTATAAAAATGCTTCTGGAATGTCCCAAAAGCAGATGGAATTTTCAAGTGGCGGTACCCTGATCAGATTCTCTGTCAATATATTTTGCTATCACTTCTATTTGGTTTCACTGGTTTAAAACTAGTCATTAAATCTGATCATTCAGTGGATGTCAATGTAAATCACGTAGAATACAGGTTAATTCCTATAAATATGCAGAACAGATATATAACAATTTTGCATTATTATAAATTAAATCCCATCTAATTTAGTGGGTTGTGGCCATAGACTGTATTCAAGATGTGATGTGGCTTAGGTAAGTATTACAGACTAAATATTAGGGATGTGCATGAATAATCAAGTGGTAAAATGCTAGGGATGTCAAACTTCTGTTGTAAGAGTCGGCTAATTTTTATTTGGGTGTGGGTGGGAGGAGATTTATATTTTTACTTCATAGAGATGCATAACTAATCTTTATGGCACTGAGTGGTGCATACAGTATGTTAAGCCGGAAAAATTTATATAGTAAAAAAATTTCAAAGGTATACTTGCAGTTCATGTAATCCTTTAATACACAGTTATATAAATAAAACTGTCCAATACCTTGCTGTATGCTGATGGCACATCTTACAGATTTCTTGGAAACTACTCCATCTTTCTAACCTCCACTGTTGACTTTTTAATACTGTAATGGTTGTTGTCACTTTATTGATAGTGTGGTTTGCATCAGTCAATATTTTCTCTTGCTGCCGGCTCGGCAGTGCCAACAACTGCAGTGTTTCAACGCAGCATTTATTTTGCAAGTTTTCAAATCGAGCTTCTACTCAATCTTTTTTCACCCTGTCACAAAAAAAACAAAAAACAAAACAAAAACAAAAACAAAAAAAACAGCCATTCAGATACTCACACATCACCGGCTGTTACAACAGTGTTATACTGTTTAGCCAAGATTATTAGTTACATAATGGAAGGTTTATTATGATGCATTATTGATAAAATACCAGCTCTCATGTGAACACAAGTAGAAAGTAAGAAGACAGAGATTCACTGATAATGACTCAAATTAAAAGCCTCTCCATTTCTTTGCAGCACAGCAGCTCCGCAAGCAGCAGCAACAAAGCAAACCCAAGCACAGCAAGCCAATACAGCAGGAAAGTAAAGAGGCACTTTAAAAGGAAATGTTTTGGTAGCACTGTGTACACACCTTGGCATTAATATAGGGGTCAAAGGGCCCACAGCGTTTGAACTCTTTATGGTCTACAGAGGTCTGGGGGGGGGAGGAAGAGAAGATAGGCCGATGATATCGGTTGAGACAAGCAATGAACGAATGAATGATGATCACAAATGAGGCAAACTAAATAAAAAAGGGAGAAAAAAAAATCAGAGTTGAGTTAATGAACAATCAGATGTCATAAAGAGGCCGAGAGAAATGACACAAAATGAGATAGACATTTCTTTACCGGGAGACACATGAAGGGGTGCTGTTGTTGGATAAATGTTCTGATTTAAGCTCAAAATGGGTCATTTCTCTGCATCCCAAACAGAACAGACACGAAATGAAATGATGCCAGTCCGGAGGCCGTCTGTGCCGTAAGCGACCAAACGAGATCATACATATGATATGAGTTAAACTGTTAAAATGGTTAGGGCAAACAAGCAGTCCACAGTTCACAACAGCAAAAGCACTTTCAGTGTCACATCATGAAGTTAAAACAGACACAATCCACTGATGTTAAGGCACTCTGGTCACACTGTCATATTTTAGATGTAGAGCAAAATAAATCAGACATGCCATGCTGAACTATAATTTGATATTAATACCTTAACGTTGCATTTTGTTGCTAATAATGACCTCTATTTAACTCTACTGTGACTGACTATTATAAAAGGGTCCGCTGGCTGAAATATAAACCCTTTGTTATTTAAATGTGACAGTAGAAGCTTCATTTCATTTAAAAACACATTTGACACTTCCTACTTGTCATGTCTCAAGATATTAGCATCATGGAACCTGAAAACTGAAATGCAAAGACTAACACTACGTTCACACTGTGGGTAAAAGTGGCTTAAATCGGGCTTTTTGCCGATATGTGACCCATATCTGATTTGTTATGACAGTCTTAACAGCACAAATCTGATTCTGTCCACTTTCATATGTGGTCCTAAATCACATACACATCTGATGTTTTGCAATGTGACCTCAGTCTGAACAGTCATGCTGCATTTCATCTGACTTTTACATCACTGAAATGCAACAGATGTCACAATCCTATAGGATCCATATTTACTTCTGTGTGCTGCGTGTGATGTTACATCTTCTTCTGCACATGCGGGTCACTTCAAAACCGTAGACTGTTCACACAATATGTCTGAAGGTAGTCGCATTTGAATTATAATGTGAACAACCATGCAAAGACTATTGTATTTCAGGAAAAAAAAAACGGAATTCAGCGTTAAGACCTATAGTGTGAACGTAGTCTGAGACACACACACGCACAAAGACACGAGTTACAGTGATGTCAGACCTGCTCGTTGAGTTTGGGGTGCGAAGGTCCTTGGTGAATAAGTAGTTTGACGATATGTTCATCACCCTTCCACGCAGCCAGATGGAGCGGGTAGCAGCCCTTGTTGTCGGCAATGTTGGTCAAGGCCTCGTTTCGTAGCAGCAGCTCCACCACTTCGCTGTGGACGAAGGAAGGGACAGAACGGGTTAAGAGGGGCCGGGAGCATAAACTGCACTAATAAATAAGCGTGGGCTCAGCAAACAGCCGATCAATAGCTTTATTTCCCCGGTGGGACGCTTAACTGTGAGTCCTTTTATTTAATGCAGAGGTGAAACCAACTCAGGCAATATGACTAACCTGTGTCCGTTCAGCGCGGCGTGATGGAGAGGTGTGTATCCAGTGCTGTCCACACAATTCACATTGGGGCCTCTCCAGATACTGTTAGGAGCAGAAAGGATTGTTAGGATTGTAAAACACTTAAAAACACACACACCCCCCAAACAAACACTGCCTATCCTTATGTAAGGTCTGTAAATGGTGGGAGTGACCGCGTCTGCTCTGATTGCTATCTCAGGTCCCAGAGTCGGCTTTTAATTCTGTTACAGTTCACTTCTACACCTGTAACCTGGTGTGGGGGCGTACCTGAACACAGTAGGCCTGTGTTAAGAAAAATGAGAGCAATAGGAAAGGAATGAAGAGGGACTCGCCTGCAGCCGTCATCGAACCAGGAAACAGGAAGAAAGAAAAGAAACACTATCACTAAAGGGCAGCAGCTACGATGAGCTAATTCTGTCTAGCTTACAGTAACTCAGTCTGATCATTCAATACCAAGCCTCGAAGTACAATAGACTTGTGTTCAGTATATGCCACAACAAAACACTTGATAGTAACCGAAAGGTCACTGAAGGGGCGAGGTTTAAGTTAGGGCAGCGCTATCCTATCCTTCTCATTCACTGCAAACAGAACTCAGCTGTCTGCTCAGATGGATTCATTTCTTTTAATTTGCAAAAAAAAAAATGCTGTATGCTGTGTGAAGAAAAAAGCTTGACAACTGAAGGGGAGGCAGTGGAGGACGGGGGGGAAGTTAAGAAGCTAAAGGATGTCTGGTGAGATGGAGAGCCAGGACTGAGATGTGAGGCACTCTGAAGGACCTTAACACAGCCTAAATAAATCATGTGACAACGAAATCCCAGCACTGGTGAACCAAATATCCAGAGTCCAGAATCATTACACATACAGAAAGAGAATGGGAGCAAAACCAGTGGGCCTCACACTGAATCAATCATGAATAGAGGGTGCTTTTTAAAGAAGAGAAGTCCGCTTTTTCATATTTACATAGCCTTTGATATATTATAGAAAACCATATAAAAATTGAAGCAAACAACTTATCTAACAGCACGACAGACTCATAAATTATGGGAGGCCTGGATTTTGATGCAAGCAGCTTCTTTAATGAATGCAGCCGTTGGAGGGAATGCCATGAGGAGGAAGACGAAGAGAACAGGCTATTAGCACATCTTGAAAAACACTGCTCAAGCATCAGCACCAGGAGTTGGATGCACACACTGCGACTCATCGACACAATACGCACTGATCCGTGGTATAAACATTGTGGTGAGCGTGGAAGGTGCGCCAGCGGGGTGCGTAGCCCCCCTCGTGTCGGCCCCAGCAATAGTGTGTGACTTTGCCTCTGTTTTGCTGCAGTCATGGCTGTTTTTGCCCCCTCTAAAATACATCTCCCATAATAGCTCTCAGAGCAGCCTGCAATTACACAGTCAGAGCCGTCTCATTAAATAAGTGTCTTGGAGTGCTCTATAGCCTGCAGAACAATGGGCCTGACAGAGCACAGACACACAGGGATGCAGCACTCTACTAGTCATAAGCCTAAGCCGTTTATTTCTTACAGCAGCCCTTCTGGGTCTCATCTTACCAAGCCAGGCAGCCATGAAGTCATGGGACATCAAAAGCAGGGCGTGCTAGGAGGAAGTACTAGAGTGTGAAAATGCGACAGCAGGAAATGCTTGGGACTGATAAATTTCGGCTAGCGAGGGGAAAACGAGCGAGCCACGATTAGGCCAGCTCTTACAGCATCACAAATTCACTTCCTCTCTAATCGTCTAGAATCAGTAGCCAAATGTGTAGAGAGGGCCGCGGAGGCACAGACTCTTGCATGGATGCTGAACAGATCAAAAGGGAAAACGGAGACACAAACAGACCTCTAGTTGCTGTCCTAGATAAAACAGTTATGCAACAGCTTACAGCAAAACCCCCATAAACAAATTAACATAAACATGAACCGAGCAGCGGCTACGGCTGCAGAATTTAACTAAATCAGGCACAGGGAAGAAATGATTGCAAGAATACATGCCATAGGGTTAGGCACATAACTAACACGAATATGATTTTATTGCATTGATTGTCATGCATGAGATCACAAGGACACATTGACAATGAGCTAAAGACACTGAACGTTTATTTTTGTGCATGTAAGGTTTATTTATAGCATTAATAATGACCACAGAAGATGGAATACTGTTTCTTGCTCAAACATGCATGCTCCAGTTCCCATTACATTTAAAGAAGCAAATGTATTGACATTCCAAACTAAAGGCTTAAACATTTGATGCCTCTGCACATTGGGCCTCTTTCGCAGTTATGACTCTTATGTGTCATCGCCAGAAGTTGTGAAAATGGGACTCGGAAACAGCAGGACAGCGTTAAGTCAGCCACGTGACCAAATAACATCATAATGCAGCATTACGCATCAGAAACCGCACGATTGAGCCATTTACGGGACTCCGTGTTTATAATAGTATAGCTGTGATGTAAAAGCATTATCAAAATAATCCACATGCAGAGGATGTGAAGAGGTCTGCTCGTTAGGTTTTGATCGCTGCCATCGCATATTACATTTGCTTTGAGCAGAGATGCCTGTAGAAGCAGCTCTAAGTGTAGCCAGAGTGTCACATCGTCCTCTCAGCATTTTGGCAGCATGGCACCCAAGGGCATGAGTCAGAGTGGTGCTCGGCAATCCACTTCATCCTCTTACTATGGCTCACAACCAACCTAACTGAGGGACGGGGCTTAGGCCCATAGCAGGGAAATGGGCAAAACAGAGTTGATTTGGTTTGGGAGGGGGTACATTCATGGGAACTGACTGAGGAATTCCTGTTTGAAAGGCTGAGCTAATCCTTAATTTCCCTGAGGGAATATCAGCGGGATGAAGTTGAGGTTTGAAAGAGATTCTGGGGGGCTGTAATTCTGTGTTGTACAAAGCCTGGCCAGTATGAGAAGGGGATGGATAATAACATTTCCCTCTTTTCTGTATTCTGTGCATTTACGTCTGCTGACATTAGTCACACATACTGAAGGCATTTCCAAAATAAGTAGGCTAATGTATAAACCCACTGTCCAAACAACACAAGGCTGAACCGGTAATTATACAAACAGGAGACTAGCAAAGACACATAGTTTTCAGGCTTGATTCAAAACCCCGTGGACTAATCCCAGACAGATGATTTAAAGTGTATATTTACTCAAGTTTTAACAGATCATCTTGTGCATATTCAATTATATCTATCAGTCAGATTATTATCAGTTATAAAAAAAAATAATAAATACAAACAGAACTAATGATGTCAACTGACCTTTAGGGTAAATATTAAGTGTACAAATTCCAGTGACAGCAGTGGGCCTGCAACTAGCGATTAGTGTCATTTTTAATTAATCTGCAGTTTTCTTTCTGCAGGCGACCCTTTGTTTGATAAAGTGTAAGAGGCTAGCACAATATGCTGGATCTCATAAGGGTGATTTATTTAGATTGCTTTTTTATTTACTACAACTACAAAACCAGATCAGATCAAATAAAACAAAGCATCACGTTTTGATTGAACAGGATGAAAACTATTACATTAGAGTATTTGTACTGGCAAACTTAACTTTATGACGATTAGCTGCTGAATATTTTTGTCAAGCAACTAAAAAGTAGGAAAAAATATTTTGCCCATGAACCTGCCCTACACATTCCCAGTGGAGCCGAAAGCCGTGCTACGGAATTACATGTGTACATATGGAACCCTGGAGAGCAGACGAGACCAAATTTAGTTGCAAGTTGAAGAAATTGAGAATCAAGGTGTACGTGAACTCAGTGTCAAATAAACAGATTTATCCTCCAGCCTATTAGCCGTGTGGCCACGTTGCGGCGGATTAGTGTAGCCCAGGGCAGCGAGCCCAGCAGTGACTGGCGCATGTCAGCCACCGTCAGGGAAATTGGGCTTAATTATGCATACTGCTGGCGGGTGCTGAAACCAGATGCCCTGCTGCCAAAAAGCAGCCCAGCATGGCAAACCTGAGCATCTCCTCTACAGCAGAGAGATAGAAGCTGTCAGACACCCAGGCCGACAGAGGAGGACACTCACTGACCTAATGAACTCAATCACTCATCACTGCACAGACACCACGCACAGATTACTACGGCGTCGTAGTAGTATACACTCATAACAGCTGTTACATGTCAACATTATTAAAACACACTCCTGGACTGTGGTGCTGGACAGGATGACTGGATGTTTCAGGTATCAACTAATGATTATTTTAAATGTCGATTAATCTATTAAATACTTTCATTATTAATCGATATGCTTTTATGTTCTGAGAAAGTGAACATTTGCTTCCCAAAGCCGAAGATGATGCCCTCAAATGTTGTGTTTTTGTCCTCAGTCCACAAAGCCTTAGTTTACCGTCATAGGGGAGGAAAAAGTTCAGATTTAAGCAGCTGGAATCAGAGAATTTTTCAAGTTTTCAATATAGTTATCAATTCAGGATTAATCATTTTTATCTGTATTTGTGTCTGTGTTTGTCCATCTAAGTTACATGATTAATTAGTTTTTGCATGATTATATTTTTGTGGTTCATTCTACTGTAAGAATAAGAAAATTAATTCATAAAAAAGTTAAATACTGCTTCTATGTCAAAACAAAATCTCCTCTGTCTAAAGTGGGCCCGTGTACTTGTATAGATGGAATGTTGCTGTGTTTACAATATCACATAGAGAATAAATTGTAGGTAATAATGTGTTGTGATGCAAATGTATAACCATTAGTGCAAAGGGTCCATAGAGCTAAAATGAATTCCTCTCAAAGTATGTATGTTATTGATACATTTTGTAAGCAAAAAATATTCAACTACTTCATAAAATCTTAATAAAGGAAGTAAGTGCTAAAAAAATCATCACGGTAAGAGACTCTCATTTTATATTCATGCAAAAGACAGATAAATAGGAACAGAAAGTAAAACACTGCCCAGTGTCCAACTACGCAGGCCTTACAAAGCCTGAGTGAGTCTTCAAGGCTCGTAAACACACCATAGTGAACGTTTCACACAGCAACTGTGGTGCAGTAGGAGGTGTGAATAAATTGTGCCCACAGATAGTCACAGACTATGACCAGAGCACTCCAATGAGCTCTGGCAGAATCAGAATGATAAGCATGAAAAACAGCGGTGGCAGACTAAAGAGGTGAGATGAATACAGAACAAAACATGAAAAGGCATAGGGGAGAATAAGATGGGATGAAAACATACGCAGTCACAAGCCAGTCTGCTCCGAAGATGGCATTTTTCACACGCTGATTTCACACACACACATACACCACTACGTGGATCTCGTCGTACTTATCTGTGGAGTATTTTGCTTGAGAAAGCAAACTGATGTCGAGCCTCAGCTGAAATCTGCCACATGGACGGCAAGTTATTTCAGTTATGCTGACAAGCAACATCTGGAAATAGCAGCTAACTTCTGTCTTACCTAGTTTGTATATTAAAACTACTGTGTCGTACAGAAAATTCAGTGTTCATTAAGTCATAATAACTGAGATTTAAAAAAAAAATATTTTCATGACCCTATACCTTATACTGATATAGTGCTTGTCACTAAACAGTATAAAAAATGGCCTCATTGTCTGTCTGCTGCTGATATGCTTAGTCATGCTAAGGCTAACCCAGTCAAGCATAACAGGTTTTTTTTTTTTTTTTAACACATTCAGAAGGACGGGCAAAAAAACCCACACACACATATTTTTAAAGGATCTTGGCTAATTTGTTTCCTGTGTGGACACACTGAGGGCACAAGTACAACATGTTTGCAGTTTGGAGGTGGAGTGGAGGTTGGCGTTAGCCCAGCAGGTGGGCAACAAGACTGCTGAGAGCAGCAGAGATGAGGAGAAAGCAAGACGCCAGCCAGCGGGCCAGACAGACCAAAATGTCTGGGTTTCGGGGAGTCGCTAATAGTCAGCTAACACATGTAAGCCTGCACAGGTCGAGAGGGTGGGCCTGACGTCTGTAGCTGTTGTAGGGATGGTGTTTTGAAAAAAAAAAAAAAAAAAAGGGTTCAAAAACAAACACCACAGGGGAGCAGCAACCTCCACAGTCTTATTTTTTTCCATTTGTCCCTTTGTTATTATAAGCTCTTTAGTGAGTGGGTTTAAATGGAGTTCACATTAAACATGAGATTTAGTAACTGTGTTGATTGTATGTGCTGTTTGTTTGTAACGCAAGTAGTGTAGACACACACCTCGACATATACTAATCACAAACATATTGTAATAATGTCGTTAAAACATTATTGTTATTGTTGGTATAACAGATGTTATGGTTGTTGCTGTTATTTCTGTTTCTGACATGTCCAGTTCAAGTCCATTTATTCTACTCCTGTCAAGAAACCCCTGACCCACTTCCATGAAAGCTATTTTTAGCCACCACTGTTGGGTTAAAACAAAAACGGCCCCGTATTTACAAGAATGGACATCGGTGGACAGCGCGTTTGTCGGTGTCTGTACCCCTGTAGTCTACACATATGTGGAATTCATCAGCGCCTCTAAGAGCCTGCTGTCTCACGCTACACAAACACGGGCCGTAAACATAATGTGGAGAGCAGAGCATCCCAAACTCAGATGCTCCTGGAATGCTAACACGGTGGTGTTAGATTTCCCAGCTACCATTGCTCCCTCCTGGGTTGAACAGCTACAGTTTCTTTTAGTTCAGAGGTCAACAATAGATGAAATGTGACTGGCGGGCCTGGCGTATATCCAGCTTTTAGTTCAGCTCGGGGGTGATCTGAAGCTTTTGCCGGTACTGTAAAAGTGGTAGAAAGTGCTTGTTTAGAAACTGAGGGTGTCAGATTCCTGCTGGGAGCCTGTCGTCTGCAGACACACTAAGCCAAAGCACACAGATTTTACATGCGCACAGATCCTACTAACATAGGGACATACAGTATGTGTGTGTTTTTAAAAGGACAATATGTGCTTGCTTTTTTTTTTTTTTTAACAGATATTTTCTCTGCTAACACCCGTCTGACAGCATGGCTCTGCTGGAGATGAGCCTGAAATTGTGGATGTAATGGAATGGAATGATTTGGAGCTGTGCCCAAGCCTCTTAAAATGCTAACCAAGTCATTACACTGGAAGAAAAGGCTTTCCTCACTACTGAAAGTGAAATAAATGTTAGGGAGAAAATGTATTTGAGGATGCAAATAAATGAAGATGCCCTTTATCATTAAGTATTGCAAAAGCCCCCTTTGTTTCAGCAATAGGAAACATTAGCTACTCTACATAGGTGGTCCAATTCCAACCAAATGACATTTTCTTTGTACAACTAAAAAGTGTAGAGGAGCCTCAGAATGTTCTTCAGGAACTAATATGAATATGAAAAGCTGTCGTTCTACGCTTTGTTAGTGGGACAAAGGACATGGCTGTGGATCTGGGAGACAAGCCCTCATCTGGCTAAGCTCTCACTGCCTCTGTCCAGAACTCCATGCATTCCTCTGTTAATTTCCCCTCAGTGGGCAGGAACTTTCCCTGCCAGGGACTTCTCTTACCTCCGGTCTATCCACAGCTGCTGCCTGTGTTTGGACAACCTGGGACAGGAAGTACTAGTGAAAAGTTCTTCCTGTAGACCTCTGGGATGCCGGGTCATGAGGCCCCTAGTGAAAGCTACAGTATGCAAAGACCTGGAAGCTACACAAACAATAACAATACTTCACCTGGCTTAAATCTGCAGTAACCACTATATGACGGCACTTTGAGGGTTTGGCCGTGACCTCTCTATATAAGCAGGCCCTGCCCACCTCATTTAAGTGTTAATGGAGCACCATGTAACAAATGTCTGGGGCGGCGGTGGTGTTAAAACATGCCGGGGTCAGTGTCTATCCCATGGCAACCACTAGGATGCAGCCTCCTGGGAAAGCAGACATTCCGCAGAGCACAGCTCTACAACAGCCTGGTTACAAAAACACCACAAGTCTTGACATGCACCCCATTCCAGAGCAACAACGCCAAAAATCTAGTGGAAACACACACACAACACTCCTTCAAACTATGAAAATGAAGCAGATTAGCAGAGATCATATATAAAGCCTGGGGATTCTGCTAAGACAAATAAACTGATAATATTGCCTATATTAATGCAACAGACTTAATAACATGTCTAAACAAGTCTGATTAAATGACTCCTTAAGTTATCATGAGAACGTCTCATTACACAAATGGGCATTTACTTGTAATTCTGTGCAGTTAGGGTCATAAATAACATGCAACCTATTCCAAACTTTAGATGCACCACAGGCTAAATTTACTTAGAGGAAACTTCTTTCCCACTGAACAAATCTATTCTGACAGGATTATAAACCTGAGGTTTCTGACAATGGATGATGAACAAGTTTCACAGTTATTCTAGTTAAAAGTCCACAGCTCTACTTCAAGCTAGCTCAAATAACACCCTTTAATTTACTGACATTTCAATTACGCACACCAAATCATAAGTCACACACAATAACAATAGACCCCCCCTCCAGCTGCCATGTTGTCGATAATCTTTCAGCTGATGTTCCTTAAAGCTCAGGTGTCCACAGGCTACACAGACTTTTCAAATCCACACACCAGCAGTTAATTCATTTCCTACAAAGCCTCGCCAATAATTTCCCAGAGCTACCGTTGCCAAACAATGATTACTCAAGTCAGAATAGATGACACAATGGACCCTTCAGTCCACCCACAGATCTGCGAGGGAGAGACGGGACTGGGCCGTGACTGCATGACATCTCTGAATTGGATTTCCGATTAGAAGGGTTTAATGTAATTATCTTGAGTACACTGTGCAGTCTGCACTAAGTAACACAGTGATACATCACCTCCAGCTTCACCGTAACACTTGTCTCTCCGACGAAGGTGCCTGGCACTTACTTCCCAGGGGAGCAATATTGTGTTTGACTGACAGACAGTCAACCTGCATGTGATCAGTATTCAAATAAGACTGCAGAGTAACCACTTGCAGCTTCTTGACAGCTGGCACTTAGCTTGACCATAACTTTTATTTTAGCACACATAAAAGTCTATGCAGCCTGAATGTGCAGGCTAAGGCTCCTTAAAACAACCTTTCGTGGAAGGTTCTAATTCTGCACAGAGCACAAAGGTTGACTTAACTATGAGTATTATTAAAAAAACATAAGATTCACAGTAGTAAATTTTAACCCCAAGGAAATTCAATAGTAGTTTAGCACTCATAGAAATTCAATAGTGCTGCTGTGATAAGCTAGTGCACAACGCCTTGTAATTCTGATAACATCTACATGACAAAATGAAAACCCAGGCCTTATCAGATGCTTCTCTTTTATTTAGTACTATCAAGAAGATCAGAGGGCACAAAGTTAGAGAGAGGGTACATTATTACAAAACTAACCCCAGTTGCTGGTTCATGATCACTGTGCACTACAGGCTTCCATGTCTTATTCAGTGAAATAACAGCTAAAAACAGGTCTGGAAAAGGTGCATCTCCACAATGAAGGACTACAATATGTCTGAAAGTCAAGAGGGTGACAGGTATATGACAGATATAAGGCCTTCTACTGTGGAGTAAAATGGGGTCTTTAGTCATACAGGAATGAAGTTAATATGTCTTATTCAGTGAAATAGTTAATAGTTAAGTTAGTTAAGTTAATATGTCTTCTTCAGTGAAATAACAGCTAAAAACAGGTCTGGAAAAGGTGCATCTCCACAATGAAAGACTACAATATGTCTGAAAGTCAAGAGGGTGACAGGTATATGACAGATATAAGGCCTTCTACTGTGGAGTAAAATGGGGTCTTTAGTCATACAGGAATGAAGTTAATATGCAGAAGACCCAAACAGATAAGTTACCAGTTGCAACCAGACTGATAGGTTGTGTGCAGATGTGAAAAACCACATTAAATATTGTTAGTGCCTCCATGACTTCCGCTTGTGGGACCATGGATCAGATGAAATACCCCAGGTTTACACTGCACAGCTAAAGTAAGGTGGGAAATGATGCTGCTTGCAGGATAATCCATGTGTTTTTTAAATGAAAACATGGGCTAAATTTGGCTTCAGTGAATAGTTTTATTGCCTACCAGGAGGTCTGTGTACATTATAGTGAGCTGGCAGGGACACAGGGCTGGAGCTAACAAAGAAGCATGCCATCGAGCTGCACTGATATGAGCAGGGGAGGCATTAGTCTGGGGTAACTAGCTAAACGTGTTTACAATCCACTAACTAGAATCACAAGCCCGAAAGAGTGGACGATCGGACACAGTTTGACAGACTCGACTCTCCTGACCTGCCTGGTTCGACCCCCCCACCCCCTTTCCGTTCCCTTCCCTTCCTACCTGAGCAGACTGGAGAGCGGATGAGAGGAGGCTCCGTGGCCCCCGCTGTTGCCGCTTCCCCCGGTCCCAGAAGATCCGCCGCCGGTGCCGGTGGACTGTCGCTTCCCGGATAAAAGCTTCTCCACAGCGGCTAGGTTCCCCGTGCGCGCCGCTTCGAGCAGCTCCTGCTCTTTCCCCATCGCGGATCCCAGACAAATCGGAGGAGGCGCGGGGAAGAGAGGGAAAGCAAAAGGGGGTTTGGTGGTGGGAGTGAAATTCCAAAGCGGTTCCTTGTTTCGCGGTCCCGGTCCCGGTGCTGTGCCGTGCTGTTGGTGGGGGTACTAGAGCTCCCTCCGCCGCTGGATCCGTCCGTCCCGATCCGCGGCGCCGCTGGTTTGGTGCTGCTTTACGGGAGAAAAGTTTCGTTCAGCAGCACCGAGCAAACTTCCTCTGACCAGTCCCCGGAGCTTCATCCGTCACTTCCTCGAAACTGCCCTTTCTTTCTGCAGCTCCAATCCGAAACCCTTCACACACACACTGAGCCCTGAGTCCCCCCCTCCCCTCCTCTACGCCCTGGCTGGAGACACGGCGATGTGGATGGGTATAAACAAGATGGTGCCTCGGTCATAGTTACTGCGTTAAAGCTCAGAAAAAAGGCATCAAACCCATCCAGTGTTTACTCAGTCTGTCCTGTTGTTACCGCTAATGTTTTCAGATCATTTCACAATCTACAGCTTTGTATGATCCACAACCAGCAGTCATCTGTTCACACTGTTCACTATCACATACTCACCAATATTTACTATTAGTCATGGTTCACTAATGGGACTATTACAACTTAAAAAACCTGGAATTTGTTTACATTTGTCTAAAACCGAGAGATAATGGGTTTGACTGATCTATACATTGTCAGTCAGCTTCAACTTCCTAAACTGAGGTTTAAAAAAAAAAGTGCAATATCACTGTTTCTTATCTCAGTTTAGGAAGTTGAGATAAACTGTTTGTTTGAGCCAGTCCACAGCTTTCTAAGTGTGTATAAATCATTGACTTTTATTACAAATACTTTTAAGGAATGATCAAATGCCCATTTAAAGTGAGATACTCTGAATATAATCATATTACTCTTTTCATCTCCATAAGTTTCTGTATTGATTTAGACCAAATGTAGGCTTCTAATAAACTCTAATTGAATAAATATTGCAAAAGGGATCTGTGATGCCCTGTAGTAAACAAGTGGTTCCAATTTTATTTGAAATTACAGTTTTTATTAGTCATGGAATTAATACCAGATTCACTAATGTGACTCATACACATCAAAAACATGTTGTTTAAGCTTTTGCAAAGCTGAGAGATAGGTTGTTTGACTGATCAACATATTGTCATATTACTATTTTTTTTTTTTATCTTAGTTTAGGAATTTTAAATGGAACTGGCTGTTGATCTGAGCCAGTCTACAGCTTTGTTAGTATATACAGTATATAAATAAATGCTTTGTATTACAAGTACATTTCCATCCATTTAGTTAGATAATATGAATATAATCACATTACTCTTTTCATCTCCTGAAGGAGGCTACTTGTAAAATGTTATCAAGGGATTGTAAAAGAAATGTATAATGGGCTATACTAAACAAGTGTTTGTAATATTATTTGCAATTATATATTGATTTTTTTTTTATTGTGGTTAGAGTCAAAGTGAATCCCACAACATATATGGACTGTGGAGTGTTAGCGGTATGTCCTTCTGGTTACTGGTGTAAGAAAACAGTCCACATCTAGGCCTAATCTAGCCAACTAACACAAATTAAAAGAATGTAACTTTAGAATTATTTTTGATTATAGTGAAAAGTGGTTTGTAGTTAAATGGGAAAATAATTAACATATTAAGATATTTTCTCAGCAGTCTACCAACCTGTCTAATCATTAATTTTGACATATAATGTATGTATGCAATGGCAATAATTACATAACAACAATAATAATCATATGTATAAAATAATAATAAAAAATTTGAATGTCTTGACAAAATGTTATTTATAATTATTAATGCATGTGTATATTTTACTGTTAGTATTTAAATAACTGTTAACGTTAACCCCCCTTCTTCTTCTAATCAATTCCTGGTTGGAGGATCACTGAAAAGCCTAATAATGCCCCCTACAGGCAATATGTTGCATAATTTGTATTTTTAAATCAAAGGTTAGGGTTACATTTTAAGATTAGTTCACCAAGAAAATTGTCCTCAAATAAAAATATTGACTTTAAAAAGACAAAGGAAAGACCCTGACCTGAGAACTACAACGGAAACCGTTCCCTTTGGTACCTATAGTTTCTTGTTTCCAGGTTGTGGCTTGTGGTATCAACAAAGTTCGTTCAACACCGGAAACGGAAGTGATGACATTAGCAACCACTGGGCAGGAAATCTAGCATTTTGGGATAACTTTGCTTTTCTCAACGAATTTGTTATTTAATTCACAAGAATTGTATAGTGCTAACTTATGTTCTTTCTAAGTGTACAGCTAGTGTGCGGTAAGCAAAAATATACGTGTCTGGGATTAGCTGTTTGCTAACTAGCGGTGCTAAATGCTAAATGAACGTTAGTTTTGTAGTAGCTTGACCCTTGCTGCTTTGTTGACGTCTGGCTGCAGAGGAGGTATGTGCAAGCTGTAGTATGACTTAATTCAGTTTTCCACATTTTTCAGTGTTATCATGGTAAAACGTATGATGTAGCGTCTTAGTTAAAATACTGCTTTGTGCAGTATGATTAAAAATACTTTTCTCTTGACGGTAGCTGAAGCTACGTTCAAATAAGTGACCATCCTGCTGGTGTTATCTCTGTCGAAAATAGCAGATCCAAAAGCTTTTGGTGTGTTGGGGGGCTGAATAGAAATGGCAGACCCTGCACGGATCAAGCCTGAGGATACATCCGAGAGGGCATCCTCCACTATCGAAGAGCCTTCAAAGTCAGAGGAGGCTGAAGATGCATCTGCAACAGCCAAAGCTACAGGCGAAAACAAAGAGCCCTCGTCTCAAGATCAACCCAAACAGGAGAATAAAACAGTGAGTGAATTCCAGCATGATATATCAAAAATTAAAAGGTATTATTTTGGTGTTTCTGACTCAAACTTAACAAAATAAAACCTCAAATTTGAAGAATAATACAACCAAAGATCTGACTCTTATTTCTGTGAACCTTGTTTGTGTCTGTAAAGGAAATGGCAGCAGCAGTAGAAGATGAAGAAGAGGGAACCTCGGGTCAACCTGCTGCCAAAAGACTGAAAGTGGAGCCAGAAAAGAAAAAGGAGAAGCGCCACAAAGTTGACGAGGATGAAATTCAGAAGATGCAGTAAGATTGAGATTTTCAACCAATCAGAAGATCATTTAACCCATAAAGTCACTTACAGTAGTGTTGAATCCTCACCGCCATTCTTCATGTGTTTTGCAGGGTTTTAGTGTCATCCTTTTCTGAAGAG
>JAPQRQ010000026.1:10848388-10868696 GCA_037367365.1 Apogon talboti | reverse complement strand
GGGGGGTTATTTGTTCCTTTTGTGACTGTTACAAGGAAATTAACAGTCAGAGCTCATTTGAGAAGAGGACGCTATACTGTATGTGATGGAAAGTTCACTACTAATAGGAAACATGAGCTGGGATTAGACCGTCATGAGACAGGTTGATTTTACCCTTCTGAGGATGTGTTAGTGCAATAGTAATTCAACACATGCACTTTTTTATATCTGTATTTATAACACAGTGAAAATAGTGAAATAAAAGCTATTTTCAGACCTCAACCAGCTCCAGAGGTGAGTTTGCTATTCTGCCTCGTACACTTGGCCAGTGCCATTAGCCTGTGTGGAGCCATTACTCTGCTTGAGTAGTAATCCGTCTAGCAGTTAGTCCTGAATGACTAATGTAGTTAGAGTGGGAGCTGTGTAGAGCCTCAGGGCAAATTTCAGTGAAATTATGGTCAGAGAAAAGACCGGTTGCCACACTTACCGGGTCTGTGGACAGGATAGTAGTCAAAGCCAAGCTTCTTAAAGGTTAACTGCATGGCACCCTGTAAGCCTGGTGGGGGAGGCTCATCTGTACAGTATCACATGACAGCAGTTAAAAACCAGCTGCAGAGGAATTATCCTTCAAACACTTAACAATACAATGGATTTTAGAGATTATGCAGAGTACAGCCTTGGCTTTATGCTGAAGTTGGGAACAAAACACAGACTGAGCACTGCATGCTGTGCACTTTTAGGTGAGCTGAACTGTTTCTGACTCACCATCATCCACTGAAGAACTATCGTTGCATATGTGTAAGTCCAAGCGAGATATGAAGGTGTGATAAGATGACTCTTTGACATCAAACTGGTCAAAGTATTGACTAGCGTTGCTGGGACTGCCGGTCGAAGCAGGGGTGGGCTCTGTCCAGAGAGTGTGAAGCCCAGGAGAAGGAGGAGCAGTCTACAACACACATCCAACAAAAATGAGAACATCTTTACCTCTCAAGGATCTTTCAACACAAATAATTTAGTTAGTGCACACCAAAACAAACCCAACCTAAATGAAACCCTTATTTAGAAAATATTTTATCTTTACAATCCCCCCCACACACACGCACACACCTTTAGTGGGGTTTTTTTTTGTTTTTTGTTCTTTGTTGGTTTGAAAAATGATGGAAACGACATAAAACATGGTGAACAATTGTAAATTGATGTTGCATGTATGTAATGTTTTTTTCCTCAATAAAACGATTAAAAAGAAGAAAATATTTTATTAAATAATAATTATTAATAGGGACTAAATGTAAATATTTCTATTTAACTGTTAGAACAGCATTTTAACACATAACTATAATTAAAAGCAGCACCTGCATGGATTCAGCAGTCATGCTTTTCCTCTGTTGTGCAGACTTCGCCATGGCCTCGCTGAGAGATTTGGCATAATGGATGATGGCTTTGAGCTGAGAATCCGTCAGCACCCACAACAGATCATCCAGAATGAAGAACAGTTTGGATGCCAGCACGTTACAGTCCTTTATCTAAACAGAACACAGACAGAATTAAAGGGCTTGCAATAACACAATGCGTTTTAAATGAGTTCCCATTTGTAGTCTTTAGCTACTTAACAACAAATTAAGCACAACAAAATGCTTTAGCAGACAGGCTTACTCTGCGCTTCAGTGCTATTCGAATGCGTCCCTGGTTGGTGATGAGACGCAACGGTGTATTCCCAAGGTCCTGATCATCACTCTCAATGGCATCTGCCTCGATTCGTAAACTCTGCCAGTTTATTTCTTTGAATGTCAACACCTGGGTATGATAACAAGTGCAATAAACCATTACAGTATCTATAATTAAACACAAAGACAAGACCACTAGGCAGACAAATGTTTTACAATCTATTGGTAATGGAAGAACTTCCCTCTAATAGTGGGTGATGGCTAATATTTGGCTTGACCACTGGAATTACTGATTTTGAGGGGTAATATTAGCATTCTGTTAGATTGATTTTCATTTCCACAAGCATTGATCTGAGCTTGACATTAAGTTCAACAGTTATCCAGTTTCTGGTAAAATCAAAGAAAGTGTTTGACGAAGAGGGGGAATGGCATCATTTGATTACTTGTCCATCACCCTTTTCCTGCTCCAAACTCTCATTATTGGGTAGATGACCTCTAAAATCAACACATCCCGCTCTTCCACTTTCATGACAGGTGGCCAATACATTTTTTGAGATATGAAGAAGAAGGAAAAGCAACAGAATTTCTAAGAGAATATTATATCCATATCCCTTAAGAAGATCCCAATGTAAGAGGTTGTCAGTATGAATATGGAGCCCCAAAAGTAGTCTGAATAGTTTTGTCCAGTACCTCTCCTCTCTTTGGGTCAGTGATGCGGGTATATCGGAGGTCACTGCGCTGCCATTTGGGGTTCAGGCTGTTCCCTTGTAGCTGCCAGAGCTCGAAGGACGCGTGAAAGGCACGAGCTTGCACCTTGATGGTGATGGAGTTGATTCTAACGGACATACCTTCCACCACTTTCTCAGCAAAGCCATACTCACTGTAAAAGCAGATATTGACCATGTACACAGAATGTAAGGCAGAGTATTTAAGATCAGGTTCAAACAGCAGGTAAACTACTAGTTTTGTTCACATTTACCTCTGGCCTGCTGTAATTGCTATCGGAGAGGGGCCATTAGGTGGGCGTGGCTCTTCACATGTCCTCATTTCTACTTCCACCTTATCCAGGAACTGCACAAAACAAGAAACCATGATATTCTAAATATAACCAAGTTTGTGTAAAGAGCGAAAATGCCTAAATTTACCAGTGATAAATATTACATAACAGTGGAAACCACAGCTGGAGTCATGCCAAAGATATTTTGGTTTTAAAGCAGAGGAACAAGCACTGAGGAATCTGCTCCAGAGGATGCAAATAAAATTCTTACCAGGCAGATGGGACTTGTTTTCAACTTCGTCCATTGTATCTAAAAAAAAAAAATGTAAAAAGGACAGCAGCATCAGCAGAGTAAGTCAAAACCACTTCTAGCAGCATTCTGTCCTGTTTATTGCACACAAGGCAACAAAACACAAGCTCCCACACCATGCACACGGGTTAAGAGAATCAGTGCATTACTGCTGCGAACAAGTAAAAAGAAAGAAGAAAACTAAAAGTGCAGAGGTCAGAGAGTAAATACATTTAACACTATAAAGGAAATTAAAGGTCTGTTTTCTTGATATTCCTCTAAGTCTTGGCTGCATTATGAATTAAATGAAGCATTCAAGAGATTTAAGGTCAACTAACTTTTTTTTCTTCACATTTTCATGCAAAGAACATTGCATTTTTTTAGAGCTACAATAAATGGATGGTAAGTACGAATACATTTCGGAACATTTTCAGAGGGAATTCTTTGAGTATGTGTGTTTACATCCATATTTGTTAAAAACAAATAAATAAATAAACAATAATAACTAAAAATTCTACAGGTCAGTTATTTAACGTTGCCTTCTGGATGGTACTCTCAATGGCTTTGATTGATATGTAGGCTGGATAAAGGAAGCCGATGAGGTTACACATGAATGTGAACATGTATAAAGCGCTAGTATGAACAATCAGGTTCCTGTAAATATAAAGTAAAGTCTATAGAAAAACTAAATAGACTATTACAATAATAATCCTTCTATATGAGCTCTGCTGAGCTCTGTCTTATTCAAAGATGGCCTGACAGTAAGACATAACAACAAAACAGGTAACAGCACTGACTCCAACACTAAAAATACTATCCTTAAGACGATGCACATGACAGTATGAAACAACGGCTAAGAACACTGCACTGATGTCAAGGACAATGCAAAACTATTCAATAAGTAACTGATTTTCACCGTCACTGGTACAGTTTCATCAGACGTGACCCACAGAACACGACTGAAAACTTTATTTTACTTCAAAAATGCAATCAGTGACGTGGCAAGAAAAAGTGGGTTAGTCTAAGTGGAGAAATATTTTTGCCATTGCCGCAGGCATCTAAAAAAAGAGAAAACGGATCCACAAACACGCTAAAATAAGAGTCAGCAGCACTTGCCAAAAAAGTTTTCACTCAGAGTCAACAGTCGTCGCGTTACTGATGGTAACACCAATGACCACAATGTTTAAAGAAATTCTGCACCATTTCAGCCCTCAATATACAGAAAAGATAAAGATGAGGAGTGGACGTAAAATAAGACGCAGTACATTTACAATATTACTGACATATGTATGAAGATACAATTTTAATGCAGTATAATGACGTACCAGTTTTTAAAATGTGTGCACTTTCCTTGAAGCCAAACACAGAGGTCCGAATAATTAGGTTAATTTGATCTCCTTTTATTATTATTTAATTATTTAATTATTACTTTTTTCAGACAAAGCATAATGTATATGAGTTTTGTTTTACCTTTACATGTTTCCACTGCCACCTGCAGTAGCATCGACACATGTAAAGGTTAAACTCTTATACCATATGCTTTGTCTGAAAAATAGGAACATTTCAACAGTAGACATAGAATTAATGTTATCTGGTTAAATGTCTAAAATCTTTAGTCCAATAATTGCACTTGTGTAGGTTTTAGAAAACATAAACCTGTCACACACACAGCTCAATGTACAGTACACCTAACAGTACATCTCTTGGGATCACTCTAGCCTCTGGCCTTTTCTGTTCCCCTTAACTACTGTATGTCCTTTCTTGTTATTACATACAACCAGAAGTGGTCTGAAGGCTCATAGTGTTCTCAGCAGCGCCTGCAAAACTTATCTCTGTGGGACTGTCGCTGCTCATTTCCTCTGGGACTCAACACACTCTGAATATTAAAAACCCAGCCCTTTGACATTAATACATAGAATATTGTTCTGTAGCTTGAAAATGACAAACAAAAATGAATGATGAGTCCGGCTTTTTGTTCTCTAAGAAAATAGGTAAACGGCTTCGCCTTTAAAAACAGCTTTACAATCTGGTTTGACAAGTCAGTGACAAGTCGGTGACATACCCTTATGGCAGCTTTGTTGCAGTAGACCCGGGTGACAGCCAGCCATGTGGGCAGGTCAAGCATGTTCTGCAGAACCTCTTCATCCAGCTCAAGATTGGACAGATGCCCCTCCCCTTTCAGTGTGCTCAGGTTGATCTTGTCGGGGGACAGATTCTTGGTAAACCTAAGAGTAAATGTCATTAAATATCAACATATTGATTTACTGTTAAAAAAAAAACAACAAAAAATATACAACCTTGGATGTATTCAAGTACGCTTCATTTGACATCCAAGAGAATATATGATGTCTCTGGTCATCTGAGAGATATATTATGCAGCTTGGCCAAGATTTTTTTGCAAGTGGTGCAAGTGAATGAGTCATCGCACAAAACACAGAGGTCTCTTTGGTACATTTAGACGGCTGGCTGTATTCCCTTTTAGGTTAACTTTTCTGAGGGTGCTCCATTAGCCAGGAATAGTCTATAAGCCCACATTGGGTAAAAAATACAATAGATGAATAAAACCCACTCAAATATTTTAACTTCATTTACATCACATGACTGAACATGTCTGATGAATTCATTTGACATTTCAGACATTAACCTTACCAAGACTCCAGAGCTGTAGAGTAAAGGTCAAGCTTTTTACAAAGTGTGGCTCATAATCAAACATGTCTCAAAACCTTTTGCTCAAATGCCACGCTATGCTAACAAACCTGCTTAGTAAAAGCTTAAACTTTCATTTTACACTGAACAACAGATCAAGAGCTCCACACCTTTGGAATTGAAAAAATCTGGGTGGTAGCATTCATGATTCATAAAAGCTCAAATTCATGTCAGCAGTTCAGTATAACTTTGATGTGTCTCTGCACCTTTTTAGTTAACTACCCTCTGAACAGGAAAGTAGGAATATATATAAAAATCTGATCTGGGAGAGGTGATTCTAAATACATCATTAGAGCCCATAGTGGTGTTGTAGTTCATTCAACTAGGAATAGAGGCTAAATGCAAAGATTAGAGCGGGTCAAAGACGACAGAAATTCCAGGACCCAAGACAAGAAAGAAGTCATTGTGCAAATGTGACAAGAAACACTAGTGTTTGGTTTTACAATGAAATATTACAACAGTACAGTATTCTGAGACAACTGACACAGAAGGAGCACCTTGATCAGGCCCATTTAAAACCGACAATTACTGAGTGTTTGTTCATTGGGGTTTGAGGCTACGCTGATGTCTATATGACTATCAAGATCTTGGTGCATCTTATCTGATGACTCAGAAGCAAAGACACTTTGAAAAAGAAAAACAGCCTGACAAAAAGCCTCTTATCCAACAAACAGCTCTTACTGAGGCATAGTGTCAACTGTAACTTTTAAATATTCCGCTCATCTCTTCTGCAACCCAGAAGGCAGCAGTGTCAAACTGAGAGCAATTAGAAATATAAACAGCAAGCTCTATGTTTTCTGAGCAGATGGGTTAAAAGTACAGTATGTTAGTGGATGCAACCCTGTGGAAAGTGATGATCACTCAATATGATATTTAAAATATCAGCATTTTTATGTAAAGAGGTAATAACTGATTGTGAGAAAGACTGTGATTAGATTTAGGTCATACAGTGCTGTTGACTATTGTGACAGATAGCACACATTCAACTACAATATACACACACAATGTAAAAACAGTCATCAGTAGTATTTTAATAAAAATACTCAGCACATAACTGTCACTAACTCAAAAGCAGATAGATAGATAGATAGATAGATAGATAGATAGATAGATAGATAGATAGATAGATAGATGATGTGGCGTTCACTTAACATGATCCGTCTTCATTTAGATAGCTGACTTGCTGCGTTCACTGTCCCTGTCAAGTCGTCGTTACACTCAACTGTCCTGTCGTAAAGCGTTAAGCTACATGGTAACCTTCCTCTATGACAATAACTCCATGTACATAACCAATGCGTACATTAAGGCTCCACAGTGGTATCCATCAACCAACTGGGCTAACAAGCTAACACAAAGCCACAGAAGACCCTTACCTTGACAAATGTTTCAGAATTTGCTTTTTGATGATTCCAGCCATGCCTGTTTACGTCTGTGTCGATCGCTGTTAGCGGCTTCCCCCGTTAAATAAACAAACACTACCTTGACGGTATATCTATACTGTTCACAGCAGTAGCGGTGTGCATCTTGTTAGCCGCTGCTGGCACGGCACAGCACAGCACAGTCTAGCTGCTACCCCGCTTAACACCGGACAGCGGCTGTCCCCCCTTCACTAGTCAACGGAGGAAAAACAGCATCTCTAGATGACTCAATGGCGCCATCTGCTGGATGTTCACAGAAACACGGTGCGGATAATCCCACCAATCACAACTCAGTATGTTATTTAAATCATCTGAAGTCATCACTGTAAAACTGTCACTGTGTGAACTCTAGACCATGATTATAACCCGCTCTAATAATTGTACTGTCTTTTTGGTATACTGTGTATATTGTCTGTTGCTTGTAATGTTTGATCATATTGTTGTGGTTCTTTAATAAACTTCATTTTAACAGAGGATCATGGACCATGGTATGGACCCCTTTGTAGCAGGGGTGTCAAACTCATTTAGTTCAGGGGCCACATGCAGTCAATTTGATCTCAAGTAGGTCAGACCAGTAAAATAATAGTATAATAACCTGTAGATAATGATAACTCCAAATATTTGTCTTTGTTTCAGTATAAAAAAGTAAAATTACAATATGAACAAGTTTATAATTACAAAGTATCCTTTCACAAAAATGTGAATAACCAGTAGAATTTTCTTCAGAATGATCTTGTCATCATTTACACATGTGCATTACAATTTACAGATCACAGTGGATCTACAGAGGCACAAAACATTTAGTAAAAGGCATAACATTATTCAATTTGCACTTAATTTTCTTGAGAAATGTCAGATTGCCCATAGGATACGGATAGTTTATAAATGTACCCATTTTTATAATATATTTTTCACACCAAAACAAACGAAAAAAAATTTAGTTGTCATTATTTATAGGTTTTTATTCTATCAGATCAAATTGGGCTGTATGTGGCCGCTGAATTCTGTTGACTGTTACGATCTTCACGGTTATTTTAGCACTTTACAAATTGGTCCCGCAGGCTTTGGAGTCTAATATACCCTCCCTCAGAAAGAAAAACTATGATATGGCATATGAAATTCATAAATCTCTTTATGAATTTCTTTATGCTTTAATAACTGCATGCCGTTCATTAGATAATAAATATAACACATTCCCCATTTGGTAAGCATGTTGCAAATACTACTACTACTACTACTACTACTACTAATAATAATAATAATAATAACTAGCGTGTTGACCACAGGCTCTAGATCCTCGGATACAGTTCATTCCTTTCCTTTCTTGGTAAATTCCACAGGCATTTTCAGTTGAATAACCTCTCAGCTGGCATGTCTGTTTGTGCACATGAAATTTGACACCATGGCAACGTGACCTTATTGGTTGTCTGTTGCTAGGTGACCCACTTCAATGATGATTCTATGATTCAACGTGATTATAAGGCTATTGTATTCCAAAAATTACTAATGTCTCCCAAAATATTGGTCCTATCAACTTGCCGTTTTCGCCACTCTGATCCTTGACCCAAAATACATAAGTACTCCAAACGGCTCTGTTCGGGTGTTGAATTGGAAAGCGGATACACACGCACGATAGTATCATCAATTTATATATCACTTTAGAAAACAAGAAAACTATATTCTGTGTGCCTGTGACATGTGAGCTTTGAAAACGTTTAGAATTTTCCGACTCATTTAGACTGAAAGGTGAGACGATCCTCATATGAAGGTTTTTATCCTTTATTTTAACCTTTATTCTCTGGGCCTGGGTAGGTACACTGTAGATACTATCGTCATGTGACATGCGCACTCGGCCCTGTTGTTAACTGTTATGACAAGCCGAGGCCTCGGACTAAATTAGGAGCGAAGCCGCTGTCTCTGTCCAGCCAAATCCGTAATGGAGGGCATGGACCTGGACCTGGACCCGGAGCTCATGCAGAAATTCAGCTGCATGGGCACAACGGACAAAGATATCTTAATATCGGAGTTTCAGAGGCTTCTGGGCTTCCAGCTAAACCCCGCAGGATGCGCCTTCTTTCTGGATATGACTAACTGGTGAGCCCGGGGACCCGTCCGGCCTACTATGTGTGGTTAATGGCACTTATTGTATTGCAACGAAGTCATAAGATAGGGTTTTGTGTTAACGGGTTCTTTTTTTGAGCAATATAGTAACACACGTTACATTATTCACTCTTCTTATGTCATTGTCCAAGCGTACGTTGGAGTTGTAAGCGTGTGTACAATGACAGCTAACGACGTCGTAGTAGCGTAACTAACAGGCTGAGTCAGTGTCTTCGACTTTTGACCGCCCGTCAATGACCAGGATGGTGTCTGAACTCATACCGGATAAAAGAACTTATAAGATCAAGAAGTGGTGCTTTACACGGGTAGTATAATACTTGCGTTTGGTGGCTGTTAAGTGTTAGCTACATGTTAACTATCACTTTCATTTTATGCTAGGTACAAAGTTACCTGGTGTTTATAGCGCTTAGCTACCGACATATGTAATTTATCTATCTTCTTTTAGTTGTTCCATCGATATAACGATGTTTTGACTGATTTGTACATTTATCAGTCAATTTACTGACAAATAAAATGGCCAGACTTCAGGTTGAGTTGCGCACTACAAGCTAGCCACAGTGAGAAATGCTACAGATTGTTATGTAACAGCAGCTTAACGTGTCAGGAGTCTGGCTCTTAAGTCTATGAAGTATTAACTTCATAGACTTTTGAAGAACATTATTTATAACAAACTGCCACGTACTGGGTTGGTTGAGTCTATAATTGCGTAAGGGCTTGATGCAGACTGGTGTTTTTAAATGTTTTTATGGATTAAAGTGTAACTTCCGGTGGCTGCAGGTCAAGGTCAGTGCCTGAAACTTTACAGTCATGGAGTCAAGTTAGTTAAAGGGCTCCTGCGAATAATATTAAGCAGTGTTACACCAATGCAGCTCCACAGTGGGTAGTGTTTGCAGTGTCTGTGGGTCGTGCAGGCTGTAGTAAAATCACGTGATGTCCTCTGCAGCGGGCCTTCTAAAAATAAAAACTGCTGGTTTATAGATACCCAGCATGTCACGGGAAGCACGCATTCTAAGTCTATCTGGAGTCTGCACGCTTTGCAGTACCCACGCAACATTTATTTAAACTACTCTGTCAAATCTACAAGATTATACCTTAGACGCACTATTTTTTAAAATCAAATTTATGATACTCCCTTTTCAGTGTATTATTTTTAGTAGAGATCGCACTTTAATGCCACAGTTGAAATATGCTCATATTACCTGTATTTCTTCCTCCTGTTGTTCCAGGAATTTACAGGCAGCCATCGGAGCCTATTACGACTTTGAAAGTCCAAACATCAGTGCACCATGTATGTCCTTTGTAAAGGATGTAACAATTGGTGAGGGAGAGTCAGTTCCTCCTGACACACCTTTCACAAAGACCTGGAGGATACAAAACACAGGTAGGTAGAAATTATGTGTATGTGTCTGTCATACCAACAAAATTCAAGAGCACGGTTTCAACATAGTTATCTGCATACCTTACAGGCGCAGAGTCGTGGCCTCCGGGGGTTTGTCTGAAGTATGTTGGAGGGGATCAGTTTGGTCATGTAAACATGGTGATGGTGCGGTCTCTGGACCCCCAGGAAATGGCTGATGTCAGCGTGCAGATGCAAAGCCCTGTTTCTCCTGGAATGTACCAGGGTCAGTGGAGAATGTGCACGGCTACTGGACTTTACTATGGAGGTAAGAAATAAACCAAACACTAAAAGTAAATATTGAATGTTGCCTTTGACTAGATGAGCTCCAGACAGGAGTATCACACTGTAATGCTTTTGCAAGTTCAGCAGTTGTGAAACTGGGTTACATGCTGATTTAGGACTTGAGATGACTATGAAGTGCAATGCTTGTCCCTACCTTCAAAGGACTCCTTTGTTTTATATACACTATTGAAACTACTTTTGAACTGAATTACTGAGTTATGAATTCATATTAATACTACACTGAAGCAAGCAGTTGTAGCAGCAGTATTCATTAATGAAGATAAAATTACAGATCATTTTGCATTCATTTACTGCACTGAAAACTATTAAATCCTTAGGTGGCTATTCTATTAGCACCCAGAAATTAAATTTGTGGTAATTTATTTCTCTAATTTATGTCTCCTTGCAATCTCATTTGCATAATGAATGGCAACCTAATGATCTCCAAGATCTTACCGTGTACAAATTAAACAGCAGAGGGATGGCCTATTAACATGCCTTAATATTTCACTCAGGTGTTCATGGTAGTACTTCATCTAACAACATCAGTTTCACAGTGGCATTAGAAGAGATAAGACATGTAGACACCTATAAGCTTAACTTTGCACCCACGCATTGGCACACTTTCCATTTTAACGTGAAGTTTCAGTCTTTACTACCATTATCAGGCTTGTTGGCAGCTCAGTTGGCACAGTAAGGTCTAAACAGCTGATCTGGTCTGGCCAAAAGAGGTGGTTCAGTTCATGCACAATATGAATATAGTTTTTGAAGGATAGATTGCAAAGCTATTGTATTTCAAAATTATTAATATCTCCCAAAATATTGGTCCTATCAACTTGCTGTTATCACTACTGTCTTCCTTGACCAAAAATACATAAGTTTGCCAAACTGCAGCAGTCAACTCTTTCCAGATTTTGTGTGAATTTTTGGACACACACACACGCACACACACACACCCACGCTTGCTCACAGAAGCCACTTGGCTTTTAATATATAGATTGTTTTCTGCTAGAAGCACTACAGAGTGTATTGAGATTGATCAGCTATTAACTGCATGCAGTTGTATCTTCATAACACAACAAGTAATTACTCACAATTTAAACCTTTTACAACATTACAAACGTAGTAGCAATCCATCTAAGCAAGAACAAAGAGCCAAAGCAGAAATATTGATCTGCAAAGGAAACACTGTTAAAGTAATTGGAATATATTTTTTAAGCTGTGCTTTTATTACAGTGCAGTTTGCACTGACAAATCTGTTTATATTCTGCTTCTGTATTTATCTGTATGGGTATATTAATTAATACATTGTTCCAGCTTATGCCAAGTATGCCTATATTAATCAATGCCTTCATTATACATGATAAAATTAAAAATTTTTTGTAATACGAATACTTTGAATGGAAAGGACAAATGAATTAGACTATTTTTCCTGAGATTTTCCTTGGGGGGGGGCAACCTCACACAGGTGTAAACTAATACTGTGACATACTGAGAAACTGTTTAAATTTTATTAAGTATAGGTACAACCCATTTTTTCATACAGGTCCTGTGTCATGTAATGTTACCCCTTTGAGTAGTTAATCAAAAGTCTTTTCTCTTCTCAGATGTGATTTGGGTGATTCTGAGTGTGGAGGTCGGGGGTCTCCTAGGCGTCACACAGCAGCTATCTTCCTTCCAAGCAGAGTTCAGCACCCAGCCTCAACGCAGCCTAGAAGGAGGCTACAACCCCTTCGCCTCACCACAGAAGAACAAGTGCCCCAACAGCAACAACAACAGTTTCCATGATGACAGAGGTCCTAATCTGCTGCAGCAAGATCAGAATGGACTTTCACACAACTCTGTAGATTTAGTAGCAAACAGTCTACAAAACAATCTATCAGTAGTCTCTTATAACCAGGTAAGGCTCGCCGATGACAAAAGAGATTTCCTAACCATGTGAATTAAGATTTTTCCTCTTAGATTTTACTTACATTTTAAAACAATGAACCATTAAAACCCCTTAGGGCAGGGGTGTCAAACTCATTTTAGTTCAAGGGCCACATACAGCCCATGTAGTATGGACCAGTAAAATAACATAATAAGGCAATAGCTACTGCCTCAGTGCTGTGGCATGAAATAGACATGTCTATTGCAACAGATCCAATCAGATGTTAGCATTTGTACTAGAGACAATCATGTATACTGTTACATGAACTATTTAGCCTCCTGTTGCCACAGTACTGTGGTGATACATAGTGTATACTTCAGTGCATTCTTTGGTGCATTTTGCTACCACAGTACTGTGGCAATTGATGGCAGAAACGACAAATTAGTGATAGTATGTAGTATAGAATAGAAATTATTGTTCTAAATGCTCTATATGTTTTATGGTGTTCTTTGCTCTGTGCAGTCAGTGAGATTAAGACTAGAGAAGGTGGGCGGAGCTACATGTTAGATGTGGCAGTGTGCCGTGTTACTTCTCAGTTCTGTGTCAGTCCAGTGTATTGACTGCTGTGCTCTGAATTCTGCACTCTGAACCTTGTCCCAGTGGCTGATTTATATCAGTGGCGGATTTAAACTATTGGCGCTGCCGTCAACTCCAAACATTTCTTCATCTTTTACAGTGAAAACAGTCCAATTACATTAAGAAAATGTTTATGTGTGTATGTGTGTACCATCTCTTGGCACTAAGGACAATTTAACATCATGTCCTGTGTTTTATGATTCTATATCTACACACTATTCTTTAAAAAAATGTGAATAACATAAACAACCTGAAATTTCTTAAGAAAAATAAGTGCAATTTTAATATTACGCCTCAGCTTGTCATTTTTCTTAAGACATTTCAGGCTCATATTTGTTCAGGTTATCCACATGTTTTGTGAAAGGATAGTTTGTAAACATTTTCATGAAATTTAACTTTTTTTTTTTTTTTTTACACTAAAACAAAGACAAAAATTTGGAATTGTCATTATTTATAGGTAATTATGATGGTATTTCACCGGTCCAACCCAGTTGAGATCAAATTGGGCTGCATGTGGCCCCTGAACTAAAATGAGTTTGACACCCTTGATTCCAAGAAACTAAATGCCCAAGAAACAGAAAACAAAACCACTGAACACCTATTGAAGTTAATTGTAGCAACACCAAATGCAGCAAATCACACATTTTAAATGATCATTTCCTCTTCCCCACAGGGTATACAGGAGCCCTATTCTTCTGGGCAATCTTAAACCATGGGACTTGTCACAGTGAAGCAGCACTAAACTGTACCTCTGGAGTCTGTCACACCAGTAAGACAACAAGGATGCTTTATCAGTAGCTGGTTTGAGAGTCCGTAGATTGAAAACTTAACAATTTATGCAGTCTCTCTCGACTTCAGCTACACTTGGAGAAACCAGAGGCCAACCAACCTGACGTGCAGCTCAAACAACATCCCACACCCATTGTATGCACGTGTGAATGCTAAGTTAAAATGAGTGCTATGAGTCTATTGAGTGATCACTTTTTTTTTGGAGGGGGGGGGGGATTTTTTTAGTTGTCAGAGTGTAAATGAAATAGTGATGACAGGCGTGTGTAATTGCAAAATGTTGCGTATATGTGTGTATCAGAAAAGAAAAAACATAGGAGGAAAAGCCATTTATTTTTGCCAACTGATTCTCCTACTTCTGCTCTGACTCTTGTTGTATTCATTGGACGACTGGGTTCTCCGTCTAAATCGTATAATATGGATATATATCTCTTAATGCAAACCATTGGATATCATTATTTACCCTTTACTGTTTTTTTAATGCTGAAAAGAAGAGACATCTTTTCATTATTGCAACTACAGTTGAGTTTTCCTCATGGTTTGTTCTTATTGAGGTAAAGTCAAATGCCAATTGATGAGAAGGTTTTTATGTTACCTCCTTGGTGAAAAGGTAATAAACATTAGAAGACTGAGTTGCTGTGGTGGAGGTACACACTCTCCCTGAAGTGCCCTTGTACCAGAAAACGTGGATGCAACACAGCTTTCCTCCACTAGATGGAGCCAGCAGTCCGTACTATTAACCTGAGGATAAGAGCACTGAGAAACTGGTTTTACAGTAGAATAGGTTCTATTATTTTAGCTGTAGGTCTTTGATGCTGTACACTCTAATTATTTTAAAAGGAAAATAAAGAGTTTTTTTTTTATCATTCATTGGTATATCAAGGACACTACTTAAGTGTAAATTTGATATCAAAGGTCACCAGCAGTCAGTGACATTTACTTCCCATACATTTATTAGTTATTTATAGCTTTTAATTCCATCAACATTTGCAATATTAAATGAATATTTGATAATACCGCATGAAGCATTGCTGGTTCTTTTAGCCAAATAATGTCAGAGTCAAAGCTAATTTCATCAAGTGACATGTTCATTTTACAGGACTGAAGGCGGTTTTAACCCTGCATATGTCGTCCAATACCACTAGCTGGACCCTATCCCAGCATGCATCGGGCGAGAGGCGGGGACAGCTACGCCGTGTCTTTAATAATTCCCTCAGTTGTCAAGAATAACAACATGCTGAATTTAACCCACATGAACAGCAGTGATTGGTTGAACTGTTGTTTTTATGTTGAGTTGAATGTACATTATGAATATAAAAGAGGGGAATGTTAGAATAAACACTGGGTTGCCCAAAATAAATATTAAATATTATTTTAACGCATTTCTGCTTAAGTTAAAGAATGTTCCCACTGATCATTGACATCTGTAAGAACAAATTAGGAATTACAGTAACAACAGGAACACTATAACTTCATATTGGCTTGCACTAAGTGGCTGATCTATGCACTGACGAGGCCTATGCACACTTTCCTCCTCCACATGTACAGCGAAGTCCTGAAGGTTTCTATCATTTTATCTCACAGCCAGTAGGTTTGACCAGTTGTCAGGTAAACACCCTTGTACAAACTGTAAGCTCCAGGGACACTGAACTATGACAACATGACAATACCAGCCAATATGAGTTGATGTGATAAAGTGATGAATTTTTGCATTGTCTGTCCCAAAATGTTAAAAGACATCAATTCTGCCGCTGACATATCGAGTGCAGTGTGTTTGATTCTTTGTGTAATATCTCTGTGAAGTTTCCACAGGCCAGATTGCAGAGTGAATCAGTTGGCATTAGACTCATACAACAGGACATTTATGAGGGCGAGGAAGTGCAAACAGATGAAAGCTTTTTTTCCTGTATGTTTGATGAATGTTTGTATGATTAAATTATCACTGAAAGCGAAAGTACTTGGCTTGGTGTCATTTATTGTGTCAGAGCATGTAGTCCGACTAAATATCCGCCGCAAGAATGCTTTTGTTTAAGTATAAAGAAGAACAGAAAAAAAAGATACACCCGTAAAATCAGTCCTGATAAATGAGGAAGAGCATGCCCTGGGATGTTAACAAATGACAAGATGCTTTTAAATGGGTTATTAAAATATAATGTGTGTTGGCACGTCCTTAAAGATGTATTTAATGATACCTGTAAATGTTTTACAACTGATTAACTGCTTCTGAGGTCTACCTATGGCCATGTTAATGACTACAGGTTATTTATTCCTGTTTAATTACCTTGGTCTTGTCTGATTATTGTTTTCCCCAGCCAGTGTTTTGGGTTTTTTTTTCTTATTCCTGGCATAGTGAAAAAGAAAGTCTTTTTAATGTCTTTACCTGGTAACATGAAGGGTCAAATAAAAGTCATTTTGTTAAAAGTGAAATCAGCCAAAACAGGGGAGTCTCTGCTTGACGATATCCTCTTAGCTCTGTATGTACAACCACAGCCAGAGGAGGCCACCTTTAGTCACATTGGCTCAGGCTGAATGTGTAATATTAAGTAAGTGGTAGAAAAGTGAAGGTAGCACAGTAAATTTAAGATTAGTTGTAAATCACCAACATAAATGTACTAAAAACTGGTGCACTTGGACTGAATTGTACTGTGCAATTTGTTCTAATTACCTAAAGTAATTAGAGACTTTAAAATGGATTTCTCCTGCGTTAAACCATTCCTAAGTGATTTATCACCATTTATTGTGATAAATCATAAATAAATAATAATAACAAATAAATAACAAATCATAAATAAATAATATTTAATTATTATGTTATTATTATATTTATAATAAAAATAATATAAATAAACCATATATTGCATATATTGTCCTACATTAAATTAACTGATTGTGTAGATGGTCATAAAAGCTCAAAGCAAATTGAAATACTGAAGAAGAAAAGCTGAAGAAAAGGTGACTTTTTCAGCAAAACATGTCATTAACTGGATGCACAAAAACAGTGTATACAACCACTGTCATTTATCAAGCTACACGGGTTTCACTAATGAATCAAAGCCGCAGTCTGATTATATTTTTACATTCACTCTGGAGTCTCTGTCCAAAAAAACACACATCTGATGTCACTGAAATCTGAGAAAGTGCATTTTACCTGAATTATTTAAACGCATTGATAGAATTTGTGGATCATAGGTTAGTAAACATCTCAGATCAGTAGATGCTTTTGGTCACCAGTGGCTGTTTAGTTCCTTGAAAGTTAATTTAGTAAAAGTGTGACAGTTTCGCAGGCAGCAGCTCCTGGGAATATTTCAACACAACCTTGCATCGCTAAGCAAACATTTGCACATTCACTTTCTTTCTCTTTGCCTCATTCTTGTCTATGCTTTCAAATGTTTTTTAACTGCCACAGCCACTGAAAATATTTTAACATACCTTTAATATGACTTGTTCTCTTCCCCGGCAGATGAGTTAATGATGTTGGTGTATAATGCTTAATAGGCAACAGTCCTCATATAGTCACACATACTGTAGATAATCAATAGGATTGTCCACTCATATACAGTAGGTAGGACATCTGTCTACTTTTCTGTCTTCACCAGAATATTCAATGCTCCCTTCTCTTTAACTTACACTAAAATAAGTGTTACAGCATTCTTAAGTGATTTCTCAACTTGCAGTCAAGCTGGTGAACTTTGGTACAATTTCCCTGACGAATAAGATTAGATTAGATAAAAATATGGTTTTAATAATTCTTCAGCTTTAACAGTTTTGTCTTTCATCTATGCAGCATGGAAATGTACAAAAGTGAAATAAACTTAAAAAGTGTTTTAAGTGTGAGTATCCTCAGGCTGTACAGACTCATCTGCTTTGTTGACTTACAGAACTCTCCATGTGAATACTGCCTCCGGTCATTATTAAGTCCTTAATGGGAGCAGCCTCCCTTATAAGAACACACCCTTTCCTTCAGAATCGATATGACACAAAGGTGCCGTCTCTCAAATAAGTCAAACTCTCAGACCTTACCTGGACCCGGAGCCAGCAAGGTGTATCAGTAGATGGAATGGACAGAAATGCTCCAGCTTTAAAGAAATGACAAAACACCGCCAGCCCACGTTCTGATGACCTGCACATCCTCACCTGAAGGCGAAAGAGTCAGAGGACGCTGTTAACTGTAAGACAGAGTTGCAGTTTTCAGTTTGCAGGAGCATCCTCAGTGGAAACCAGACAACTCTATTAACTCAACCTGCCAAAAAGTCAAAGGTAAGACAATAATACTCCGAATTAATGCTCCATTTGCTTGTTTTTCTAATACTTACCACTACTACACCATACTGCCTGCAACTAACATCATTGTGATTTTTGTTAGCTGGAGGAGAAGCCACTTGTAGATCCCAAACTTTAACTACAAATATACACTTCAAACTGTCACCTGAAGAAGACTCAAATATAAAACACAGTCCTTTCACCTTATTATGTTATTGTACACACGTCACATTAAATATTATACAGTATAATAACACAGTTTTGAAACTGATGACGTATTTTACATCCTGTTTATTAGTATATTGTTCTTTGAATAAGAATAAGAATAAGAATAAGAATAAGAATAAGAATAAGAATAAGAATAAGAATAAGAATAAGAATAAGAATAAGAAGAATAATTTAATATAGAACAATACATTTTTATTTATTTGGATTTTTTAAAACCTGCAGCATAACTAAAATGCTTATCCTAATGTTGAGAAGTGTACTTTCATTTGAACAATGCATTATCCTTATTTATTTTACTGTTTCCATTTTTGATATTAGTATTAATTCTAATTGTTACTGTACTACATTTATTGCCAATGCATTCAATGATACAGTCCAGAATACACCTGATACTAATAGTGATTTTATTTTCTTTTCTTGTGAAACTGCACTGAATATTGCACGCAAGTCTGCAGCAATATTCCCCCCATTTTTAGACTTAAACTTAGACAAATTTTAATGATCCACAAGGGAAATTACTTGGTCACAGTAGCTCAGTTGGATACAAAAACAGTCTTGAAAAAACACTAGCAAACGAGCACAAACAAAAGGAAAGTAAATGTGAAGAGATAAAAGAAATAAATAATATAAATATAAATACACTCAGAAAGATTTGCACATGTACAATCCTACAGGAAATGGAAGTAAATATAGGTTATACATGACTAAGGTGCAGTAATGTGAATGTATGAGTTATCTGAGTTTGAGTTTTTAATTGTAAAATGAAAGAGCCAGGCAGCTTTATGCATCTAACAGTCTTAAACCCCATGTAGGACAGTCCAGACAAACTCATAAAGGTGTGTAATTACACATATGTCCTTTTGTCCAAACAACAGTAGAATGCAGGAGGCGATAAATGACCAAAGCTCTGCCTATCACCTAAACGCCTCTGTTATCAGTCTGGCTGCCGTCTAATGAGATGTTAAACACAGCACCAAACTTAGTGAACAAATAACACACTTTGTGCCTTGTTTTCATGAGAATGCGTCTTTCATTTGAGCAGCACAGAGACTTACTGACGAGTGCATACACACTGACGACGGAAGGATAATCCAGAGGAACGAGTTCTGAAAGCTGCTTAACATTAAAAACGCTAATACAGGGAGGACAAGAAATAATATCCGTTACTTTAAACACATGTGTAATATTACTACACAGGATGCCAGTGTATATAAGTTTAAGAAAAAACCCTAGACCTTATTTTCAGAATGATTCATGAGGTCAAGGTCAGTCCATGGACAGTGATAACTAAAAAATTGACAGCTGGAAGAATCTAAATAGATCAAATAAAGATCCACTGATAACAAATCTAGAAACATACTTGTGTTCTCATCACAAAACAATTTATTTTTATCCTGGAATCAGCTGCATTTCTTTGTACGCTGACTATATATTGAATATATATTGGCATCTCACATGACTAATGCTCTTGTCTTTGTCTTTATTACTTTTGTTAGTAACTTTTTATTTTTTCTATCTATTTTTATTATTATTCATGTATGTGTGAGATTATTTGCTTGATTGTGTTGCTGCCAGACACCTGAATTTCTCCTTTGAGGGATTAATAAAGTATCTATCTATCTATCTATCTATCTATCTATCTATCTATCTATCTATCTATCTATCTATCTATC
>JAPQRQ010000026.1:10826982-10843973 GCA_037367365.1 Apogon talboti | reverse complement strand
TATGGGGGGGGGGGGGGGGGGGGTGGGGGCACAGAGCAGTGACTGAGACCGACTTGCTATAAAAATAGATGGTTTGAACTTTTTATTTATTTTTTTTTACATCGTTTTCCTGGTGGTTTTTTGTTTTTACTGTTGTTTGCAATGTTGTGGTGATTTTGCTTTATTTTATTTTACTGTGTTTTTACTGTGTAACTGCTTTTTGGAGTTCCACCAGGTGCCAAAAAGCAGCTGGGCGGATTTAGAAAAAAAAAAGCGCTCCATAACAAAAACTACTGGGACAAAATTCAAATTCTTGTTGTTGTTCAGTGTGTTCCAGTTCACAGTTCATGCCAAAAACATCCAAAATCTGTTACAGATGTACATTCTGAGTTACTTATTTAGTAAAAACCTGTCAAACTTCAATTCCTCTCTTTGTCTTTTTCTGTTATTCCACCCTATTTTGACCTAAAACACACAGTAAAGCAAAACTACTGAAGAAAAGGAACACAAACACATACTCACAGCAGCTTTTATGACATTGAAACAGACGCTGATTCACAGCAGCAAGTTTACCTGGAATAATGTCTGGGGAGTTAAAGGGTTAAACCATTTTTCCTGCAAAGATAACACTGCAACAGGCGCAAATTGGACAATTCAAAGGTGAATAAGTTAGGAGCTGCTTAATACCCCTGTCCTCTCACTCTGTTGTCCTTATCAGACCCCATGGACTGGACCTGTATGCACGTTCAGAAATGGCTGCTGTGGACGGAGCATCTGTACAGGCTGCCACAGATCAGCGTGGTCTTTCAGGAATTGAGTGGTAGAGACCTGTGCTCCATGACAGAGGCAGACTTCAGACAGAGGACCTCTCAGTTTGGAGACATGTTGTACGCCCATCTGGACATCTGGAGATCAGGTGACAAGGCTGAAAGTAAATGCAATAGCAAGCATTTAGTGGTTATGATGGTAATGTTTAACTAGTCTTTTTTTTTTGTTTGTTTCTTAAGCTGCAACAATGAAGGAGCGCTGTCCGACAGAACATGGAAAGTCTGGTGAGTACTGAATGTCAGTGAACGTCTGAGGTGTTACCTTAGTTTGTCTGAGTGAAAAGCTGAGGTAAACTAAACTACAGATAGGTAAAATGAAGTGTGGTTTCTGAACCTCTCTCAGGCGATGACGATTCCTGGTCAGATGTGGTCTGTAACTACCCCAGTCAGCCCATCCATCTGTGGCAGTTCCTCAGAGACCTGCTCCGCAAACCTCATAACTACAGCCGCTGCATCCGCTGGCTCAACAAAGAGAAAGGTAAGAAAAATGGGTACGCGCCGATACATCAGTATCAGCCGATATTTGCTGATATCGGCCAATATCAGTATCGGCACCAATGATGGTACCTCAGGGGTGGGCAATCCTGGTCCTCGAGGGCTGGTGTCCTGCATGTTTTAGATATTTCCCTCTTCCATCACACCTGGTTCAATTAATGATCAGCTCATCACCAAGCTCTGCAGAAGCCTGATAACGACGTAATGGCGTCCAGGTATGCTGGAAGAGGGAAATATCTAAAACATGCAGGGACACCGGCCCTCGAGGACCAGGATTGCCCACCCCTGTACCAGATGCTTGTCTGTTGTCGCATATTAAAACTTTTTTCATAAATTTGCTTGAGTCTGTGTTCATTTGACGAAGGGTTGGAAGAATTTAAAATAGTAAGTATTTTATATTAATATTGAAGATGTCTTAGTTAAGGGGGGATAAATAATAACAAAAAATAAACAATGAAATTAAAAGCAACATTGCGTTGGGATTCAACCAAAATGTAATATAATAAAATATTTAAATATCAGTACTGGTGTAGGCCAAGAACTCTAGCAGCACTTGTCGTATGAAGAAATTTATTTCAGTCTAAATATAAACCAATGGGTTTCAGCAGGAAATACATAACCAGCTCCTGTAGCAAGTTTTTTTTTCCCTTGTACATGCCTCTACCTTGGAAGTGGGTGAAATTGTGCCAGAGCCTTCTCTGTAAATATTAGTATTGGCCAAGACTTTTGCAGTCGGTGCATCCCTAGTAAAAGGGACAGAATTCAGCAGACATTAGAGCATAAATATAATTCCATGCCTTTGACTGACCTGTTCTGAGCATTCATTCAATGGCACCTTTGGCTTTATAAAACATCAGTATATCACTCATCTTGTCTTACGTTTCATCTTCTCTCCAAAGGGATTTTTAAAATTGAAGACTCTGCTCACGTGGCCCGTCTTTGGGGGATCAGGAAGAACCGTCCGGCCATGAACTATGACAAACTGAGCCGCTCTATACGCCAGTACTACAAGAAAGGCATCATCCGTAAGCCAGACGTCTCAGGCAGACTGGTGTACCAGTTTGTCCACCCTGTTTGGTGAACAGAACCAGAGAATGAGCTGAAGATGAGCTGACGATATGCTGGACATACAACACAAGTAACAGGAACTCTAAAGCTCATTCATTATATTTGGAGTTTGTTTCAATAGTAAAGACTGCCTACCTTTTAAACATGCACTCCTGCCTGTTGTAATCTTTTAAAACTGGATGTTTTTCCCCATTTCTTGTCCAATTTACACATTTATTTAAGAGTATTTAGAAGTTGTAGTGCTATTCCAATACAGGCTTGTTTTGATTAACAGATTTACATTTCTTTTTCAGATTATATTTGGGATTTGTAATAAAAGCACAAATTATTACCTAATGTTGTTTGTTTTAAAATAGTAACACACGATAATTCTACTAAAATTTTAACAAAAAAACACACAGACGCTACTTTTTTTCAACAAACTTGTTTCCCTTTCAAACCAATATCGCAATATTGACACCATCACAACAAATTTGATTCAGGTTTTTCATCACTATCGTCATATTATTATCTGTGATCATAATCATCTTTATGCATATTTAAATGAACTTCTTGTTACATCAAGATGAACAGGCACTACACCAGTTAGGAGATAAAAGTACATCACTAACTATGAACATACATCTTCTAGACCGCTAATATAGGGTTTCCACAACATGAGCTGTTGTCACCCGTGTGCATAAGGAAGAGATCATCAACATAAAAAAGCATTTACATGTACACCTTTTTACTGCCTCAACATGGTTAGGTCTCATTTTCAACTCAACACAGTTGTACAGTTACAATAGAATATAATCTTTAAATTACATCATCATATACAAATCTGACAGCGTGGGATAACGTCACGCTCTTATGGTACACTGACAATTCCATTGCAATGAAAGTCATACGATATGGTACCTATTACTTAATATGTTTTCCATTGCTGTTATTTTAATGAAACACATTTACATGTATAACACTACATTTTGTCTTTATAGTCAATCACTTGCAATTTTTTTAAACATTTTTTTCTGTTACATTTACACAACTCATACATACTGGATGACAAAGATGTTTCCCTCAAAATATTAACCTGGTAATGCTGACACTGTGTTTGGATTTGCATGTTTTGATGTGTATTGTGTATAATGTGTATTTAACGTATGTGTGTTTTGTGTGTGTCTGTGCATATGTGATGTATATAGAGGATGTGGGACAGTTTGATGGTAGAAGTCCTTTTTGCTATGCTGGACAGCTTTACTCTAAGACACAACTTGTGAGCTGGTGATGTGTTTCTCCTCATGTGTGAGACCCAAACCTGTCGAATCCATTTCCAGACACAGAGCTAAACACATCTGACTGCGGTCCAGTGAAAGTTAAAAACTTCAGGACAACTAAGTTATAAAAAGCATCTCTCCCATCTAATTATTTAATCAGAGATTTAGGTGCAACTCGTGGCAAGGTAATTCTCTAATCAGATGAATAAAAGTCCTGCTAGAAATTTAATTTCTATGGAGCAAGTTACAGATTTAATAACAACTAGGTATTGCACTGTGCAAGAATCGTCTTACGTGCAATAGAATCCTGGTGACAAATGTATTCCCTGTGTCATTACACAGTGCTTTACAGATAAATGAAGTTTGGGTGGACTGGGAGGCAGCTACAAGTTGATCTTCACTGAAGCTGTTTTACATGTGATATGTGAAGTTATTGCATGGAGAGAAAAGAGATAACTGATGGTAGCGGGTCATTCTTTGGCTCAGCAGGGAAACGGGCCACATAACTAGTGTTTTTTGCTAGGTAGGGCTTCAAATGACAGTGGAGAACAATGTTTAGACAACATGCCCTCTTTCAAGCCCAAACACTAGTACATTCATGTCCTGTTGGAGAGGCTTCGACTCTCAGACAACAGTCTGTTGCACAGTAATGCATTGACAAGCCTCCATTGGCCCCTTGATCTGGAAGAAAAGTGCCTGGTACAGGCATTGTTCAAAACCCTCCTCTTACAATGCAGTGGCAACCTCAAGAAGATGACTTGATCCAGCTTCAGTCTGAGGGAATGCATCACTTGTGTTTCTTGTTCGCAGTGGTGGAGTAAATTAAGAATTACTGAACCAAGAATGAAAGCTTCTGCAGAAAATGTACTGTGTATCATTTCCATGAATTGCATGACGGTGATGTTGTCAAAGACCTTGTGATGCTAAAAAAAAAAAAAAAAAAAAAAAATGTCGAAAATAAAGCAAACACATAAAATCAGTTCATCAGCAAGCTTCCTCTCATGAAAACAGAAAAACGTGCATGTCCAGAAGCATGTGATGTTAGAAGTGAACTCTGCATTGGTAGTTGAAGTGTTGCATCAAGTTTGTAGCCTTAAATGAGGCTGCAGGATTCAGGGAATGCAAGTTTTTGCATAGCACATGCTGCTATGCAAGGTCAGAAACAGTTAAAAACACATAGCACTGCACACACTGGAAAAGAGATTGGACCAAATCACAAAGAAAAACAAAAAAAACAAAAACAAAAAAGAGGATACTGTCTGTGGTACTTTTAACACTACACAGCATTCCCGATGTAAGAATGACAACGGACCACACACAGCATTAAAAATGCTACACAAAAATGGCATCACACTGTATATACACAATGCAGGTTAGAGAAGCTCATCTTTGTTTAATGGGCATAACTGATTATATTATCTTCCCATTTTCACAAGAGAACAGACTGCAGTATACTGCAAGTTTAAATAAGCTGCATTACACGTTAAATACAGCTACACAGAGAAGCAAATGTGTTCCTGCACTGTTGTGATGTTATAGCTGAGTGTGTATATACTGGAATAACTGCTGCTCCTGTTTTTCAATGTTTTAAGTCCACCCACCCCAAATGATGGATAAAATATATTATACTGATATACTGTCTTTTAGGTTACTAAGTTTTTATTTAGGCAAGACTGCTTGGCGCGTCTGTTGGGCAAGGGATGTGTTGCTCTTAAGTCTCTGGCTATGTGCGGTGCAATTGGACGGGACAGTTCAAGCTGCCTCCAATGGCATGTCCTTGTCTAGTAACATGACTAGATTGGCTCGACATAATTGGCCGGGTACAGTCCCTCTCGGCCGTTGTCCAAACGACCTCTACACCAGCCTTGTTCGTCTTCATCCTCAGTCTTGGTCAGTTCATCGCCTGCGAAAGAGACACCGCGTCTTAATCACTGTGGGATCTTCAGTCATGTAATATAAAATGAAAATACGACTTAATTATCTGCTCAAGGGCTGTAAATATGGACTGAACAACAACTCAATATATTGTTGAAATTGGAATGTGGCAACATCCAACCTGCAGGAGCTGCTAATGTTTGATAAAAGCAGAACCGTCGTCAAACTCAAAATCATATTCTCCAGGCATAAGGGAGCATGCCTGCTTGATATCAACCCTAGCAGATATCACATGATCATTTCTATATTTTTAAGTGAAAAAGCACAGAAATCACTGTGTGCAGCTGCAGTTTCAACACTTTTTTTTCAAGAGCGTGTCTTAAATTGGTGGTGATGTCACTGTGCAGGGGTCTAAAACGCTCTCTGAGTCAGTTTCCACTGGAGTTAGGCTTAATCGTTGGTAAGTGTCTATAATTTGTTTTACATGTGGCTATTATTGACTAACCACTGTTGTTGTCTATCAGAGGAAGCAGCTTTAGAGTGGAAACCAAGTTGGTGATTTCAGACCACCTGTGCCATGACCAATGCTCTATTTACTCCATAAGCCGCTGCATTCAACATCTTTGACATATTACACATTAATAATTCAGTGAAGCAATCTGTGTGTACCATCAGTACATATTAGTTTATTTGGTAATAAAAATCACATATCCTGCTTGCTGACGGCTGATGATTACCTGCTTTGAAGGTCAGCTCATCCTGTTCCTGGCCTTCATAGTCATACAGAGCACGCACACGGACCCCTTTCCCAGTGCTGGAATCATCTTCAAATGAATTCCCGTTGCCTCCGTTCTCATTGCCCGAGTATGCAGCGGGCTGTTCGTCATCAGACCACTCAGTCGAGTAAGCTTGGTTCTTATCATAGCTGCTCACACTGGGATGGAGAGAAAAACACAGGGTGAGAGCTGGTGTTCCTTCGTCAAAACAACACACTGAAGACGTTTTAAAGCATTAAAGCAAAGCTAACATAGCATTAATCTGATTTTTTTTAGGAACACTTACAAAAATTAAAACATGAGTCGATGCTTGTGTACTGTAAGGGTTGTAAACAACTGATTTCTCGGACTTACCTGCTACGGTCACCAGGTGGAGCCACATGGTCGGTGCTTGGAGTGGGTGGGGCTCCATCTGGTTTCTTCTTCTTTGGAGGAGCGTTGGCCTGATCTGGATTGTATTCCTGAAGAGAGGAGTGATAACAAGAAATAAATGAAAGCGAAATACAGAAAAGTAGTAGATCTTACTCTCTTGTGTAGTTGTTCAGGTTTGATGCTGTACCTCAAACGCAGGCCAGTTCATGTGCATCCCAGGGCCGTGGTTGTTGCTGAACCACTTCAGGTCTTCTTGTGTGTTTGCAGCCAAGATCATGCGCTCCAGTTCTCTGTATATTGTGGCATAGCTGAAAATGGAACAAATAGTGTCAGTGAAAGAAGCAGTAGGGACTTAACGTCGATGCCAATTTGGCAACAAAACCTACAGTGTCGTTCATTTTCTTGGTAGATGTCCAAAGCTGGGTCATGGGAAGACGGAAGTGTCTCCCTGAGATATTCTGCTAAAGCTGGAACACCAAACAGCTGATATGTTGAGCCTGAATAATCCTATGTTTGTGGTTGGGATACTGGTGTTTGACTTGTCATAGTGTAAATAAGTGCAGTGTGAACCAGATTAAAAAGGACATAATCACATTGTAGATTAACTTTCAAAAATACAGGACGATATGACTAGGTTTAATGTCTAAAATGAGTTATTACTTCATTAAGACAAAGATTTCAATAATAGAAACACACAAGACTCATACACGCTAAGTGTATCTTTGGCCTTAAGTTTTGTTCTTCTCACTCCTAAGTTTTGTTCTTCCCACTCCTTTTCGAGCATAAATGAATGTAACTGAATATTGTACCTGCATGTATTCTGTTGAATGCAATTTCATTATCAGATACTGTTGTATGCAAGTCATTTGTGTTGGAAATGCTTACTCACTCGAAATAAATGAATAAAATAAAGTTTTTTTGTCAGATCGTATTAAATATGGCCAAAAAGAATCCACTAACACGAACATCAAGAACAGTGATTTCCATTCTAAACGAAGTAAAACTCAGCCATGATAAGGAGTTTTGTTGTTCTGCAAACACAAAAGACTGTGAAAAAGCCATGGCAACCAAAACTGGCAGATCTGCTTAAAGAGCCAGAAAATCTGATTTCCATAGATCCCGGCTTCAGTGGTACATGGCGGCTCAAAAGAACCCAAAATGTGACAAGCAGTCACTCTGAGTGAAATTCAGTTTGGCAGAAACCTCATTGCTTGAATCATCAATTAATTAGTGTTGGAAGTCTGGGCACTAATGAGAAACAAATGCCTGGTTGAGACATGTGTTGAGATGAATCATTCTGAAGTGAACTGCACTGAATGCACAAACTTAATTGATTTTGAATGTGTTTGCAATCTGATTAATTTTCATTACAAGGTATTCAATCAGGTTTTAAAGGACCTTTACTAATATTGCATGGGTCTACACACACAGGTCGTACATGGATCTGTCAATGTGCATTTACACATATTCTGTAAAACGGCTTAGGAATGAAAATGACTAACAGAAATGGAAATAAAAGAACATAAAACTGATATCCATAAATCTTCAGGGAAAACAGCGCCTTTAACAAAATAAACAATGGAAATTGTCAGAGTCCCTTTAAACCCTAACCCAAATATACTTGGATTTATCAGTCATGTCAGACCACATTAATGACAGTAACATTATACTTTACTGAGTCAGATGGGAGAAAATGCAGTGAAGCGAAGCTCAGTAGAACAGTTTCTTGTGGCCTGACTGACCTTTGGTTCTCAGTGAGGTTAAGATGGCGTTTGATGTCCAGCAAGGCCTCCTTGAGGAAGGTCAGCCTCTTGACTTCATGCTGCTGGCACTGGTCAAACACCTGCTCCATGCTCTCCATGTACTGAGGGGTGCACTTGTTCAGCTCCTCCAGAGACTTCTCATACTTTTCTTTAGCCTGAGACAGAAAACAGAAAACACAGTTTCATATTTTAAAAGCTGGTTTACTTTGTCTATAAAGTATTTATGCAGCTTGATCCCAAGCTTTCAGGGCAAGACAAAATAATGTTCTTGGCCTGTTTGCATCACATTTAGACCCACTAATGCTTAAAGGCCTAAAACTATATTTATGGGGACTTCTAAATAAATGTTCCTTTACATTTAGCCTTTCTTAAGTCATTTATCGCCATTTATTATAATAGCGTTCTCCATATTCTGCATTTATCAGTGAAAACAGGCATTTTCTTTCACTTAATTTACTGATCATAGATGTTCTTAAAAGCTCAGAGTAAATTAATAGCTTATTATATCATACTGAAAACAGATGACATTACATCTACCCAAATGGGGACACAGAATATCTGTAATAACATATAAGTATAGACACATTATATGTTCTTCTCACTTTCTGCACATCCTGTTTGCATTTGTCCACTTTCTCGTGGAGTTTCTTCTGCTGGTCTGGTGTGACTGAAGCCTCAGTTTTGCCATTGGCCTCTCTGGTTGCAGCCAGCTTCTCCTCCTTACAGGCCATGTGGTAAGCTTTCTTTGCAGTTTCCATCTGTAGGCCCAAACATAGGGAATATTAGGAGATGAATGCATGGCTGTTTCACATTAATAATCAAAGCCTGTTTAAATACAGCAGCTCATTCACGTATGTATATTATTTGTATGTCACCTCCTTGAGCTTCTTGGCCCATGGTTTCTGAGCCTTCTTGAAGCCCTCCTCTGCCTCCTTGGCCTCTTTGAATCCTCCGATCATTTGCTTGTGGTACGCTTCCTTCTGCCAGTTCTTCACTTTCTCAATATCATCGTTCACGAGGTTGTTTTTCACATCTTGGTGCAACTCGCTCACCTTCTCGGCCTCGGTCATCACAGCCAACCAGGCTCTTTCCACAGAGCCATACTGTGGACCTGGGAGACGAACAGAAAAATGTATTCAGGATGAAGTACTCGACGTCTCTCTTCATAACTTCATTCATTTGTTGAACTATTCATTCCTTTGACCCCCATTTAAAAAGCTGACCTTTTTCAATTAGCTGTCTCCATCTCTTGGACCAAGCAGTTAGCTGATCACCATAGGCTTTCTCTATCTTAGAACGTTCCTGCAGGCAGCTCATAAGGTCATTACAAAGCCGATGGCCATCATCAAACCTCTTGACAGCACGTTTGTAGTTCCCCACCTGCAAAGAGACCGAACAAAGGGTTTAATGGGGCAGATTAATGAGCCACTGCATGCTATATATTCTATGCAAAAGTATTATGACACTTATACATTATGACATAACAATACATGCATTGAACTGAATTATAAAGAAAAATCTAAATAATCATATACTGTGTGTAATTGCATATACATTGCAAAAACACCGTAATACAGTACATAAAATGAATAACAACAACCCCTGCAGCGCATAAATAATAACTGTTATATTCAAAAATGGTTCCACTTCTTTTAGATCTCGCCACCTTAAGTGGGTCTGCCTTAAAAGCAGTACCAGGCTGACTGGCTCCACCCCTCCAGTGCCTGCAGGGGGCGTGAGTTCATGGTGCATGATGAAGGGGGGGGCTGGGCTCGTGCCTGTGCATGTGTAGTTATGCAATGACATAGGCTTGTGTATGTGTGTGTGTGTGTGTGCGCGTGTGTGTTTGTGTGTGTGTGTGAGCGTGTTCACTGTGGCTGCTTTAATCCTCTTGAGTGGTGTAATGCAGGCAGACAGATTCTCAGGAATAGACACGGGGTAAAAACAGTAATGCATTGAAACCAGAGATACACTCTAAATACATATATGCATCATCACACACACAAAGAGCCTGCGTGTTGGCTGGCTGCAGAGCTGTGGTGTGTGAACGGTTCCGACATGAGCACGCATGTGTGGCTACTGTTTTTGAGATGGGAGCTGCAGGGAGGCAGTGAAACAGGTGTGTGACGGTGTGAGTTTTGGCCTGTGTGACAGATTGCTAAGTCACACCATCAACAACACACAGGTGGACTGGTTGTACATATAAAAACACACCTGGGCTCTTGTGTTTGCGCTGTCTCGAATCAGTGGTGGTTATTTCAGAGCAATGGTTTCACTTCTCAACCCAGCTGTATTGAATATCACTGTTTCTGATGACAAAACCAGGGAATAAAGTGTATTTCTGGTGGTAATGAGCTATTGGAGCTGTGTTTGTGTAGTATACAGATGCTATAGGCAGGTGTTTGTGGTGAAAGGATGCTTCAGAGCGGGCGATGACTGAGGCTCTTTGTCCATGTCCCTGTGGCTGAGAGCTATGATACAAAGAAGACTCTGTTCTGAGGGAATTCATTAACGCTAATTTGGCGGGTTAAAAGTGCACACACACACACACACACACAAATACTGCGTTTGAGCACTAGTGAGGAGGACGACAACATGTATAATGTTTGTATGCGTTCTGATATTGACATTCATGACACACTGTGCAGCAAAGAATCATTATTTGAGAAAGAAAAACATTTTCTTTAAACAGCTTTGCATTTGGGTTTGGAAGGCATACAAATTTATATGTCTATACTGGTTAAAACAAATGCTAGGAATGACAGGAATATAAATAAAGCCACATGCAACCAATTGAAGCTGATAGACGATAAGCCCAAACATTATTCTTTTATTTTCTGTTTGTGAAGACAAGTGTCCACTGTTGTATGTTTTTTGCTTCCACTACATTTTACTTTCTACTCACATAATGGCTTGTTCATCAGCCTAATGAGGTGAAGCTATTCTTAATAAGCACATGTTCAACATACCAATGTCTTAACTGGTATTCTATGTATCCGTCCACTAAAATTATGTCCAACATAAAGGCCGAACAACGTTGTTAAAGCTTCTGTAACATATTTCCAAACCAAAAAAATCAGCGATGGTAATTTAATTTTGTTGGTTCCGGTGCTGACTCTGCTGGGATTTTAAGGCTAAATCCACAGTAGAGAAACAGCAGTTATATGTGTGTGCGGCAGGAAAACTGGTGAGATCCGACATGAAGGTGTCTCTGTACCTCCCAGAAGCTGTCCATGGTGTCGTCAGCACCTGCACTTTCATCGTAGGAGCCAGACATTTTCCTGGATGTGGCAAAGCACTCTAATGACTAAACCTGTCCTCTGCAGCAGAGCTGGGTTCCTCATGCACTGAAAGAGACAGAGGATACACAATGTCAGACAGTAGCTTTGCATAAATACAGAAACAAACCGGCGCAGCATGCAGACAATAAACATGGCTTCTGTGAGGGGAAAAAAGTAACACAGCAATTTTCCCTGGCAACTGGAGGGAACCGTAGAGCGTGGGGGGGGTTTCTATTTGAGACGTTTATAATAATGAGATAAAAATAGTATCCTCCGCTATGCATACAGTGCTGTGCCCCAAGGAACGTGAAGGGGCATCTTATATTGGCGCGTCCTAGAAAAGACACCAGAGAGACTGCAGCATCAGTGCCGTCACAGAGCTCTGACCCTGAATCCTTAGACAGTGAAAACCCTCTTTGCTTTTGACACTGAACAGCTGAGAGAACATCTTTATACAAAAGAAACACAAATACACACAGCTCTGGTAAGTCATAGTGTTCAGTCGTCTGGAAAACTAACCCTAACAGTGATTTTTTTTCTTTTTTCACACCTTAATGATGTGGCTTAATTACCTATTACTATGTAAGCGCTACAAAATACAGTGGCTGCTGGATTTCCTCCAACATTTGAGGTGATTTATATTTATTTGTTTGATGGCTGGTCGATATCTTACCACCAAGGATAAAACAGAAGAGACTGCTGGATGCTATATTGGTATTGAGCTTTGTTTGAAGCCTAATCCATTTTAGTCACATGACTAATGTCTTTTCCTTGACAGGAATCTCTTCATTGCAAACAAACTGACAATGACACATATTACAGTAATAATATTAAGGCTTTGTTTACAGTGTTTCTGGCTGCTTGATTTCTTGGTCTTTATAGTAATTTCTTTTTACAGTATGAAATGCTATTTTTTATATTTTGCCTTGAAATATTCATGTATTAACAGTGCCATTGTTGTCCTTTAGCTTTCTTCTTCACTTGACCGCAATTTTTTTTTTTTCTGCAACATCCTTCATCCTGGAATGACTCATGAAAAACGACTTTGCATTTAGCTGAGTTTGAACTGTCTTAACCTCATTTTCTTTATGCACAATATAATGATGTTCTTGTCCTTGTGAGACAAATAAAGGTCCTACAAAGTGAAGGGAATGTAGTTGTCATTTCTTCAGCAGCTCCTGCAATATATTCAGTGTTTTCACAAGGGGTCTTCCCATCAAAATGTTATCAGGGGAGCGATGGCAGCCTGTGTGATTGGCTCTGGTTTTGGTAATTCAGCGGGCAGGCTCGTCCAGCTCGGTCAGTGTTTCAACAGAGAACAGTCTGACTGAGCCAAGCTGTATTTTGTCAAAAGCCTCAGTTACCATCTTAACAGCGGGTCTCTTAACAGTCATGGCTTTCAGACACTGGATGTTCTAAGAGTGCACTCTGTACTGGTGTGTGCGCATTGTGTTTTAAAATACAACGGCGCAGTGCAACACTAAATACCAAATAGCAGTTTCATGATGTCGCAGTTTTATCGTCAGTGTCTGACTCTGACAAAACTTGAGCCTCTCAGTTGTGCTGCAATCAGCAGCAAAGAGTTTTTCGGGTAAATCATCTGCTTCCTGGAAAAGTGGGTCTCACAGGGTCATAAGATACACGTTTTCTGTTCTCGCTGCTTTTCTGTCTGAGCCTCACATTTTGATACGACAATTGGCAACATCCCATTTTTAATTAAAATAATTAAACATGAAAACACAACCCAAGATGGTTTTCTGAATCTACTGACTAGAAAAAAATACATGCCACCATTTGACTCCAGACATGAACAACCTCCAGTTTCACTATTCCACATGTTTATAGTAAATAGAGGCCCAATACTTTGAGTCATTAAGCGTTTGAGCACCTTCTTCATGATGTGTGACACATTTTTTGTGATAAATCCTCAGCAATCCCCTTCTTAAACATGGTGACATGACCCGTCTCAGTCAGTCTGTGGAGACGCGTCAGCCAACGCCACAGCCTGCACAACAAAATCCAAGATCACCAGCTTTTTTCCAGTATATCCCACTTCATCCTTGATGCCACGACAGAAAAGAGGCTGTAAACTACCACGCTGCAGTGGGCTTTTAGTGCCGTGTGATGAACATTATGTATGCATATGCTCAACATTAAAATTCAAATTGCAAATTTGCTGGTGAGGTGTTTTGATGACAACAATCCTCCCACCTCCTGTAATCAGTGCGAGGCTTTCTCCTCTGTAAACATAGATATGATTATAGTCACAGGAGGGTTTTGGGCCTCAAATCCCTGCCTAACAGGTCCGATGATGCATTCAAATGTGGTAAGAAACACAGAAAGCTATGTGACATAAGTAGTTGACTATCTGATGCAAGACGCCTCAGTTAAGCGGCCCTTTTGTGGCACGTCTTAAATCTCAGCAACCACGAAAAACAATTGGTCCTAATGCTTGTCCATCAACTAGCTCGCTGATTAGCTTCTACATCCGTGACTATAACACCTAATGACATCAAAGCCAGTTAAGCTCTGGCAGGATGACAAAATTGCAGCTCATAACAAAACCGTTGATAGTGTAACAGTAGATCCTGCACTTCAACTAACAAACACAGCTACTTAAGAAACTATTAAAACGACACCTCACCCGTGACCCGTACTCTCAAATGGAACTGAAGTCAGATTTATTTACACTGATTATTATAAATACATGTTCCGGCGGCTGAAACGAGGAATGAAAACCTGAATGTGGGAAGAAAACGGTTCTGTCAAATAGGCTGAGACAGATTTTTTCACAGACTGGACACATGGCCATGAAGCGAGAAGAAAATGCAAGATACTAAATATATTTCTGGTCCTGTGTAGGAGAGAGTCATCTGTCCCATGAGCTAGATAACAGTGGGGGTGGGAGTAGTAAGCATTCTGAAATTGGGGCTTATATTGCAGTTATTGAGGTCAATCCACCTCAGTAGCTGTGAACACACCTCCTATCCCTGGAGTAACACAGGAGAGAGGAAGTTACCATAACGATAAGTGATTCTTTTAACATATATGAGTGGAAACACACTCAAATATTGCATATAAATACAAACTGTAAAACTTACACAGTCATACTATCAATGCTTATTCAGCTATTTGGAACATGTCTGTGAATCACAAACCAAGTGAACAGAGCGCAGGTTTTTCATGAGTTACAAGTGTTTTTGTTCAGTGCAGCTCCGAGCGCTTTGCAGTTAAAAGTGTTGAAGGAGTCGGCTGTGATTTGCAGAGGCGTTATTGCCCTCTGAAGCTGATACAACAGAAAACAAAAGTTGAAAAAAAAAAACAAAAAAACGACACACTTCTAAGTTTCAAAAACAAGAACTCCGCTGCACATCCACCTACCGTGATTTCCTCCATCGTCGCAAAATAAGAAAAAAAAAAAAAAACTTGAAATAAAACTCAACTCCTAAAAACGAGAGGCTCCTGTTGGGATGGAATAATGTTGTAGTCCAAATGTGTCCTTCAGAGCTGGTGCTTCAAAGGGTAAAGAATATTCAGCAAATTTTATTTTTACAGCTTTGACCTCTGCGGCCAAAGTGAACCCAGAGAGGACGATAAGTCTGACCACACCAGCGTGTCTCAGAGGCTGAGGGATAATCCTGCAGTGTGCCACTTGAATAGCTTAGGGGGGGAGGGAGGCAGCTTGGAAGAAGAGCAAAGCAGTGGATAGGACGAGTAAGCCAGAGACAACAGGAGGAATGTGTAATTATGACGTTATATTCTGAGAGAAAAGTCCCCACGAGTGCCGATGCACTTTTTGCCTCTGCGTAAAGTTTCAACAGATACTTCAGTTTGCTTTGTGCAGTTGAAAAAGTGAAAGTATACATTAGGTAGTTTAATCTAACTGTGTTCTGATCGCAACATGTTGCACTCCAGTGGAACCGAGTACAGCAACACACCATGATACACTCAACATACCTAACGTAAATGCTCTTAAGGGACCTGTTAGTCTATATATTTACATACACACTAATATCCCTCCATTACTCTGAATTTGACTACATTCAGAACTGCCATGTAAACAGCATATTCCACTGGTATATTCTGAATTATATCCTTTTCCTGAATTTTTCTGATTCAGATATGTAGGATATGCTATGATAGTATTCTGCTCTTATGAGGATTCGTTGACATGTATAGAGCAAATTTGGAAAATGAATCTAATTTGCACATTTTACTGCAGGTCAGTGTTTACATTCAGCTGGAATAAAGAAAAAATATCTTGCAGAGGCTCAGAAGAGTTCACATTTCTGGTCAGAAACAGAAACATACATGACAGTAGATATTAACAGATCAATCAAACATAACATTATATTCTATATATTTATATTTAATATTTATCTTTATGTTTAATGTAAATTAATAACTTTTCTTAGTTAATCATATAATTCCAACTGTACTGTCATTTCATGTGAATTATTGATTCATTTAATTTACAGAAAATATGTATATTGTGATATGAATTGTTATTTTTACTGTTAAATATTATGATATGGGGTATTAACAGGTTCATAGTTATGAGCAGACCTTTCTCCAGAAGATGTTTAATGCCACAAAAGGAGGCTGAGTTCACATAGTGGAACATCTGTCACTAGAGGACGACTTTATTTTTACTGAGGTATGCACAGCTGCATATAAACAGGAATATTAAAGGAATAGTCATCTTCATTGATCGTCTAAAAGAAATTATTCAGGAAAAAATAGATTATTAGTGTGCATGTAAACACAGTCAGTGTTGTGACCCAATCAAAAGCTCCACTGGCTTCTAAAGTACTGAATGAGAACCATAACACACACCTAAGCTTGTTACAGTAAGAAGATTTCTAAGAGATGAACTAACTTTATACCACCGTGTTACCACCCTCACTATCCTGGACTGATTAGACAACAGCAATTTAAAGAGGAACTTGCTGATCAAATCATATAATACACTGGTGACTCTCTGTCTCGTGCATAACAAATAGTAATCAATAAACCAACAGATGATAATGAGGAATTACTTGATACTTGATGATTTAATATACAGTTGCTTTACGATGCTTTCTGGATGCGTGCGGATTCTATTTGATAAGCACAGCACGCCGTCCTCTTGTACAGACTGAGTAAAAGAGGACGCACAAGGAGAGAGACGGAGGGAGGTCTTTCATTGAGATATGAGCAAGGACAGGGTGACAGAGAAAACAGAGCGAGACAACAGCAGGGAGGGAGGGAGGGAAGGACGGAAGGAAGGAAGGAAGGAGGGAAGCAAGGAAGGACG
>JAPQRQ010000026.1:10798252-10825666 GCA_037367365.1 Apogon talboti | reverse complement strand
CCCCCCCCCCCCCCCCCTTCCGACGTCAAGCAGTGTCAGTCTGTCTTTCTCATCAAACCCGTCACATATTCAGCAACTGAAAATGTCTCCAAAACAACAGGACAGCCCCTCGATGCTACACTAGTGGCTTGTCCATTGGACATATATTTACTAAATGTCGAAAAAACAGAAGTGTGTAATGTTGGTTTTTCTGTTAAATCACAAATGAGATGATTTGCTTATTTATTATTGCGAGATGTCACGAGAAGTCATTCCATAAACTGTAGCGACAAACATAAATATCATGTTGATTTACAGATATATTAATTATTACCTCCACCAAGGAGGTTAATGTAATCACTAGGGTTTGTTTGTCTGTCTGTTTGTCTGTTTGTGCAAGACATAATTCAAAAAGTTATGGACGGATCTTAATAAAATTTCCAGGAAATGTCCAAAATGGGACAAGGACCAGGCGAGTCGATTCAAGGGGTGATCCAGGATTTTTTTATGGCATTTTCAGTTGAATAACTGCTCAGCTGGCATGTCTTGTTTATCTGTTGCTAGGTAACCCTCTCAGCTGACATGTCTTGTTTATCTCTTGCTAGGTAACCCTCTCAGCTGACATGTCTTGTTTATCTCTTGCTAGGTAACCCACTTCAAGGGTATTTATATGTTACAGCAGAATGATGGGGAACTGAGCTGCCTTGGCGGAGGTCTGCGCTCTCTGAGTGCTTTTGTAGTTATTAGATATTACCCCCTCTATCCCGTACTAAATAAAAAAATGATTGGGTTTCCTAGTGTGTCCACACATACCAAACCATGTTTGTTGTAAAACTCTTCTTCGTTTGTTGTAACATCTGCCTACATCTGTTTTTTTTTTGTTCACGTGACTCTAGTTGAGGAAAAAGGTCTTTCCATTGCAGTTTTGTGCAATATACCAATTTTGCTACGCCCCAAAAACCACCTCTTGCCAATGTCAAAAAACGAGAGTTTTGGCAAAATTGTCATTTTTCCATTAGGCAAATTTTTATGCGCAAGTTATATTCAACTTCAATTTGAGGGTCAATGAAAAAGCCACTAGTCTCTCGATGTACTGATATCGTATCCAAACGGTGAGGTCCATATTTCATAATTAATGCACCAGGTTCATAGATGGCCATGATTTCTCAACAAACGCAGGATGACTCAGCGATCTGAACCTGGATTCCCGCAGCGGTGCTCTGGGTCACTGCACACAGATTAAGTTTGCACATCACTGTTTGTTCCTTGAGAAGGGATTTCCTTTTCCTCTGCCCATTTCTAATCAATATCTATTTGGCGTAGCTCTGAGTCAGAGGTGGTGCTGCTCGCAGAACAACAGACCACACAATAATTCACCAGCATCTAAAGTTACAAAAATATAACAGATGTATTTACATACTAGACTGCTGTTTTGGTTTTGGGTTTTCTTGCCCCAAACTGAAACAAAAGGTCAGAGATCAGGGTCATGTGGAGATTTTACTTGTTCATCTAAGAGCCTGTGGATCATGTTTGTGTTTGGATTTCGTCTTTAGTATTTGATACGGATGCGCAATATGACGATACATATTCGAAATCACACTTTAGAGCAATTTTTTTTTTTCTGTGGTGCTTTGCGTTTTTCCACATGAACCTGAACCTGCAAACTACAGTATTAAAGAAGTTAGTAGTTTCATATGTTTGGTGTACAGATTTTTTTTAATCATATTCACAGTACAGGGTTATGTTTATTTTAATTGCAACTAAAAGTGTTTTTTTTTTTTTTTACACTTGCATATTCCTGAATTAGGCCTGTTTCCATCTAAAACATTTTCTCATTCAGTAGTTTGATTATGTTCATCTTGTCTTCTTTTTACTAGTTAATAGTGTTTCTTTTTTATCACAAATTTTGTGCGAAGGTGTTTTTACCTGTGTACTGTCAGCGCACAGGTAAAAACACCTTCACACAAAATTTGTCTGATAAAAAAGAAACACTATTAACTAAATGTTCTCATTCAGATATGTGGGATATGTTCATAGTTTCTGCTTTAATAAGGATTCTTTGACATGTACAGGGTGAATTTGAAAAATTTGCCCATTTTATTACAGGTCAGTGTTTACATTCAGCTGGAATAAAGAAAAAAGATCATCTCTTGTAAGGATGGATGCTCAGAGGAAAAGCCCATGTTTTTCTTCAGCAAACATACAACATTTATATGGTTAAACATTATGACAGAGGATATTAACAGATGTATGAGCAAATATCGTTTTATATTCTATATATTTAAACTTAACATAAATATGAGTACGAATAAGTATGAGTGTGAGTAGGTACCTTTTAGTATGTTAATTATATGTTTAATTACTATGTACTATTTGTTCATTTGTTTTGCTGAAAATGTGTTATACAGTGATATGTGTTTTTATCTGGATATAAAGTTGCCCAGTCCTAACATCTGGTGTGTTAAAATTGACATCTGGATGGAAACTGACTTGCCAAGATAAAAATAAAATAATAATACTGACTAAACTACTACCTTAGTGTACCTTTTAAAAGTGACTAAAGAGAAAGCAGTGACCCCATTTCCTTTGTGCCTTTGGGCTGATTCTCTTCAATACACTACATTCAAGCACAGGATGAATTAAAAATCAATCCTTTTCAATACAGTGAGTCATAGAAGTCAGATGTCTCTGTGGGATCCAGACTGGCTCATCACATCCAACTGTTCATCCAACTGTGTGTGCATGCTGCCTCGCTTGTGCTGCTTCCATTCCACCTTATTGTAACCTCACAACATAGATTTACTGCCAGCGGATATTACGCTGCTGTGGGGTTCAGTACTTAAACATAATGCAAAGGGATGATTTAATAGTCATACCTGCTTATAGCATCTGTAACTGTAACAGCATGACTCCATAACATAGAAGAGATGAACAGATGCTGACGTGTTTGCATGTGTATGTGTATGTGTGGGCAGAATGTCGAGGAGTAACTAGTTGAATGCAATCATGTGATGTAAATACATTTCAAATGGAATATCATTGTAATCCATGATAGTTACTGTGCAGAAATTTATGATGAAATTAAATATATTAATGAAAATGTTGATCATAACAGACAGGTTGAAGCTGAATGTAGTCCTTTAGCTAAAATGCTTAATATAACATACATTCAGTTTGTTTTGCAACCCTTCACAGTGCAGGGAGGCCGTCTTTTGGCAGATTTCTGAACAGCATGGGTCAGTCAGACACAGTGAGTGCAACAGTAGGATGGTATACAGAGCTGCCTCTATGTTCAGGAATGATAATAAGTTTCATTGTACTTTCATTAAATAATTCAAGATCATTTAGTGCATTTTTTGCAGTGTAACTAGTAATCCTGACCTTGCGCGTATACAAAGGGGAGAGGAAGATAACGTCAGGCATGCAGGCATCCAGAAGTAAATGTTCTGTTTATTTTCTGCACAGACAAAGTTTGTTGACTGGCAATTGGAACATTTTCAGCTCCTGGATGACTGACTCTCACTGTTGAATCACTGGTCCACATTATGAGAGCATCCACTAAAACAAATGTGGTTCACTGAAAGGGTGAACACACCTACTAATCCTAATGAACACAGTAATGAGAAACACAGAGGTTAACATTCTGTGGCTAATGATGAACAGTTAGAGATAAGAGGATGAAGTTAAAGCTTTGTAAAAAATGTTATCAGTTTATGGAGCCATAATATGAACCCAAAGTCAAATCACCCTAAAGATACTTGTGATTTTCAAGTAGGAAAGAAAAACTAACACGACCCTGTCCGCTATAACATGCTGCTACACAGTAAACCAGTCATGTCATGCGATTTGTGAAGATGTGGGCCTCAAATCCTCCTTTAAGACCAGACTGGTGGAGATAAACGACGTGGCAGACACAGAGTGACACTGAGGTAGGAAGAGGCTCTTGAATGGAGGCTGCTGGATCCATCCCCAAACTTGGCAGAAAATAAATCTCATAATGGGCAGCGCCCATAAACACACACGTACACACACTTGTGACTGTGTTGTGATTTAACACAGTGTCCCGAGCGCTGCTGCAGTGGTTATGTAACTATGAAGCCTCCTGCCACAAGCCTACTGGTGACAGTGTGGTGAAGACAGGGGGAAAAATGGCAGGGGGAGGGGAGAGAGAGAGAGAGAGAGAGAGAGAGAGAGAGAGAAGGACAGGAGAGGGAGAGCAGAGCAGAGGAGGGGGGAGACAGGCATATTGTGATGGGCGCTGATGAAGGAAAGAAATGCAGACATGCAGCAGTGGATGTGAGATGGAGCAGACAGGGCTCTGGTTCCACTCCAGTTTTTCCTGATGTCCAGGACGACAGAGGGAGACGAGGAAGAAGGGGAGTAAATGAGCAAGGCAACAGTCAATCTGGGAATGCAGCTCTTCAAACGCACCAGCTTTCCGCCTTTTTACTGTTTCGCTGCCTGATGCTGCACTGAATACTGATTGGCCGCCTTCAAAGGCTTGTGTGTGTGTGTGTGAATTTTCGAGAAGTGGAAGGAGTGGGAGGAGGAGTTAAAGGAAAGTGTGCTAGAGATGATTTTAACAGAACTACAGAGGAATATACAGTGCATCTGATGAATGATTATAAGCCAATATTTTCTGTTACTGAAAAGAAATATTACAAAACATAAAACACAAATAATAACTCATATAATAATAACAACAGATAGCTGCCATTGACAAACCAGACTCTCACACTTTGATATGTACAAGACTGACAGTAAGTACCTACACCAGTTTACCCAGAGATACGTCAACCACACGTCCAGACTATAATCACCTTACATCCCTATTTATACCTACCTCTAATACCCAGAGCCCATTTAGATGTGTAAGTGTCTCACTCCATTGTGACAGGGATGGATTAGACAGTTACTCTGACTGATTGAGAAGAAAAGGTTCCAAATATCAGAGCTGGGACTGCTAACTTGACTCACTTGTGACTGGATGAGATGTGACTCAGCACTTGAAAGCACAGACCTGATCTGACTCCACTCAGTAAAAACTGCAGCGAGAAGTTGAAAATCACTCCAACTTTCCCTTGCCTCCGTACCATACGTGGACTTGGCGTAGATCTCTGCCTTGCTTATTTTGGACAGTCTTGACAACAGACACTGCCAGTTTGGCTTGGATATTTGCGATGGATATGCGTCATCTAAGTAACGCTGGTGGCTGTTAAATGGGGAGAAGAGAGGAAATAATAAATAACTGTGGTGTAAATGTTTCTCTGTAAGCATCGGCTAAGCAGCCTAAACAAGCCAACAGTCTTTGGCGACCTCCCCCAGCTGGCACCAAGAGGACCCATTCTAAATCAGGAAATTAGACTACGGCTTTCCAAATATGCAGCAGAGGGTTTTTGAGTTCAGATAACAAATGAATATAATCAATGAGCCATGTTAGGCAACTATTTATGCTTTTTGTTACTTGACTTGGAGCAACCACTGCTTCTTTCTTTTCATTTTCATTAATAGAGCCATTTTTAGTTTTATAAACACTACAGCTTCAAATAGATGGTCTTTCACTTTGTATTACATAAGGAAACAATATATCACGGTGACGGACAGTGATTCCGTCAAAAATCGGTGTCTTGATTTGTGGTTTATCGTTAAAGCTTCGTGAACAGTGACTGGATAGACACATTTTATGAAGGTCTTCACTTTCTCTACAACGGCTCTGTGGTGGTGGTGTAGAAGGTGTAAACCTGATCAAAAAGCATGCCGTCACTGTGTAGTTGTTGATTATAAAATGATGTCATGGCAACATTGTGAAAAGTCAAAGTAAATGGGTACAGTGTGTCCTCGAGTAAGTATAGAAAATAAAAAATAAAAGCAAAACTAAACACGTCCAGATCTGATGAGTCATTGCATGGTAAAGTGGTGATCTGAAGTCCTAAAAGAACATTCATGATGAAAGTTGATTTGGGAGGCAGCGGCTATAGCACAAAATAATGTCAGGACAATACTGGTTATGGTGAAAATATAGCTGATAGTTGTTTTTGTCTTTGCAGCTACATCAACTAAACTAACTCTCTGACTCTTATAAACCCTCAGGCTATAGTCCTATAACCCAGCTTTCTTTTTTTTCCCCAGTCCAAACTGGGCAGGATCCCTGGAGAACCCTTATGTTATGAACTGGGCCATCATGTTCTGATGAGCTGTCTTGAACACACAACAACAGTCTGCACATCAAACAGCAGCTACAGAGAGATCGTGTCATAATGAACTCAAACCAGAGATCAAAAAAAAAAAAAAAAAAAAAAAAACTCTCCTGGGTTATTATCCTTACCTGTAAGAGGTCTGAAAATACATCCCAATCTGAGATAATCTCATCCAAAAACCAAAGAGACAAAATGTTACTAATGCTTATACAGACCAACCATCACTAAAAAGACCTACACAGACGCAATACGGAAAGAAGTGGATGAAATGCAATTCTGTTGCTGTAAATCGATATGATATCTACTCATACACAGAGCAGGTCACAAGAAGAGCAATCCAATGTGGAGATCTCAGATAGGCAATGAAATGACCCATCCCTGTGTTGGCTATTGACAGACACGGACAGCCTCATAAAATATTAAAGCCGCTGCCAAAGAGCTATTAATTTCCTTGACTGGTGCATTTGGAAGAAGGCATTAAACAAAGAATTCTAAAAATGCATCCAGATTGGTGCTATTGTCTTCGCAGAATCCTCTAAGGTGACTTTAAACCGAACAGTGTCCATCATTTTTGGAGGACAAACAGCTCAGACAGGGACAACGTACCTTCTCCACCAAAGGGAGGTCAGGTTTCCATAAACCTTCCACAGAGCTGTTGTCCCCTGAAGGAGATCACCTGCAGACACACCAAAAAGATTTTAGAGTTAGACCTTTCATTATTGAGATTACATGCCTCTAAACTGCTGTTAAGGGGAATAAAAAAAGAATCCAACCACGCAAGTTTGAAACAATCTGTCAAAACAGCAATTATTCTTACCGAGTTAACACTATTAAGACATTATTTTAATTTCATTTGGGGCTTTCATCATCAAGATTCCATTAAAATGTATATTGTTGGTGGAAGATTTCATGACATTGCTCTGCTTTGCATTTCTATCCTTCTATCAAACTAACTGATACGCAGTCATATTGAATCTTAATTTGTTTACATGCACCTGGTTGTTGCAGATGATAATGCGTGCATGAATAATTGAAATTCTATAACCTTTTCAGTGACAGCAATAAGTAGCAAAATATGCAGCCCGCATTAAGCAAAAGACAACACACACTGCTCAGCCACACCGCAAAACAAAATAAACTAGCAGCAATAAAATAAGCATAAGAAGCTGCAAACCTAAGAATATGAACACACACCAGCACTGGCTTAACGTCTCCTCCTATATTTATCCAAGCGTGCAGATAAAGGGAATTAAAATCTAAAATAAGCAAGAAAAGACACATATGTGCAACGTTACCGTCTGCATGAGTTACTTCAATGTGGAATTAGGTTAATATGTTTAAATACAACAACAACATACCACAATCCAGACACCACTACTGTTTCAGACACATGGGAAATACTTGCATAGATCAAAGCACATTTTTTTATGAATTATTCTACTTTCTGTTTTTTCCTGTTTGGCCACACTACGACAATTTTGATGTTTTATTTAATACACTATCTAAATTTAAACTTCATACACAAATCCCATTTAAGTCACTGTTTCCAGGATTTTCATAGAAATGTACTTGCTGCTTTTCAGTCTGCATAAATGAGACATTTGAGGGACTTTTCTTGTGCTATAGAACACTTTTTTACTGTTCCGGGACATTTTGCAGAACAAATGACTCACGAAAATACAGGAAAATCAATTCTAAAACCAGCCATTAGTTGCACCCCTTACCCATTACTGATTTAAGAAATAACTATATTCACACTGAAATCAGGTGGAAAAAACACCAGAATATGACAACACAAAACTTCCTTCTTCAAGATTCAAAGATTCAAGACTCAAAGCGTTTTATTGTTATGTGTACAGTAAAGAATCAGGTTTCTGGGACAGAATGCCAAGAGAATTTAAGATGTATCAAAATAAAAATAGAATAATTTAACTGGGAACTTAAAACGAACAAAACAAAGTGGTATTTAAGAATGGCATGCAAAAGAGAATGAGCATAAAATATAAATATAAACCACTATTACTAAGAGAAAAAATATATTTACATAAATGTGCAGTGTATGGGTAATTGTGCAAACTATCAGAGGTAAATGGTATGTAACATGAAAAACTGCCAGAGATAAATGATATGTTAAATGTGCAAAACTGTCAGAGATGAACAGTACGATATATGCAGCTGTCTCCTCTCTGTCCAAATAAAAAGACTAAATAAAGATGGAATGACATCGCATCACTGTGCTACGGAAAAAAATTAAGCCACTTTCCCGAGCTTCCATGTGTCCAGGTCACATCGGACAGAACCAGCAATAAGTAATTACAGCTGTCAATCAAGTATTTAACCCCTTCCTGTCTGAAAACACCTAAAATCACGGCATCACAGGGTAGATTTTCAGAATACAGAATCCTCTCCGACCACTTGAATTACAATAAACTGAAGAGTAATTATGGAATTTTTTTTTTTTTTGCCAAATGATGGTAAAAAAACTATGGAGTAGTGCAGGTTTAATGAGGCAAAGGGCTGTTTTGGTTGATCTTGAACTGGTTGGTAAAGGTTTAGACAAAAATAGAAAAATGACAGTGACAGAAATGCGAAGATGCTGAAATAAGAGAAAATAAGTGCTTGTTACAGCTCCATGTCACTCATAATATGCCCATTTATGTCCAATGGTTAGTCTGTCTTTGAAAGTGTAATGCAATAAGTCAGCGTTTTAATTGTGGATACACACCTCATCTCCTGACCAAGTGTCTTAAGTGGTTTTAATAATGGAAGGATGGAATTTCAGGCGAAAAGGTCATAAAGCATCAAGCGAAGCAAAGTCAACTATAAGCTCCATGCGATGGTTTAATGGCATCGCGGTTAACAGCTCATATGTAAAAATGCTGAGTCATGGTCAGTCGAAGCCAATGGGTTTTTCACATATGACTGGTCATGGTTCTGAAGGAGACTGAGATCAGCAGTTTTAATGAAGAAATCCCAGCATGGATTGTGAATTATTTAGCAGTTGGACAGGGTTTCTAATTTTTTTTTTTTTTTGTGTCTTAGCTCCACGCATAGGCGGTGAAATTATCTGTGGTTTGTCTTTAAACGTCACGCGAATTCTGAATCAGTCCACAAGAAACACACCCTCTAGTGTCCGGAGAATCGACCTGAAACTGCGGGTACATTCAATTAACTGTTAAAAGACGACGCATAAACAAAGCCAGCTGATGTTGCCGTTAAATCATTTAGAGCGGCATTGATCGGAAATCCATTCATATCCTACAACAGATGTGCACAGTGGGACTCCATTTTGAAGGACCTAAAAGATCCTGAGAGATAGTGACTCAGTGCTCGGCCTCTGCTGGAGCCTCAGGTTAAGCCACAGCTACATACAGTATGAGTGAGCAAACACTGACATGTTGTGGTCAAACTCCACGTGACACACACCTCATTCATACTATGGTGGAAAAGGAAATGCTCTTCAAAGACAAACAAATCGTCTAGAACTGAATGAATGTTAAATGTACCTCTGTTTTTCTCTCGCATAGGGAAGCAAACAGATTCACAGATAAAATAGAGGTTGTTTTTGTTTTCTGAAAGGTGCTCTGGATGCTTTTGATAATCTCCAGTGTCATAAATCTTCTGCCAAGGATAGAGTCTTCCCCTGTGTGTGTTCTCCTCTGCACTGAGAGAAATGAGACAGAGGCTGCCCTTCAGACTCCCTCTCTCTTTTTTCACACCTTGTCAGACACCACTATCTCCTCTCTTAACAGTAGAACAGCAGCCTTTAACCCTTTCATCAGCAAGCACACTAAAGACGAAAATACAACCGCACCATTTCACACATGGTGCTTTTTTCCTCACCTAGGACGCTTCCTCCAGGCCAGGACTGTCCACAGACACCAAAAACTGTCAATGTACCAACAACAGAAGGGTTGACAACATGAGAAAATGCCATGTTCCTCCATGAGGGATATGGAGACATAATTGAAAATCTGATGATGTGGATTCAACCATTTCACCAAATTTCTCTTCTATTTTTTCAGTATGCAGACAAGAAATCAGCTGAGGTCATGTCTCTTCGGTAAATCTAATTTTATTCTGTTAATTGCAGTTTGATCTTAGTCTTTCGTTCTCTTCAGTTTATCTCTATTTCCAAAAGCAATGCAACAAAATGGAAGAACACAAAATTAAAAGATGTTGCTTCAAATTCCACTGACAATTTAGTTCTTTGTCACTTTTTACGGCCATGACAAAAGGAGACCAAACTGAAGAGGAGATGGATTAAAATCCACCTAAAACCATTTAGTAAAACTCCCTAAAACTATTACATCCTCCTGGCTTATGCATAAGCTGGTGCGCTATCTCTCTGGTAGATGAACATCCAGTTCACAACTACTCTATTCATGGTAAAAGATAACCACAGATCAGGGCAGTGCTTGCATGAGTGCAAGTCATAATTACATTCTGACAACAAATCCCTGTGCAGGGGGACGCTGCCTCACCACAATCCAAAACAAAACAAGTCAAGCATGGAAACACATAAATGGTACCACAGTCAAACTGCAAGAACTGCACACAGAAAATGTGATTTTACTCATAGGAAGAAAGTGTAGCTCTCAAGGACACAGACTGAAATACTTTTAGTTCCAACGTTATAAAAATATATCCAAGTTATTTATACCAGGTTGTGCTGGATGAAAACTGAGATATTTATAGCTAATATGTTGTTTTAGCATGACTGATACAAAAGACTAAAAGGTTTTCTTTCAGGATAGCCTCTATTATTCTAGCAAACTTCTGAAATACAAAAAACTCTCAACACACAGCAGTTTCTAAAGCAAGATCTCAGCTGATCGATTGATCGGCAGATGCTGAAACACTTCAAGGACTTGCTTGGGAGACACTTTTTACTTTGTTTCACAGTGAAGAGTGAGCAGTCTGCTAATAAAAAGCAAGGACTGTTTAACTCCCCTTTCTGCAATTCAATTGGATTACCCCCCCTGACAGTATCATCATCTCCTCACTGCAGCCTCATGTCAGGCTCTCTTGGGGGCACCTTGGCTGCTGACAGACACGCACTCCAGCTAACACTAAATTCAGCACCACGGACAGTTCCAAAACAAGCTGATGTGGACATAAGCGGCCTGTCAGTCAAGAGCTACGTCACCGTGGGACAGAACAGATAACAGGGCCTGATACCAAAACACATGCCCTTTAACTAACAATGCATTCAGTGGGGAGGCAGCTTGACTGTTCTCTACCACTGTCTGGTGTTGTCACAGGGGATACAAACTGCAGGGAATCAGGATTCAGAGAGATGACGCACAGGTATACGCTGAAGCATCATAACACCCTTAAAACTAAACAGATCAGTGTGTTTAAGAGATACCCCAGTCAGCTGTAAGCCTGGATGCATTTCAGCACGGAAGCAGATTTGATGAATGATTAAAAGACCACATGCACCTAATCCCATGTAGAAAACAGGATGCTCCTCCTCTGTGGTGCTGTTGGTTTGTCAGAGAAAAAACAATGACGCTAGAGATGGCTCCTCGCTGTGCTGTGACAACCAATTACATAACGTAGGAGCGAATTGTTCTCATTAACATTCGCATCCATTTCACCAAGAAATCCTCAAATGTACAAGAGGGCGATTCCTGTCTCCATCCAGATTCATTTCTACCTCTTAAGATCCATCATAAAGGCAAATTACGCACGACATCTTTGATCGACGTTTGTTCCTATAGTCTTATTTTGCCTCCCCAGATGGTGCATGGAAAGGCACATAAAATGGCAAACCTCTTCCATCCTTACTATAATGTATCTAATATGGCTACAGTCTTTTAGAGCACACTGTCATTTTCTGTTTTGCTCGTACGGTGATTAATATTTAATTAGATAAACATGGAAAACACTTTGCACTGGCACAATTTGGTCACGGAAGTCATATTACACGGCAAACAGAAGCATCTTCACAGCAAAATCACGCTGCAATAACCTGGGAATTTAAAATAACGATAAGAAAAATGAAGTAGACCACGCAAATCGTCTAAACGACCCAAGAATATAGTTTCACTGGCGACCAAAAGCCTGCAATAGTAATCCAAGATGATGCAAGATGGTCCTTTTTACCCTTTGTATGCAAACAACGGTACACAACACAAAATGACGCATGCATTATTGAAAACTGCAAAAGCTGCAGGACTGGTAATGAATCTGTAGTACTTGGTCGGTTTGACAGCAGTGAGGGGATCAGACATTCTTCAAACGATGATGATGCGAGATTCCTTTATCGCTGCGTCGCCCTTTGCTAAAAGGATGCTCAGCTTCCCTTTCCCAGTGCAGCAATGTGGCATCAACAAGGAGCAGTCACACACACACCGACTTACCAGAGATGCTGCTGCTGAGGTGCACTACTAACCAACAGTCTATGCTGCAAATTATTCAGTATTTCCCCTTGCAGTGACAGAAGGTGACCCTGCGTTCTCTGCAAGACTCTGCATCCACTAGATCACGATGCACGCAGCAAGGGGGAGCTCCACAGCACAGGCGCACGTCGGGGGGATGGCCCAGCTATTTTTTCAATGAGCAACAGAAATAGGTTGCAGGGAAGGCAGTGACCTAACGCGAGTCATACGTGCAGTTTTACTACATGTACATGCATACTTTCTAAAATCTCCCACAATTTGTCACATTAATTCAGCGGAGCCTGGACAGACGTGTCAACATTTACACGCAGAAATAGATGTTTTACACTTATACCGTTTTATCACAAATAGCATTTTGTGTAGATTGAACATTTCTGTCGAATTATAATTACAGAAAAATGATAATTTATGGGAGTTTCAATAATGGGGAGAGCCCTGTATGTGACTTCCACTTTCTAACCAATAAGACAAGCCGTTGGTAAAAGAGGGCGGGGCCTCCTCTCTGTCACTCAAGCCCACATTGCACTACACTGCAGGGGAGGTGAAATGTTGTTTTTTTTCCTCCTTTGGCTGCCTGCACTGTAAAAAATATGGCTACTAGTTCCTTTAAAACTTATGGCAACAAAGAGAGAGAGAGAGATAATATTAAATGCACTTTAAAAATATTACGTTAAATGTACTATTGAAAAACACACGTACTTTATCCAATGTAAACATTAAATGCGATCTTTGGTTATAATTAATTTACAGGACAAGTAGATTCGCACTTTTATATCTTCAAAGATATTCAATAATATTTACAAAAACATCCCGAAAACTAATTTTGTTCACTACGTTTATTCCTTTTTTTTCACCAGTTGTGTCCATTTTGTTGATGCTGTTACAATTAATTTATTTAACAAATACCCTGTGGCCCACAATTTTGGAATAATTTTGTTTTGATAAACATTAATGTTTTTATTCCTATTTATACACGTCAGAAATCATCTTTAACTTGGTACAATGATTACGTACTGAATCCCAGTTACACTTTAAGAATAAATCACAAATAGTCATAGTCATTTCATGAGAAGAGGTTAAAAAAATAATTTCAACTTTATAGCAAACTGTGTAAACAGAAAAATACTGATGAAAAGTTACAAATAATTGAAATTAGTTTCTTTAAAATACTAAAAACAAACAAATAAATAAACATTTCTTATTCTTTGTTTTATTTTGTTAGTCTTTTGTGACAGTAATCTGAAAGTCCACTTTCTCTGCAAGGATTAAATTAAAAAAGAAACATTTGACTTAATTGTCCCCTTTATCAACATGATTTCCTTATTGTTTGTAGGGAAATGGTGACATGTCTAAGGTTTTTAATCACTACTGTCAAACATTATGCTGTGGAGTCTTTTCCCATCATCTTTGGCTTGTTAATGTAAATTTTAATGGATGAATCATGAAGAAACAACATCATCTGCCTTCAACTGTCATGGACTAATGGGAAGATGGGAGATTCACACATAACAGCACTATCCACACACTAAAGACAAAAATGCATGCAATACATACTAATATAACACAGCAAAAAGTTTAAAAAGTCTTGTGCAAAGCAGAACGTATAGAATACCATATTAAAAAGATCATGTGTTATTAGTCCAACAACAACAACCATCCTTGTTAAAACAACTTTTTCAGTGCTTGTTCCCTTGGCGCTCATTAAAAGTCACTTTACGTCTAATTCAAGCAGTAGCTGAGAGTAGGATTCTAGAGAATCAAGTGGCTTAAAGCAACAAAACTGTTTCTACCTCCAGTTCATAACATTTATGTCGCTCAATTTATCCAAAGAAAGTTGATTTTTCCGGTGACATATCACTGCACAGCTTTTGTTTGTTTAGTGTGTTCAAATGCATGGATGTATGTATGATATCTTAGTCAAACGGTCAGTCCTTGTTTCGAGGTAAAATATGGGAAAACCTATCCTTCGTCATTCCTTTACGTTCCATCATAGCACCGTCTTCTAAGTTGTTTTTACTCTTAGAAAACATTTACCTGGGGGAGACATTTGTGTGTGCTATTTAGAAAGTGCAAAACCGAGTCATTGTCAGACCACTGTGACAGCTGTGTGCTGTATGAGTCATTCTAAAAACATCCTAAATAGGCTATTCTTAATCCTAAGTATGTATGAAATCACAAATTCATCCCATAGCGCTAAAAACTCACAGATATTTAGTGACATCTAGTGGTAAAAACCTAACAGAGCAAAAACAGTCAACCTGAAGTCTTCATTTTTATTGCATCGTCTTATAATATGATTTTTTTCATCCACATATCTGATGTAACACCACTATAAACATTTTACCATTTGATCATTTGTAAGTGTGAACAAGCTCATTTAATTGAGTGCGTGGGTAGTTATTACCTATTAGTATTGGTGTGATATATTGTGATGGATGTGGGGTTGGTATTGGTTTGGTTCATTTTTGTTGAGGCTAAAAAGAGCCTTGTTGGAGCCATTTTAATGTCTGAGCTGGACTATGGGGACATTATTTATATGTATGCTCATGTGCTCTAGATGCTGTGTATCGTCATCATCTAAGGGTTATCACAAACCTCAGAACATGCACTCACTTGCAGACTGAAACACTGGTATTGTATTATTTAAAATATATTTTAGGTCTGCATATGGCATATTTACTGGTTGACATCCATCTGAATGATTCAAATAATTAGTCTCCATTCCCTGGATCTATTATCGTTACATGTTCAGAAAGTCAGAACTGAACTGGGAAAGAAAGCTTTTTACATTTTTTACTCCCTCTGCCAGGAACAATCTACAGAGGAAACTGAAAATGAAGGAACTGGTCTCTGAGAATACATTCAAAGTCATTTTAAATGAATACGAAAATGATAAATCTGTATATAGATGTTTTTTCTGACTGCTTTGATGAATATTGTTGATTACATGTTTTAGTTCCTTATTGATGGTGCTTTATATGTTTGTTTTAGCATTGGTAATAATTAATCATCTTTATTTGTCTATATATTTTACAAAGCAATGCACCAAAATTGACCCTCTGCATTTCACCCATCACTAGATGAACATGCAGGAACACACCACACACTGCAGACTAGGAGCAGTGGGCTGCAATATCAGACACCTGAGCAAACTGAAGGGGGGGGGGTTAAGTGCCTTGCTCAAGGGCACATCAGCCAACAATTTCTCTGCTGCTTCTCCAACCCTCTAGGCCAGTGTTTTATATGTCTGTATGTTTTTAGTACTGAGTTTTATTTTGTGTTTTTGCACATTTTAGTGTGGATGTATGTTTGAAATGTGTATTCTGTAATCTTCTGCTGCTGTGCATCTTGGCCAGGACACTCTTGCAAAGAATAATTTTTGCTAGTTAAATGAAGATTGAAAAAAAATCATTTAAATTGATTGATGTTAGTTATAGTGCCTTGATATAATGACTCTGTGAATTGAATGTTCTTTAATGTTCTTGCAGGGTCAGAGTTTCTGGGCCCATGACTGACAGGGGCCCTACAAAATAATAGTTAATTTTTTTTTCTTTTTAATAAAAATTATGAACCTATCACCATAGAGGAATATTGACTTAACAAGGAACTAATAATCATATAGGCTTTTTTCATCAGTTTTCTTTTGTTTCTGGTAAAATAATAAAATCCAGTTATCCTCTGACCCCTACTTATTTCATGATATGGTTTGGTCCAGGTGCCAGAGCTCCTAGCTGATGCTAGTATATACAGTACTTCCATCCAAAAAGTAAAACTAGGCTTTATTTTATTTGTATATCAATGGAAAAACTCTAATACTGTTATTGTGAAAAAAAGGTGAAAATATAAATGATGGCTTGCACCTTTCTCATCAATCTTGCACGAAATCATAAAATTGGCTGTAAGCAGAATATTGATGTGTGTCTGCATTGTTTTTATTATTATTATTATTATTATTATTATTATTATCATTGCATGGTTAGGATTGAAGTGGTGGGCCCAAACTGATATTTTTTTTCATGGGAACAAACGCTCAGTTTTTTGTTTTTTTTTAAAGCAAAAACAAAACAATGTGTCTGTTTCAATAACACAATTCCTATCGTAGAAGCCCTTGCAATCTCCATATTTTCTTGCTAATCCACTGGTGTTTTTCTTATTATTTTTGCATGGTCATATCACTTTTATTGTGAAAGGGTTTAACCGGAAGTTCAAGTGTTGATGAAGCTGGCGGAAGAAAAGTGAGGTGTTTGCGGAACATAAACCTCAAAACATAACGTTAAGAGGAAGCTCATATCATACAGTGAGTGACAATTTTTTTTAATTATTCACAAATATCATATAGTACTGTTATAGTTGTGTGGAATATATCTTATTGGAGGTGGTTTGTCTGAACTTATAACGATGTTTATAATGCATGTATCTGGTCGCGGTGCAGCTAACGGTACCTGTTTACAGTTAGTAGCTAATGCTGGTGGTTACTCGGTGTGTGCTGAGTTTTCACTGATAAAGTGTTGAGTTTTTGAGTTAGAAACTGCAGTTTATTTATTTGTAATTTAATTTAATGTGAGTGAGGATTATAAGTTGACCGCAACAAGTAAATGTGTTTTGGATTTACCTAGCTACCGGACGTCAGGCTAACTACATAACACAGATCACAAGACAGGAACTGAATTGATAAAATGTTCCTTTTTTTTTTTTTTTTACTGTTCTAAATATTTTTGAGTCTCCTGTGTTAAATATAATGAAAATAATGTGCTCAGATGATCCAGTCATAGATAGATTAATTATTTTAGCGTTGTTCCTGTTTCTATGACTGTTCTCCTTATGTTTTATTCAGATTTGCCACCATTACATGACCTTTACACCTTCTTCACACATTTATTTTAACAGAAAACGTGTAAATTCTTTCCATACTGTGTTTCCTCAGATTTGTCGCTGATTAGGGAGGGCAGAGATACCATGTGCAAGTCACATGAACGTCAAGGATGAGGCATAAACAACGAGGGGGCAGTTTGAGGATAGAGCCACTGCACCGCGTTTTCCAAGGGGAGGGGGTTTGCTGCTTGTAAAGGCCCGACACAAGCAGCCCCCTGTCAACCCCCTTCCACCCTGAACTTATGCAATGAACAGCACCACTGAAACCCCTGGCATCAGTGATGGAGATGTGGCCGTCACTTATGTGCTGGTGCCATTTCTCCTCATCACTATTATTGGAATCGCTGCAGCTGTGGTAAGTGGTCATAGGATAATTCACACCACAAAGATTTACAAAACTCTAAGAATGTCTGTAAACTACTACACTAATATAGCTTAATAACTTTATGGCAGTGGCTGAAATGTGCTATGATGAGGCAGATTTAGTGGCCTACTTACTCTGCAAATATGTAATAATATACTTTATTGTGTTTTTTTCAGGTCATGTATATCCGTAAGAAAAGGAGGTAAGACTATCATCTCCTGCTGCTTCTGTTACAGCTATTTTGTGCCATGAAATGACTTACTATTGATTTCATGGCACAATGCATCTATGATAAGGCTGATTGCTTCACATGCTTATTGTGAATGTGATTTCATTAACATATTGTTTGATGTGTTTCCTTTAGACTTGACAGGCTGCGCCATCAGCTGTTACCGGTTTACTCGTATGATCCATCAGAGGAGCTGAATGAAGCGGAACAGGAGATGTTATGGAGAGAGGACGACACAAGGGTACGATCAGTCAGGGATTTTGTTTTTTTAAGAAAGTGTAAAGCTTTGTTCTAAGTGAAGTTAAGAGGAAGACATGCAAATTGGTGATTGGGTAAAGCGACTTCCAGTAATATGTCCGTTACTGTTGGCGTGTGAAGTGCAGTTGCATCACTTTCTCAAAAAGAGCGGTAGTTGCTCAATTCATTACTCACATACTCTCTTACACAGGAACAAGCCTCAATAAGTACTGTTTGAAGCATGGTAGTAATTTGTTGTAGAAGAAATTATCCAAAAAACCTGAAGACAAGTAGATAAATGATAGCAAAAGCACTGTTGAAACTACAAAATGATGCACTGGGTGATCAGAAACACTAGGTGGCATTATAACCCATGCTTAAAAGTTCTTGAATGAGTTTTATCCCCATTTGTCATCTTCAGACATTGGAAGATTTGAGCCATTATGTTCGATTCTTTTGTGCAGTTTCATTGCCAGTGCACTCAAATTACCATTACCGTAGGTTAGTTTTATTTTTTGTGACATTTTTCCTATGCTGGTGTTATCCCACTGTCCAATACACTGAGCATTTTTTCTGTCATTCGAAAGAAACATGACTGTCTAGAAATCCATAGAGTAAACTCTCAGCTGTTTTCATATGAACTCCACGATGAATGAACTCAATGGAAATCGAATCCATTAGATCTGCTTACACTGTGGGTTGTAGATTATGCACTTTAGCAACGGTATTGTCCCTATAGATCAATGCTGCAGGGTTTTTTTTAATCATATAAGCAACACAAATTGAATTCATCTTTCACTGTATTACAGCGGTGGCAGATGTACCAGGTACTGATACATGTGGTAGTTTCAACAATCAAAATGTAAACTGCCACCTTTGCACTGTCACACATATCATCAGCTTTACACACACTCTTTATCACTGCCCATAACTCTTATCCTTCAACAAAACTGTACAATGCTCTCTCTTACATACTTCATTTTATGTCCTCAGATTATACAAGGCTGGGCCCGAAGTTATCAACAACGACGCCCTCTGCTGACCAAAGATGTCAATGCATGATGCTGATAAACTGGCAAAGATTATTTACAGCGTGGAAACGACACTCAGCCAGAGCGATCACTAATTTTCAGAGTCATGCACTATGTTCTCAGTTTTCTTTTCTACAACCATTGACCCTTTAGTTTTCAATGCATCAGCAACAATCAGCATTTCTGCATTTCCTGCCTTGCGAAAAGACAGTGACTGTTCTTTTGCGAGATTCTAATGCCAATCCTTTGTGCCTAACAGACGCAGTACCTTAAACTTATTTATTAGAGTATTTATTCAACTTATTTTTTACAGTGGTATTTGGTGATATAGCTTTAGAGCAGTCGCTAGTGGTTGACTGATATTTGGTAATAGTGTTATAGTTTGGATATGGTCAGCAGCTTTTAGATACAATCATTTCTCTTAAAATTTTCAGTTTAAGAGACCTAAAACGTTAGGCATTTCAAGTTTCGTGCTGATGTAAAGTGATTCAAATCAGCCGTTAAGATGTGTTTCAGTTTCATCTTGAATCCAGTGATCGAACCTGCCCACTTTAATTGCTCGCATTTTTTAACAATCCGCCTCACCATCCGGATCTCATTGTGGTTTCGCCAAAACCCATGAGTCTTATCAATGGTATGAAAGGCCAGATATGGAAGTAAATAACGCCAACCTCCTCACATCCTTAAAATGAGTTGTGACTAGTGCCCTAAATATGTCCTGTTTAGAAGGAATGGCACCAGCACAGATTTACCTCGAGGTAAATAATCTGTTCAGATGAATACCATAGGTCTGACTGTATCACCACTCAGGAAAAACTTGATCCATTTTTTTTTTACTTGAGATGAATTGTAATCTTCTCTGGCCTTTATTTGCCTTGAATTTAAACTTAGTACAATGAAACCGTTGGAACTGTCTGAAGACATGCACTCAATTCATGTTTTGCTGCAATAGGTTTGACATTTTGGGCATTTCAACCCAAGACTGAACTTTAACATTTACATGTTTCTTAAATCCACTTTGAATGTGGAGACATTTTACCACAGACTTAATCATCGGGTGCTCCAATACCGTGTTCGCATCTCATTGTTCATGTGTATCTACTGAAACAAGCCACTTGCCATTTAAACTTTATGAAGGTTGCATCTTATTGAACATTATTTTTCCACAAAATTAAGTCTCAATGTTAGGTTGCACTGTGAGAATCAAACTACTGATGTAAATGTGAATTTAGAAGCATTGGTATGAAGTTACAGACTGCTGTACAATTTTTGCTGTGTTGGGAAAGATCAATATGCTGTTGATTGAAGCACTGAGGCTGTAAAATAAATACTATTGTCTTTGTTCGTTGCAGCTGCAAATCACTCGATATATGCAGACAAAATGACAAAGAAAATTTCTCTTTATTGACCATTTCTGATACAAATTGTTGTAGGGCACCATAGAAATATAGACATTGTACATTTATATACGGTGTACATTAAAAAGAATGATCCCATCCTATTGAGTTTACAGTATATAAATGAACGGATGCAAGATGTTATGTAAAATGACACCGATATTGTCGAGAGTAGTTGGAGGATGTTGAAAGAGGTGAGATGAGCGTTATGAGTGTATGACCGTTATGATTTATGGCGAGGGTGTGTGGTAGTGCCAAATACACAGTGGCCAACAGATCAGTTTAAGTGGAAAGAGCGCCCAGTCTATCACAAACACACATTTTGTCCATGAAAATCGGAACCAACATTTCAGTGCACCAGAAGAATATTTTGAAAAAAAAAAAGGATAAAAACACACCTGCTAATCTACCACAGTCAGCGAACACAGTTGTCAAGCTGACAGGTCTCCCTGACTTGCTTCACACAAAACAACCTGTCTGCAAGTTCTGTTTATGAATGAGCCAAGATGTGCTGCGCATGCACACAATCACGAACCTGGCATCGTAGACACCTCATTACAGTCAGGTAAAAAAAAAAAAAAAAAAAAAAAAATTTACACAAACTATGTAATAACAACATCTTTCCAACTCATGCCAGAGGTTACATTAAACAACAGAAAAACCAGTTAAATGCAATTATTAGGTAAAGTAAGCTGTTGAGTGAGGTATGAAGTCCCAGGCCTTGAATGGCCTGTTTGCAGTTTTCCGGGTTTCATAACTGAGGTTGTAGCAGCTTAGGTGTGTGAAAAACCCAGTTAAGTGGACTGTGACCAAGAGTTCCCTGACACTTAGAAATACACGCACATCTTTTATTTTTCCTGTAGCAGACAGCATACAACACATCTTTAAAGACTAAGAAAGTATATTAATGTACTAAGTGATGACAGGAGGACTAAGCTAGGTGAAGCAGTGAGAGCTAGGTGGAATGAACAACAAACAGCCCTGTTGGATAGTAGTGCCGCTAACTATCTTTTTTTTGTTTTTTTTCTTGTTTTTTTTTTTTACAATCACACTCCTTGTTTGACCGGTAGCAGTTCGCCTTACGAGCGATTGAGCGAGCATTTGGAAAACAGAGGACCGTGTGAAGACAAAGACGGCAATGTAACAGCATTTGTAAAAGCTCCCTGAAGAAACGACATGGATGCTCTCAGCCAAGAGTTCTGCCACCGTATCCTTAAAAACACCATTACCAAAAAGATTTGAGTTTTATTATCATATGGAGAAAAAAAAAAAAAGCAGCACACATGTTTTAAAATGGTATGTAACCCAGAGGAACAAAACAACAGTAAGTATGATTGGACTATTCGGATTATTAACAATTCAATCTCCCCACTACACGATGAAAACTGAAAAGGAAGTTAGAAGGACTAAACTTAGAACTCATCGACAGGAAGGAGGGTGAAACTGGTAAAAGATTATTTTGCTCTACTGGTGAGACAGATTTAAGGTGGAGATTTGGGGGGTGGGGGGGGGGAAGAGACATTAGATTAGACATGAAGAGACATTTCTACCACCAGTTACCTATTCTCATCCTAAACTCTGAAGCCCAACTTGTCTATGATGCAAAAGGATAGGTTAACCACTTCACACAACACACAAAAACCAAAAAAAAAACAAAAAAAACAAAAAAAACAAAACAGCAAGTTTAGGTAAAATTCACCTTTGTCCAGTACAAAACATGGAGAAAAATCTATATGCCCTACCATCTCAGATGCGGGTACAACAAATAAGTAACATTAAGCAGAGAAACCATCTTTACTTGGGGGACGGAACGGTGGGGGGGGTGGGGGTGGAAATGTCCAGGCTCCACAGAGCACGCTTTTGTCCAGTATAAAAGACTTGTGATAACATGACATGTAGAGAGAAGGGCTGTTACCTTTCATGTAATTCTTAGATCTATGCTTGAGCAAGGTCCATCGTTCTATCCAGTGCTGTTGCATGATATATGTACTGTATTAACCAGAACTGGGCTGCATCTCCAACACCAGTTCCAGCTCATGACCACTGTTCACAACAAAGCTCTCTTGCCAAAGGAGGGTTAACAGTAAGTCAGTATGTTGAGTGAGGTAGCATGCGTTGTGAATTACTGGTCCTCTTCCTCTTCTTCCTCAGATGATTCCTGGGACGCCTTTTCCTCCTTCTCCTGCAGCACAAAGTGAGGATTTAAAAAAATAAAAAAAAAAAAATAAAAAAAAAAATATATAACTTAGTCAGACCTCAACTACACCCACCAGGAAAATGCTTCTCAAAAGCTCCAAGTGCCATCAACATTCAGCAACAATAGCTGCCTGTGATTCACGTCTCAACACGACTGTTTTCAACTTCAAGAACCGGCACGAAAAAAAAAAAAAAAAAACATAAATGTTAATATAAATCCCTTTGATAAACCACTATGGCATGAAGAACACCCAGGGGAAGAGTGAGCCATCTGTAGTGAAAAAGTGATTCAGAGCAGTGAGTCACAATGACACATCCTGCTTTTTCTTCCACAAACTCACTACTGCCCAAGATGTTCATTCATAAAAATATGAGAGGCTACTAAAGGAGGGTAACTTTGGGTCATTCCCTTCTGTGACTAATGCAATCCAGACTTCTTTCAGAGTACGCCCTAACCGCTCATGCACATGACAGAATGTTACTACAAGACCGCAATTTCTTCCTAGATTAAACACATGCTTTTTGACCGGCTGTGCATGGTCAGGCAACTACTTCTGCAGCGTATTAAAAAAAAAAAACCAAAAAAAAAAGAAAAAAACAAACAAAAACATCCCAAGCTGTCAGCCGCGCAAGACTTGAATTATTAACAAACTGTCAGATTGTACGTGTTAACAAGAGGGGAACCTAAATGAAAACACAAGAGTGAAAATGGCTGTGATGAGTAAAAAAATGGACTCGTCGAAAGAGGAGGAGGAGGAAGAAGAAGGGGGTAGGAAAGAGAATTAGGAAAATGCGATTTCGCCCTGCAGACAGTCATACCAATCATAATTCAATTGGGAGAGGAATGGCATAACAAATGTGAGCATTGATGCAGCGTGGTCAGAGGGCTCTTACCTCCTTCTTAGGTCTTCCTCTGCGCCTTCCCCCTGCAGATGCAGTTGCTGTTGCCTTCTGTGAATGAAAGTTTGAGAAAGCAAACGCATCAACAAGCAGCATGGGACATTGCATTCCATTGCATACATTTTGTTGTGCTCTCCGTCTACAGGGCCACGCACACCTCTGCGGTTAAATCAAAGGCTGGTTTTGGTGATCAGTATTAAAACTAAAACTGGTAACAGTGTATCTCTTTTGCAGGGCTCTGCCTCTGTTTGCCTGGAGATGGCAGTAGTACCTCTGTAATAAGCCAGATGGAAATGGGGCATTGGGTTCATTGGCTATTATCTGGAAGGCCGACAGGAACTGCACACAGGGCACTCCAGTTCGCTGGCCACCTGGTCTGAGGCTCAGAGACAGCTGGTGGAACCGAGCAGAGACAAAACCTCCGCGGCTCGGCCCTCGCTACCAAATCTATATCATAGATGTATGCGCGTTCGCTCGCTGTGTGTGTCTCTCTCTCTCTCCCTCTCTGCTTCTACCATACATAGCTGCAAAGACAGAGCGCATGGGGGAGCTGGAGGGTTGGGGCGAAGGAGAAAATCAGTTGTTGCTATGGAGACGACAGGCAGAGAAGAACTAGGGCTGTGTGCTGGGTGGGGGCGGAGGGGTGCTTAGTGTCAGCTTGGAAACAGTCTTGCGGCCTCTGCACCTGCACCGCACTGTGCATGACAAGCTGCAGGAAGCTGCAGGACAGGAAGTACATGAGTGAGCATCACTCAGAAAAAAAAAAAAAAAAAAAAAAAAAAAAAAAAAGAGTAGGGCAATAAAGTGAGGTCTTTACATTGGGAAACCCTAACCTGGAGATTTTTGACACCAAGGAGGGGGGGGAGCCAACCAATAAATCACTAGTAACAACAGGATATCCTTTTAAGAGGATGAGGTTAGCTACCGTTGAAATTTTGATTAACCAAAAGAAATCAGGGGTTGCAAAAAGGAAACACTAGCGAGATAAGGTGGCAACTATTCTTCCAATCACAGGACTGTTTGTGTGTTCAAGGTGAATCTTAGCAGACGTGAGGAACATGACATGGAAAAGCAGAAAAACAACAACAACAACAACAACCCTACAGACAATATTGACTTACTTTGCTCTTGTTGCTGGTCTTGTTTTTGCTGCCCTTCGGTCGTCCTCTGGGCCTCTTTGGAGTGGGTGAACCACTGGGCTCCTGAAAAGCCAAGAGTCAATCACAATGTTAGCATGACAAAAAAAAAAAAAAAAAACAAAACACTAATTTTTTCAGTTTATTTTTAGATCACTGTTAATTTGCCAGTTCGTGTCAAACGGTGTGTATTCTCCTACATGACACTAAGTCGACCAACTCAAGGTCGGTGTAACTGACACGTACTTAAAGGCTGACAGGTGGTCAGTGCCACAGGTTGCCATGGTCTGACATGAAAACAAACTATGGAAAATACTGTTGTCTCAAACTCACGTCTGACCCATCCGCATGCATTTAGGAGAACAACTACATGTTAGAATACAACATTCAGGGAGCCATATTTGGATGTATTGGGGGGAGGAGGGGGGGGAATATTTGAGGAGAGTGCCATCACACCTAACATGTAAAAAGGGGCCGAGTGAGATAAGGCATCTTAAGTGTGAGATAAGGCATCTTATTCTTGTGATAATTTGTGGCTGCGAGCTATGTCATGGCAGACTCCTCTCCTGTTGCATTTCCACCATGTTTACAACCGCAGCTCATAGCAACGGAGCAATTCAATACGAAAACACAGGGCGTTGAGTGACAGCTATATGAGCCATTCTGCGCCTTGACTCTGCTATGTCATCCATTAAATGACGAGCAGGAGGTGGGCAGCGAGGGGGGTTAAAACCGGTTTAAAGGTGTTGGATTACAGGTTGCTTACAATCCAATGAAACTCACAGGAAGTGTTTCGAGGATGTCTACATTTACACTGATCAGGGTGAGCAAATGGTCACAGGGGTTTGTTGCAGCCACGTCTGGAGTCTTCATTTCATAGTGGGATCAGTGAAACGCACACACGAGCATCTTACCTGCAACAACCTCGACTTATTCCTTTATTTTATTCCCTAAGGTGAATCCTACCTTTAACAGATCTGGGTCAGTGATGTTTTAATGGTACATGCAAACCTCTTATAATGGCACACTTTCTCTGCAAATATGCAAATGTAAAAAAAATAATAAAAAAAAAATTTATAGCACTACTCACGTCAGAGGATTTTACCTGGGGCTGCTTACGGGGTCTTCCACGCCCCCTCTTTTCGGTTCCCTCCTTCTCTTTCGGTGAGACTGTCCCCTTGTCGCTCATGTTTGCTTAGCTTTCAGACCTAGGAAATAAATCACACTGGTCAGACGCGCAAGCAAGACAAAGTGTCGGGTTTACGCACAGTAAATACCCGGGGCCATTAAACTCACTGACCGCAACAACAAACCCAAAAAAAAAAAAAACAAAAACGACTGAGCTTAACCGCACATCGGTAACACGTTTAACTCAATTAATCCGCGCTGATTTCCAGGTCTATTTCTGTCTCCATTACATGGTACAACGGAGCCGCACAAACAAGGGATTGACACCAAACCGGCTCCGATGATATAGCAAAGCCTCAGTAGGCGGTCGGAGGCCTGCACAGACCTGCAAAGGCGACTCAACTAAAACCGTGTTTGCAGGCCCGATTTCGGTTTGGCTTGTCCGGTAACGGGGCCTGCACATGAAACTATCCCACGGCATGTCTGCACGCCGGGGGCCGCGGAGGGAGATCACCGCCGTTACGCACACAATAGCCGGCGTGCGCTTCCTCCGCTGGGGTTTAAATCCTCCAACCTTGCACGAACGATCTAGCTGTATTATTAGTGTTATTATTATTATTATTATTGGGGAAAGAAGAAGCGTACGAAATGCAAAGCCAAGGGGGTTGAACCGAAAGCGGTGGAGGAGGCGGCGGCGGTAGAGGGAGGAAGAAAAAGCCCGAGCGAGAGCAACAAAAGGCGGATTCAAATCTCCGGCGTGCAGCCTCTCCTCTCCGGAGCTTCTCCGCTCATGTAAAACACATTAAAGCGACTTGTGCATGCAAAGTTAACTCAGTCGACGTCGCTTTACTTGCACTCACCTCCTTCAATAGGAAATAATCTCTGGTCAAAAAAATAAGGCGAAATGTTTCCTTTAAGCCTGGCTGGTTATACCCGGTTAAAAAGCCTTGCACCGATCTATAGGCTACAGCTTTTATTCGTCAGACAACACACACAGCCCGCCCCTTTAAAATCCCAGCTCATGCAGTGTTTAAAAACACAGTTATCAATCGGAAACGGAGAGACGTAATAATAATAATAATACCAAAAATAAATAATAGAAGAAAAAAAAATGCGTCTGATATTTACCAGCAGGTTGAGAAGTTTATTCCAACGACGTCCTAAATATAGCATGTGCGTCTTGTCTCCTGCAGATAAAGGAAAAAGGCGCCAGCCAGGAGGAGTTTTGGGGGCAATTTAAAGAGCCGCCCTCATGGGAGCAGAAACACTGGAGGGCGGAGATATGATAACTGGGCCACCAACAGTACTAGAGGAGCCCACACCCCCCCCTCCCTCCTCCTC
>JAPQRQ010000026.1:10755373-10769742 GCA_037367365.1 Apogon talboti | reverse complement strand
TTTCTTTTCTTTTCTTTTCTTTTCTTTTCTTTTCTTTTCTTTTCTTTTCTTTTCGAGCTAAAAGCAAGAACAGACGTCAGCGCTGAAATTCACACGCATTCAGCAGTGGAGACAGACAGACAGACAGAGACAAGCAGACAGACGGACAGACAGACAGACCAGCAGACAGACAGACAGACAGACCAGCAGACAGACAGACAGACAGACAAGCAGACAGGCAGTGTTCACGGTTGTTTGGTTTTTTTTTTGCTGTGTGTTGGAGGAGCTTTAGATATGTGTTGTTCCTTATCGTTGCTTCATGATCATAGCGTCCACACGCAGAATCACCTCCTCTGCTGCTCCTCCTGGCTTTCCATCTGTTCATCAGGGGTCCGTCTGTGTGGCCTTGCTGCACTGACCACAGTCTGATGATCTCCAAAACAACAGCAGATCCTTTCTACACTCTTGACACAATCCTATTTTCCAAACTGCTGATTCTCCTTCTTGGCGATCCTTTAACAAGCTTTCCGTCTTTTTACAGCTTAATCATTTCTGCCATATGTGTCTTTGGGTGAAATTGTTTTCGTGGAAAGGCTGCAGAGTGTGGCAGTTTTCGCTTTAATGTCTTTTTGGGAGGAAGTTTTAAAGTGCAGATGCCCTCGTGCGTAAGAACCACAGTGCAAATAAAGTCTCCCGCTGCAGAGTCAGTGCATGGGAGCTGCAACACGCCTACAGGTTGAAAATCTTCATTAGGGGACTGTTGACGCTAATCAGAGATGACATTCACTGGCACTCCTCTTAATTTACAAGATTACTACGCAAACAATGAAGCAAATAAGCTTTCCATCTCAAGAAGATAGTTCCACATAAAAATGACATTTGACAAGTTGTTGAATTCATCATTACCACCATCAAGGAAGGCGTGTGATTGTGTTTACTTGTTATGCATAAATGACTACACCCACTTTAATGAAACCTGGTGGAAGGATAAGACCCACGCTGAATACATGAGGATGCAAAAAAAACCAAAAAAAAACAGGCTGAGTCTGGAATTTTTTATCACTTTCTCGAGCATTAAGAGATAGGGCGTTGATTGAATTACAGGAGTGTGGGGCCTTGGTGGAGGTGTGCTCTCGCCGAGTGCCCTTGCAGTTCTTTGAAAAGGCGATAAGGCGACAAGCTCTCCTCAGCAAAATGGGGTTTTAATTATCATTTTAAAATGATGCCTGGATTTGTCGCTCTTAACAGGCAAAATGTATTTCAATAAAATGAAAAAGTAGTGGAGGCACGTAGTAAATACACATATTAAAACTGATATAGTATAAAATTAATTAGTAGGAAATGACCTATACTGCATTTCCATATAGGAGATTGTTTCACTTTGTAATTAGTTTGTTAATTTTACTAATTATTATTGGATTGAATAGTAATTAAACAATATTTTTACATCAAAAAATGTACCTGGTTAAAGCAACAACTATCAGTGTTGAACTAATTCAATTCTTGGATAAATTTCTTTGAAAATATCTCTTTCCCTTTTTTCCCCATCAATCCACTTTATAGGAGTTGTAAATTAGCATTAGCTATAAACTTATATGCATCACATCAGCTGAAATTTTGTAACTATGTCTGATTGCATTGTCCCTGTCAAATAAATAAATAAATAAACAAAAAAGGCAGGAAAGATTAATATTTTTCTATGTTCTGTATTTAAGACTGATTGCGATATTGCTTAACCATTTATAGGGCATTGAAATACATAATGTATCGTATACCTCTCATATATATGGAACCAATCTCCCTTTTTTTTTTTTTTTTTTTTACCACCCCCAGCTTGTTTTTGTTCTATTCTGTTTTACATGTGTGTTAAAAAAGCAATAAACACATTATCAAAATAAAACAAAACAACAACAACAACAAAAAAACCCAATTCAGGAATTACATTATTCTGCTATTGTTGGTCTTTTCATTACAAGTACACTGCTTTGAAGAGTTGTCACAGCAAGGTAGCATGTAGAAATGATGTAGCTACAAATGAATCAACCCTTTATAGGGCACTCATTGAAATACTCTGAAATTCTAAATTTCAATCTTAGTGTGTTAGTCTCCCTCCTCTTACCATAAAACATCTGCACAGCACTTGCTAAAAAGTAAACACGTAATAAAACAACTGTTATAAGGTCATAAACTGACAAAAATCACTCATATTCACCATTTACAGCTTCAAACTGTCTATAAAATCTCTCTGAATCACTGAGACACGGGATTGGCCCCATATTTAATGTTTGTGGAAATGACCAAAAATAGTCACTTGCCCGATAAAGGGTTAAGGCCTTTTTTTATGTGCATTAGTGCTTTGTAAGTGGTTCGAAAACAAAAGTTGGTCTGGTTTTATCAGTCTCATTTCTACACCTGATAATTGCTTCTTTTCATTTTACATTTTGCTGTGCATGTTCCCTTAGAAACCAAAATTATGTCCCCCATCACTGATTGATCCATTTGCATACACAGAAACACCCAAACCATCCTGGACGACCATCAGAGGCAGACTAAATCAGTTTTAACATTTGAGAGCTTATTGTTTTTCCAGATCCAGGTATAAAGCAGTGTGTCATGTGGAGAGTGTATACCTTCAAACTGCATTTGGTTTTTAGGTAGATTTAAAATGTTATGCTGATTCTTGTTGTCATATAGGAATACTTAAGAGTACCTCAAATGCACATTATACACAGGTCATGCGTGCATGTATAATTCAACATATTGCTTCTTCCTGTTTCCATATGTGGTATGAGGGGTTGCAGTGCCTCTCGATGGGTCACGACTCAAAAGGTAAAAGCTTTGTATTGACTTGCAACCTTGTGTGTTGACGCTGACATTTACTGTCCTTCATTTTCTCTGCATAATGCCGTACAAAAGAGTACTCCATTCTGTAGTTTTCATTTATATTCACAATGTGTGCATTTCCTTATCCTGTATTCATATGTACGAGCGTATCTTAAAGAGATGAAACCCACCCCACAGCGCTTTAAAAATGAAATCTTTATGTAATCACACATCACAGCCATAGACTCCAAAAGAAACAGTTATTGCTTCTTTTTTTTTTTTTTTTCGTCTACGGTCACGTGCGAACTTAGGAGAAATAATGTACATATAAGAACATAGATGTAGGTTTGCAGCTTATTTAAAAAGGACGTGATAATATGAGGCAATGACACTGGGATGATGAAAATATTAGCCGATAAGACTGACTGAATGGATCTACTCAGCAGCAGTACGCCATGAACCACATGACTCTTGATAAGACAAGTAAAAGTGAAATGCTCTACAAAGGTCTACAGCAGAAAATTGTAAAAATGAGTGGAAAAAATATCCCTACTCTTCCCATCATGCATGACTTCAGGGCCAGTTCCTTTTAGCTGCAACAGACCACTCCAGATTAGTTCTTGTTCTGCACACCAGTGCCTGGCAGAAATCTATTGCCAGGAGCGATGGGAAGGCACAGCCGAGTTCCTAAATCCTGCAGTCAACAGCCACCCAGCTCTCTGTGCACTGTTCCTGGCGCTGATTACAATTTGTGTGCCACAGTGGTTGGCTCAAAAGACAGGGCCACATGGAAATATTCAATTACATGTGCAGCTGGATGTGATGCGTGAGTTTACTGCAGAGACACAGAAAACTGTAAATTAATATAAAGCCATACGCCACGATTCAAAACATACTCTAAACGTGCGCAGTTTTTATGATGTGAAAGGTTGTAAAAGCAGAGAGACTCATTGCAAATCCTGTACAAACAATGTGAACCGGCGCCGTAATCTTATTTTGCTTCAGCGTCTCCACCAGGACATATAGATCCACCACTCAGATCAAATTTTCTCATTAGCCTGCCAGTGCTTTGAAGAAAAGATGAATGCAAGAAGCTTTCATCTTGCACTGAGTTTAAACACCAATATAGGTATCACTATTGGCAGACGCTGGACATGATTAATTGCAATCCCGTGCCTCCTTGTTTTGCACGGGTTCACAATCGAATATGAACAAAGTCAGAGTGGAAGAGTGGGATCAGTGTGAGGAAGTACGGTGACACTGCTTCCAAATCCAGTTCCTTCATTGACAGCTCCCTTATTGATCACTGTTTATACTGAGGAGCACAAATTAAGTGAATTTAAGGTAAATATACTGTATAATTAATTAAAACAAAAACAAATGCATACGATAAAAGAAATAGTATTATACAAAACGTGCTCGATCTATTGTGGACTACAGTGCTTCTCAAAAATATCCAAAGAATTATGCTTAACATTAACAGAAACATGTAAATGGAGACTGCCATTAGGGGCTTTAGTAGTCTCACGTGGTCTTGTTGTTCTTTGTAATGGGCCTGTAGGGCTACTACTTACACCACAGGTCCACTTAATGGTGTGCTGATCTGTTAGAGCCCATTACTCTAAGAATCTTTGTCATTGCCTTTGCCCTTTCTCAGTACTCCACTTCAGCTCACCAGTAATGAGATGTCTGTATTTACACCTCGTCCTGATTTCTAATGCAGAGGCAGCGATATGGGATATTGTGTCTGCCACTTCCAGCTTTCATGTCTGACACCTGAAAGCAGGAAATTAAATCAAGCTTACTCATACTGCTAACATGTGCGCACGCAGAGTGGGCTCCTGTGGGCAGCTTCGACAAAAACAGTCACCCTCGTTGGAAAATTGAAAGTCCGCTATTTCTATTTCTTTTCTAAAATGTACTTATATAATTTATATACTTTGACTATAATGCACAGTTGTAATCCGATGCCCTTCTCTCTCTCTTCTTTCATGCTTAAACGCGTGTTAAAAATAGCTTTTGAGTATTTTTACACTAAAATCTCTCTCTGTTCTCCTCCTGTAAAATATACTGCCGGGCTCATCTTGAACTCGAGAGGTTGCATATATTTATCCAATTGAATATGATTTGAGTGACCTTGCCTGCCATATAAAGCAACACTCAGCTTTAGTTTGTGGATTACGTGGATGGTGGGAGGCTAAGTATCGCTATAGTAGGTGTGTGTTTATTCTAAAAAGTACGCTTTAGGTCCAATTTATAATTCAGTTTTTGCCCTAAGGAAAAGCAGGTTGTGTGGGTGAAGGCAAACATTCCTACTCAGGATCGCCTCGGACTATATTCACATGAGTAGCCATTTCCCATAATACTTAGTATGCCTGACAAAGATAGAGGTTGTGTTTGAAATAGCCAACTACATACTATTGGTACAGTGATCTTGAACATAAGCACTGAAAAATCTGCACTGTACCAAGTTACCTGGATGTATACTGATTATTTTCTCAGTATTCTGGTTGATATACTACTGTGGTCATCCTCTTCTTCTTTTATTTAGTTACAGTTGGTGTGATTTGTGCATTGCCGCCACCTGTTCTGCTGAAGTTTGGGCCTAACTATGAACATTAAAAATATCAATATACAACTTAAGAAATGCAGGCGAAAAGGGCCAGGTGCTGCAGGGAAGATGAATGACTACATGTGTAAAAGCATATAACTGTCATAATATAATGTGCTGTGATACATTTTGATGCAAATGAATATCCATCCGTCATCGTGGGGCTGCTGGAGCCCATACTGGTTACCTATGGATGAAGGTGGGGTACGCCCTGAATATGTCGCCAGTTCACCACAGGGCTGACGTATACAGACAAACTATTCACTCTCACATTCACACCTATGGGAGATTTAGATTGACCAGTTAACCAATTACAATTGGATATATGTATCAAAATTAGCATGTATATTGTTTCGATAAGCTTGTGCAATGTCACAACATTTATTTCCATCATTTTTTGGGCACATTACACAGATAAATCTAGATGTGATCAACTAAAGCAGCCCCAGATCATAACACTGCCCCCACAGGCTTGTACTGTAGACACTAGGGATGATGGGTAATTACGTCATGCACCTCGCTTCACCCATCACTTTACAACAGGATCAGTCTGGACTCATCAGACCACATGACCTTTTTCCATTGAAACACAATCCAATCATTATGCTCTCTACCAAGCTGATGGTACTGTCCACAACAGCTGAAACAAACTAATCACTGCAGTAATTGTCCAATGGGAAGAGCTTACCAATTTTCTAGGTTAAATCAGGTGGCGACTTTTTTTTTTTGGCCAGGCTGTAGCTTGAAAACACTCAAACAAGCTAATCCTCCATAGAAACCATCAGTTATACGAACAATATCATCTGTATTCAATGATTTCACTGAGTTTTGCATAAAAATATATGATTAACATCTGCAAACTGCTGATTAGTAATTGTACACATGATGATAAGCTTGGTGGTAATGTATCCAGTAAAAATGTATCCTGTAGTGTGTTCCGAATGTAGTATGCATAAAATACCTGGATGTCTTACTGCATCTCCCACACAATTTTGCAGTATGGATGGCATTTTTATGTGTCTGTTCAGACCCACAATCTTCTGTACAATGGAAGACCTGCGCTGTGTTGTGTTGTGTCGCCAAGGCAACATTAAATGACACAACTCGCATGCTTCTTCTTTTCTCTTCATTTTCACACCAAGGACCGCAATAAATATAGGAGTGACAGGGTCAGAGCTCAAGGCATGTATGATGTTGTGATAAAGTAGGTCTGAATTTTATTTACTCCATGCAACAGTATGGAATGTGTAAAGCAGGTGTTACCACAGGTAAAAGAAAAAGCAAGAACTTAACATTCCTTTCCTTAAAACTATGAAAAACCTACATGCAATAATGTATAATGCAATGTAAATGAATAAAAAAACCAAATGTATGCAGCTGTAATATTAGTCCTATGTTTGCAAGCTTGCTTTTATCCTAACGTGTGGTCTCCAGATTTGCAAACAGAGACAGACACGTCAAGCATACTGAGTGAGGTGTTGTAAGCCGTATTTGTTTCCTGATTTGAGATACCTCAGACGTCCCTGTCTGACTCACTCGTGGTGTCCTGCCTTTGTTTACAACGTGACTGTAATGGGGGCTCTGTAGTCTTTCCTCGGTCAATACAAACACTATTCTCGACCCTGGCTGCTTCATAACTTGGCTGCGTGAAGCACACACACTAAGGCACGCACACACACACACACACACACACTAAGACACGCACACACACACACAAACACAGCGGCGGTGCTACAACGCCTTAGGCTATGCTTCTCTGGATGTCTTATCCATGTAGAGAAATATTAGTACATGGTATGGAGTGCATTTGATATATTGGGACGTTCCACTAGATTTAGCTCCAGTGGCACCACCAACATTTTGGACTTCAGCCCCCCCTGTGGATAAGAATATATGGAGTTTTAATCAATAAATAATAAAGAAGCAGCAGCACATATTTAAAATGTTTGTGCATATGAAGGTTTGATTACATTCAGTCCCATCTGAATCCAGTGATGTATCATCTTATTAAGTTCAGATCAAATTTTAGGTGCTCTAATATTACACGAATACAACTAAAAACTGGAAATGCCCGATTTATGTCACTGCTTTCTTGCTTTGTATTCTGATTGGTGTCATGGTTGTCTCCCCGGTCTCTCTTCATACTGACCTCTCTTCTCGGCCCTGCAGCGTATAAATCCCAACTACTTTCTTGTTCTCGTTGCCAGACTGTCTGTCTTATTTAATGCCACAGCGGCCCAGCTTTTCCTCCTTGTTTTTGTCCATGTTTCAGTTTTCACCTGCCTGTTCTGGTGAAGTGGTTTTAACCTGCCGCGCATCTGTCTTCCTGTACTTTGTCGGATCTGTTTGCCTGATGACAACCACTCTGCTCCCACTGATTACTTTTTGACTGATGATTTTATAAATAAGCTTCAAACCACAGTTAAAATTCTACCTCTTCCTTAGTGGATGTTTGTTGATCCTTTCCCTGTTGGATCTATTAGGATCTATTTGTACGAACTTAAATGCCAGAGAAGGGGAAAACAAAAGTGTTTGTACGTTTCACTGACGCAAGCATCCAAAATAGACGTGAATAGCTTTAATTAAGGGTCTTGAGGGAACAAAAGGCCATCCTTCCAGGTGTACTGTGTGGGCACTCAAACAGCGACTCTTTCATCACAGTGTATTACAGAGCAACAGCAACCACCCGTACAGACTCAATTCAGCCTTTCTAATGAAATGCTCCATCTCTGTCATCAGACTGCCGTTTTCACGATCTATTAAACCTCACACATTCATTGCTCTGTTATGCATTATATGCCATTGAGGTCTGCTATCCCGCACCATTGTTTCAATCATGAGAAGGAGGAGAATCACTGCGGAAAGTTCATCAAGAAGTCACGGGGCGATTGTCCGTTTTATGGATTTTTATCAAGGGTTCAAAATGGCCTCGCGGTATAATTTTCCACCGTGAGTAGCGGTTTTTCTTCCGCACCTTAAAACAGCAACACTCCTGACTGGAAAAACTAGTGGCTGATGTTTAATGTATGCGTATTACCTAGTTTCTTTTATGTTAATGTGTTTGCAGGTTTTAGCATCTTGCAAGTCCAACACACACCACTCTGCTCCAAAGTTACACTCTACATAAATGACCACAGGGTTGGATTCTCAAATAATCTTCACCAACAGATGGGTGGGATTGCATGTAATGGCACAGCTTAGATATTTATTGGAATTTTGGACCACTGAATTTGCCCACAAGGTGCAAAATAAATCACTACTTTCCAGCGACTTGGATAAGCTGATGCGACAACTTGGGGAACCAAAAATAAGAGTCTGCAAGTGTAAATATATTATTAAACTCAGAGCTGTTTATTTGTGGATGACTCTCCAAATATTACTGCCAGAATCTGATTGAGTCTCTTGTCTCACTTAGTGTAATGTAATAATCACAGTGAGTTTGTAGCTGCCATAAACTAAACCTATATGAGAAATGGATAAGACCTGCTGATTAAACATGAAAATCAGTATAAACAGGATGACTGGTTACACTACCAAACCATTCTGTGATAAACCCTTTACCCTCTAATCTGCCAGTGCTCCTAGGTAATAAGAAAAAAACCAAACTAAAAACAAATTAAGAAGTGACCTGCATATAGTCAGACTGATCACTCATACTTTACTAAACATTTAAGGAAAATATTTTTAGTCTAATATCTCCTACACAAAGTTCAGTGCTGTTTGACAGTGATCCACGGTGGATTAAAGCAGTTCTTTCTATTTTTGCCCTCAGTTGTTTTCTCTTGAAATAGCTGAAGTTATAAAAAAAAAAAAAAAATACTAAAAGCCTTGAAAAAAAAAAAAAGAAAAACATAAAACCTAAGATTAACCCATAAAGACCCAGTGGTATTTTTCTGGCAGTTCCCAAATGACCTTTTTTAGGTGATTTATCACCATTTTTCAGTGAAAAACATGCATTTTCCCATATTTAATTTCTTATATTTAACTTCGATGTCCATGAAAACTCAGAGTAAATTCAAAAGTTATTATATCAAAACAGAGAAAATGGAAGGAAAAAGTGACTTTTTCAGCAAATATATCAATAACTGAATGTAAAAACAAGTGTGTCCATCCACTGTCATTGGTATAACTCCATGGGTTTTACTGGTGAATCAATGTTGTGGAAGATGACGGTGTTTCCACGGTAACTACGGAGCCTCTGACCGTCCACATGGGTCATATCTGATGACCACGAGAAGATGACAAACTGCATTTTACACCAATTATTTACATGTATTGATAGGATTAGTGGATCAACAGGTATTAAACATTTTAGATCAGTAGATGCTTTTGGTCGATGGTGGATGTTTGCGTCTCTGTGCGGTAAGACACATCACCTACGAGATGCCCTACAAAAACACATCCCCAGGAAATAAACTGTTTCAAAAATACTTAGGATCACCAGGTTCTACAGTGGCACACAACAGACCTGGACATACTTTATAAAACAGACCCAAAGAGAACAACAAATGTCATTTTACATATTTAAATGATGTTACACTGAATTATAAATACTGTTGGTTAATAAACCCATAAACCAGTGGCTCAGCCAGACAGAGGTGTTTGTTATCTCGAGCTTATTGAATGGGATGCACTAGATCATTAGTGGCTAATGCCATTCTGGTGCAGGTCAGCTCCTGTAGTAATGAAAATATTACAGGCCAAAAGGTCAAGGGTTTATTCTTATATGTATCCTCATGAACAGTTACACCCTGCACCATATGGTCTTTTTTATTTATTTATTTATTTATTTTTATCTTACTACTGGCTGTTTTGATTTACATTTCTCTCACCTTGCTTTCGTTGTAAGCTGAAAATAATAAAATGTTAGATCGCTAAAAAGCCACATTTTGCATTTAATTTGCAGTCTATGTAACCACAGTCACAACATTTACGTAGTCACTTTATTCTCTCTTCAACAAACTTGATTATTCAGTGTGGAAACAACTTTGTTATCCTAAACCTGTCATCGCCGCCAGAAAATCCACAGCGTTCAGTGAGAATCTTCTACAATCTGATCACATGTTCGGTTCCTTCTGACGGCGCTTTCATCTCCTCTTTGTGAGATCAAGCGGACTTTCAGCTGAGCTATGATATGGCTTAAACAAAAATAATGCTCTGTAAAATCCCTTTGTGAATCGCTTTTATGCACTCGCATTTCCTTCCCTTGCTTGTCGCGCAGAACACGTCTAATCTACTTAAAACAACTTGATAGACTGGTAATATAAATGAGACTGCTTGGCCATCTGAGGATCTGTCTTCATTAGGAACGGATCTGGAGAGAGTTCCTATTAGCTCACTATCAAGATGGGGAGACTGTGGGGAGGAAATTACGCATGTCACAAGACAAAGTGCGGGCGGTCTCACAGCTAAGCCCAATGGAGGATGAAAAGCCTTAATCAACGACAAGGACTACCGGTGACAGGGCGCCATGATCGGCCCATGCGTCACAATGTGGACAATTATATCTAGTCTCTGACAGATTGAAACTTCTTCCTCTGTGAGTTCTCGGCCGAAGAAAAGGAAGGATAGCACCGTTCCTCTTCTTTCCTTTCTTTGTATTGGTCTTCAGTATCAAATGTTTTCCCCGGACTTGGATCATTATTTCTTTTCTCATTCACAAAAAAAAAAAAAAGACTGTTCTTTCACAGTTAACAGCAGCACAGAGACACACAAACCACATCCTACAATAAATAACTCAACTCAAGCTAAAAATATATGATGTTTTTGCATAAAATCATTACACTCACTTTAGGGTTCAATACGTATGATTCAAGGGTGTTTTTCGTGTTTCAGTGAAGTTGGTGTGTTGTGTTGAGATCTAGCCTTTTGTTAACATTAGCCGTGTTGCTGATTTAGGGATTTTTTAAACACAACTGGTGCTTTTAAGACCCCTTTAGCGACTGTTTTTTAGTCTTCAAACAGCCAACTTTGGGCAAATTTAAACGCCATTAAACAAAGTGATAAATAAGTGACTCTGTGCAATAACACAAGACGAGAGCATCAGCCTGTTTCACTGACCAATCAGAAGCCAGACACACACAACAGATTCACTTTGGCCATGTACACACATAGCCGAGTATTTATAGAAATGAGAAATGTCCTCACCTCCATCTTCAATAATAACATTGTACACACCGGATTGTTTTATAAAAAGTTTGAAAAAGCATGGATACACAGTACAGCGCCGGCATAGGGTTAGGATTAAAAAAAAAAAAAAGATTCATACTGTGACGTTCTGAACCCTAAAACTCACTTTCCCTTTGTACACGAGAAGTTTTCCAAAATCTCCACTTTGGCCGATAAACCAGAGTTTTCATTGAGATGAAAGGCAAAAATGCATGAGTAAATATCAGTTTTTCCAGATACCCAGCTGTGTGCACACATATATTTGCCAAGAAACTTTTGTTCTAATTGCCAACAAATACATTACTTACATAGTTACATCAGCTTACAATACCTTGGACTGACTGTTTTTGCAACCATCAACACAAGAAGCTCCTACTATGTTCAATCTTTGATAGAAAGTCTTCAAACATTCACTTGAACTCAGAGGTCAAAGTTGCTGTGACCCCATGTCTGTCCATTCTTATAAATACAGTATTTCAGGAATGCCTTGAGGGTTTTTTTTTTCCTCCCTTGACTGTAAAATGAGGCAAATATGGAAGTAGCATGCTCGGTAATGTGGTCTACTTTTTTTTGAGAAATTGCCTGCCTCAGAGATTAAATGTGCTAAATCTTACGTACTTTAATAAGATGAATGGGAAAGCAAAGGACAAAATGTGCTGGTTAGCTGATGTTCTCAATGTATAAGACAAAGTGTTATTAGACTTATATATTGGTCTGTGGAATCTTCAACAATAAAGAACCTGAAAAGTGTGTGTATTGTGATGTGCAGACAGTAGATCTAGTTATTCTGACAAACATTCCTGTTGAGTAAAACCCATTAATTCTCAGAATTTCACAGTTTGACCCAAGACTGTATCTTGGAAACTACAGCCAACCCAAATTTGTGATTTCATTTTTATTTATTAAAGACTCAAACTTCATAGAATTGCACAAATTTTATTCTGGATGCATTTTACTTGTAGACCAGTGTAATTATATAGAATAAATGGTACAAATATTCATTGGATTCAAGGATGAACTGATTAGGTTTTGCTTGTTGTGTCCACAAAAAAAAAGCATTTCTGGTGCACACAATTGAGAGAACTGCATGAAAAGATTATTTCTGTCAAAATTCTGCAAATAATGGGATGCAACTTTTCAAGCACAGTTGAGCTTCTTTCCGTTGAAAATAAATGACACAACTGGATTCAATTACAACAGTCGTTAGTATCACACACTGTTGACACTGTAGTAAGGCAGAGAATAAGTATCGGACACTGCAGAACTCCGGAATGAGGATTTCCATGGAAAACCAGATTAAAAACAGACCCCGATTACATACACACTAAACATCTGATCATTATCTGATTTCTGAAGTAATCAGATTACTCAAAGATCACATAAACAGCATAATGTGATATGCTTTATCAGATAATAGGAGTTTTCTGTTTACGAGAAATCAGATGAACATACCTAGATTCCTACCAAAATACTCCAGTGTGTTAGTACATGTATACCTGTTAATCAGATTTTTTTTGGGTTATTTTTCATCTGCGCATGTTTTGATAATAACAAAACTGCGAGTCTACCATCACTATGTACCTACATACTCCAAAAAAAAAAGCCAATAATGGACCAGAACATGTAAACCACAGTTTGTCAATTATCACATTTCTGAAGTGCATGTAAATGTGCCATATCTGATTATTACAATTATCTGATGACTCCCAGTTTTCAGATTTCTATGGTCATGTAAACAGGGCCAGTGTCAGGCGGTTACCATGGATGTAAGCAGCTGAAAATTAAACATCACTCCAATATTTTTCTTTTAATCTGTTTCCTTGGTAGTTATGTGTCCTTGTCACATTATTCTTATGAATACACAGGTCAACCATGTAGGAAGAACACTTTCTTCATCCCCCACTCATAGACATAAGGAGCAGTATTTTTTCCTTTTATCATATGCTGCAGCTGAAAAGGGTTTTCTGCAGAGAGGAAATGACTTTCTGAAGAGAAAGGATCATCATTATTTTTGCTTGACCCTCTTAGTAAGAGTTCAATTACTCACGATATGGCTTGGAGCTACCGTACTGTCTGTGAAATGTGCTTTTCATTGTGCAGTAAGGATGCTGAGTTCAGGGCTAACTTGCATGCATGAAGAAAAGCACTGGCTGTGGGTGTTTGTCTCACGATTCATGGTGTTGTGCTCCTACAAAAACAGTTACCTTCCTTTTGATGTACACTTGGCTGATGCCTCATCCATTTCCAAGGTTACTGGCAATACCTCCTGTTCCTTTAGTCATTCTTCTCCTTCATGGGGCACAGGCTGATAATTAACATGATTTAATAGCCCAAGTCCTTTGAGGCAACTCTGCTAATTAACAAACAAGGAACCTATATTTTCATGTTGCTCTCAAGTGAAAAGGGTGCTAGTTGTTCGAATCACTGCTTAAATCTTAGACTGTTGTCTCCACGCGCCTGTCATTTTCACAGTCAGAGCCACTTCTGGGTGATCTTACGTACGTATAAAACTCTCACTAGAGATGTTATGGTACTAACATTATTCATAAGCTGAAGCAAAAGCCGACACATTCTCACACCTAAATGACACAACAGATCGACTGCCCGTCACTCCCAAACAGGGCATGCAGGCATATTGCAGAAACAGTATCTATTGACATGCAACACATACTTAAATTGACCCTCTGATTTCTACACATCACTAGCTGAACATGCAGGAACACACCACACACTGCAGACTAGCCCCGGGGAGCAAATGGTTTCCCCTGCCATTAAAAACAGGTACATA
>JAPQRQ010000026.1:10732047-10755273 GCA_037367365.1 Apogon talboti | reverse complement strand
ACCACGGTACTGATGAAGATCTAGAGTTGGTCCCCGAGGGCCTTCAGTGGCAGCTCACTGCTCCTAATGTGTGTGCTACGTGCTAATGCTAATGCTAGGTACTGTGTGTTTAAGTATCAGGAAGGGTAAAATACCAAATTTCCCTTGGACATTCAGTTGAAAATTGGACACAAAAACTGGTCTCCGATGTTCAGGCTTCATTATTCTGTCTCCCTATAAGAATATCACCAGATGGGCATGTCCTCTTATTGTCATTTTTTTTCCTTACATACACTTCTTCACACAACACAAGACGACACATAAAAAAAACATCCATAAAAGCCGACCAGTCCCACTATTCTCCTGTTGAGGTCAGGCTGCCAAAGCACATGTTGAACATTTTGGAGATTAACTCATGTGGTTTGTTATCAGCAGCTATAGAAGATCAATACCACTCATGTCTGAATGTTAAGATACAGAGCTAGAGCCAGAGGGCAATTAGCTTTGCTTTAACACAAAGGCTGGAAGCTGCATGAGGAAATAACCAGCTGAGGCAAGACAAAATGAAAGCACATAAAGCATGATATCACAACTGCAGAATGTTTTACACTCTTTAAATGCTTTTAGCGCTATGTAACTACATCTTGCTAGACGTTTAACTTTATTTTGGAAAAAGATAAGTAAAATCTTTGGTCCGTTCTTCAGTTTTGCCATCGGTGATGTAATGAGGCGTGTTGCCAGGGGTTGTGCGGACACAAAGGTCCCTGCTCTCCTCTCTGAGTAAGTGCCAAGACAGAAGACCTACGGTTATGTGGAGGAGTAGTGAGTGTAAATGTCTGCTCTTTAAATCCCCAGAGCTTTACAGAAGATTGAATGATCACATGTGAATGCAGAGCGCTGGCAGAAACAAGAGCTACTATAGCGGCTAGATTTTATTTGGATACAAACTTACAGAACACTACACCACAAGGAAAACACCTCTCTCACAACAAACCAATTTGTTTGAACATACACGTTCGGAGAGGTCGATGTTAGACGAACACTAGAAATTATTTCTACCTCACGACTCCGGACCTTGTTCTCCAGAGTTCATGTTTGAAAAGAGCCTCGGGGTTAATATCTTCTGCTTTTCTTTCCCGTATCTCGGCTGACCTTTTGAATGAAGAGCTTTCCGAAATGACCAAAGTCGGCGGATAGGCTGCGGTTTCAGAAAAAAACATTGGCCTAGCACAGAGACACTTGTCATCTTGAATGGTTAGCTGGGAGCTGTGATGGGGCAATGTGAGACCGAGCTTGTCTCTTTCCTGTCTCCACCCTGCCACCTAGACTGATTAAAAATGGCAGGGCAGTTAAATCCTCAGCCACAAACACTCTTCAGAGTATCATATCATGTTTAGTTTTTGGCAGACGTGGCGTTGCATTTAAACATCTTCCGAAAAGATTAAATTGCATTTGTTTTCTCTTGTGCCAAACCAAACTAGTTTTCTGTGTGGAGCAGCTATTTGTTATCTCTTCATTGTTTTACATCTTATTTACATTAATCTAATTACCCCTTGTGTTTACTAAATGGAGCCTGTCATATTTCAATATGGACGACCAGCGTCTTTAGCCTTCTTAAAGTCTTGTTGGAGAAGGATGTAAAAAGCTCTCTTCAGGAGTGGGCTTAGCACCTCGGGGAAGCATCAGGATATATCTTTTGCTTTGAAGCTCTAAGGGCTGTACAGAGTTCACCCAACTGACAGTTCAATGGATTGAGTCTGGTTTTCAGAGGTTCCACAGAGATGCGACTATTTGTGGTCTTGGTTTAAAGCTGAAAGACAGAAGAAGCTGTTCTATCTCCAGCCTCTTTCCCTTTCATTCTAGTTATCTGTTTGCTCAGTTAAACGCGGGAATAAATTCATATATTCATTGTAAGCAGGAAAACACTTGAAAAAAACTGTAGCTGTCACTCATTTCAATGTTCCCTTCAATGAATGTGAAGTTAGTGTTGCAGAAACTAGCATATCTAACCTTTCTCAGTGTTCACAAGGCTAAACTCCAGCTGGCTATTCACTATCTCACCATCAAATTCTTCCTAAAGTGCATAATTATCCTGTTACATAGTTTATTAAAAGGGAGTGATTACAGATAACCCACTAAGATATTCATGTTGTGATAGAAAACAGGCAGTAAATTCCTGAACGACATCAAAAGTCTTTAGGGAAAAGCAGCCAATTAGACTCCATTTACACTTCACTAGAAAGGGAGTGGCAAAATAACCGAGGCAGTAGATGAAAAATGTCTTGAACTTTGAAGTAAATAAATCAGAGTTTCAAGGGCAGGTGAGTCATATTAAGCAGAATGCCAAATACAAGGCGGCCTGTGTGTGTGTGTTTTAACAAAATATCACACCATTTTTTATGACCAAGTGGATTAACTGTAAACTATCAAAGCTACATGAAGAAAAAAGGTCAAAACGATAATGGAGCAAAGGTGCAGACACACAAAAAAGTCTAATTATAAAGTTGTAATAGCATCTATTTAAAACTGTATCATCAGAAACCACAAACCTGTACTTGTTGACACCCAAAAACGCTTATATGCTTGTTTCTGCATAAAACATAGGTCATTAAACAGCAAAACACCCGAGCACGAATTACAAGATGGAGGACACTTTCTTCCTGTTAATGACCAAATAGTGATAATAAGACAGTGAGGTCAGAAAATACACGGAAAAACAAATTCTAGAGTGCATTCATGAACACCGGGGAAGTCAAACAGCCTTCATGAACTCCACAAACACAGCCATATGAAACCTTTATGAGATGTTCTCAGTGCGGAGTGGAAAGCAGAAACCCTCCTCCTTCATCCCTCAAACAGCTGGAGGCTTTCTTTCTAAGAGGAAGGTCAAATATCTCACTACACATAGTTCTGCAGTGGTATGACAGCGCTAAGAGAATTAAAGCTGCTCTGAAGGAAGACAGTGGTCTCAGTGCTGAATATATACTTAACATTTATATATACCTAAAAAAAACCCCAAAAAACAGAAAATAATATTTTCAACATTTTCTTCAAGAAGCAATTTATTTATTTCTTTGAATCTTTAGCTGTAAAAAAGTATATGGAACTAAATTGTAAGAATTCATATGTGTGAGCCTGCAACACACCCAAAAAAGTTGGGATAGAAACCTGTTTGATTGCATAATCTTTCTTTTTTTTTTTTATTAACATTTTTAATCATTTGGGAAATGAGGACTAATTATTTCATTTTTAGTAGTGGAGTTTGCAAAACCTTGAACTGTGTACAAGATTTCAGCTGCTAACAGCCACTGTGACCACTGCCTAATGCTGGTCTTCATAATGTCCACACATCAGAAACAGATGTGGACACTGTTTATATGACACTACAAAGCCACAGACTTGTAATCACACACTTGAAGCCTTACATTATTCTTTCATTCATTCTCTTGACTCATAATTCCAGTGGTACCGTGACACATATGCCGGTCATCCACCTGTGGGCACTGATGCACCCCCATACCATCACAGATGCTGTTTTTGCACCTTTTGCCAGTAACAGTAAGGATGGTCTTTTTTTTTTTTTTATCTTTGTTGTAAAGACCCTGAAATCAACCTGAAATGTGGACTCGTCTGATCACAGCACACATTTCCACTGCACAGAGAACTCAGTGTTTCTTTATAGAACAGATATAGGGCTTCCTTCTTGCATAATGCAGGTTGCATTGCTAAATGTAGCAGCACACTGTGTTAAGTGACAATGGTTTTCCAAAGTATCCCTGAGCCCATACGAATATATTCATCACGGTAGCATGACGGTATCTCATGCAATGCCACCTGAGGGTTTGAAGGTCACGCACATTCGTCAGTGGTTTATCTCCCTGGCCTTTATGCAGTGAGATTTGTCCAAACTCCCTGAATCTTTTCACACTATCGTGTTGTGTAAATGGTGATGGTTATTTACAATGTTTTGCTGATAATTATTCTTTTTGAAGTGATCTTTTTTAGCTCCTTGCTCACAAAGACTCAGCCTTTAGTAGATGTTGAACGTCCAATCACAATCCTTCACCAGTTACCACTTAACCCATTATCTGCTGATTTGTCTATAACAGTGTTCCTTGTATATCCGATAAGCATTTAAGTCTTATTTTGGCTCTCTCCCAGCTGTTTTTAACTGTGTTGAAGGCAAAAATCTAAATTTGTTGTCAGACACTGAAAATCTTTGCCTTGTGGTTTTGCCTGTTAAATAAAACTTAACGAACAAATTAACGACAAAGGTATTTTAGAAGATGTCCCATATTTGGCTTATTTGTGTGCTTTTCTACATCCGTTTTCAAGTTTTTACAAACAAGGATGATGACGCACATAATGATAACGACATGAAATAAAAAGAAACACAGATACAAAGCTGAAATTAACGAATGATTTCTAATAACAACGGGAAACAACCGTCCTTATGCAGATCTCTAATCGTCACTCAAGCCTAAATTAATCGTGACGTCAAATTCAGCCGAGTACGAGTTTAAAGAAAGGTTGAACAACATAGTTAAAATTCGGTAAACATGTGCTAATTAACCTCAGTGTAGAAGGGAAAAAGAAATTGTTATTTTTGTGCAAGGATAAAAAACACATTTGACCAGCATGTGGTCGGTTTGTAAAAGGGGAGGACAAGCCATTTAAAGCTGCAAAGAACACAAGCAAGAGCTCAAAAGTGATAAATAAAGGCCTAACAGCTTTAATTAGCTGCCAGTATGGGGTCTGAGGTTGTGTATCCCCTTCTATTACTTACACACAACTCATTCTCTCCTCCACTCTCTGTCAGCCTTCCCTTTTAGCCTACTTCCTGTCACTGATAAGTGTAAATTGAGGGAGACATTTCAAGGTTGTCTTCATCTTTGATCCTCATACATTGGACCCCATAGGAAACATCAAATATTAAAACACGAAAGCTCCTCTATGGTGCGCACTTTGGCACACGGCATGTCATGAGAATGCATAGCATGATGTCAAAATGCAAAGCAGGAGTGTAACAGGTTCTAAAAGGGAAATCCACCGTAAGACGTGATTCCTAAGGGATCTTCTGTCCACGACTTTGAACAGTTTCGTATTTGAACACATGAACGTTCCTGCGTCGAGAAATAGGATAACCTGTAGAATAAATCCTTGCATGTCAAATCCCCGAGTCACGGAGGGCACAGAGCTTTCACATTACACCGGCTGATTTCAATGACAGGATAAAGAGATGAGAAGGGAGGAGGAACTAATTAGTGAAATCATTTGGGGTTGAATTCACAAACATTCAGAAGATTCTCTCTTAGGCCCTGCTCAGACCTTGCATTCAAATCCATCCTGGCAACTCCAATCACATGCAGAAGCCTCTAATGCAAATTCTGAACACAGTACACATTTGTAGGTGGTCTAGGATGCATTTGTCGGCAATCTGCGGTAGTCTGAGCCGGTATTAGTTCTGGTATGCACTGAAGGACCGCCTGCTCTGCTGAAAGGTCCTGCTCTGGCATTGTATTTAACCCATAAAGACCCAGTGCTACTTTTGTGGTAGTTCCCAAATTAATTATTTTCTCAAATTAACCTTTTTTTTTTTTCTTACTTTATTGGGTGATGCAGGACAACAGACAAGTGAAGGACAACAAACTAAACTAGCATTACAGACAATGAGCATGACGAGACAGAGACAAACAACAAGCAGGGACTCATATCATTTTAACAATTTTAAATTTGAAGGTGTTGAGGGTTTTTGTAGAGGGGTGTGTGGAAGTGCGTGTGCTTGTGTGTGCATATATACATAAAAAAAAAAACTGGTTCGTCAGATTAAGTTGAGATTAAGTATGGAAAATAATAATTTAGGCGGAAGAAAATATAGACAAAAATAAAATTAAATAAATGAATGAAGAAGGTAAATAAATAAAAAAAATACTAAATGCTCAAGAAGGAGAAGAGAAGGAAGAAGGAAGAAAAGAAAAGAAAAAAAAGGCAATAATAATAATGACAAAATTAATAATGTAATACTTTTCATTGCTGTTACAATTCTAGTTTTAAATCTCCATTTTCATCTCCAAATTAACCTTTCTTAAGTAATTTATCATTATATATTATCATCTGCATTTTGCATTTTTTTCAGTGAAAATCATGTATTTTCCCATATTGAATTCACTGATCATGTACTGTAAATGTTCATAAAAAGCTCAGATTAAAGTTGAGAGTTATTATATCAGAAACAGAGAAAACTGAAGAAAACATGACTTTTACAGCATCAGTAACTGACTGTAAAACCATCTGTGTCCATCAACTGTCATTGATCCAACTCCATGGGTTTTACTGGTGAATCAATGTTGCAGAAGATGATGGTGTTTCCATGGTAACTACGGAGCCTCTGAATGTCCAAATGGGTCAGATCTGATGACCATGAAAAGATAAGAAACTGCATTTTACACCAATTATGTACATGTATTGATAGGATTAGTGGATCAACAGCCATTAAATGTTTTACATCAGTAGATGCTTTTGATCACCAGTGGATGTTTGGGTCTTTATGGGTTAAGTATTATAAAGATATGCTTATATGGTGCCTGATCATGCAGCTATATGATGCTATGCCTCTGCTGTTTGTTTTTTTCTTCAAGGAGGAAATAAAATATTCACAGTTTGCATAAGCCAGTAGAAATTCATGTACATATTTTAAGCACTGAGAGATTCAATTAAGTCTAGAACATATCTCAAAAACAAACAGAAAGGTCACAGTTGTCATATCGATATTTAAAGTATATTAAATGATTCACAGTGTCGCAGAAAACACTCCACCTTAAAAGCTACCGTTGATCGCCTTTAAGCAGCACAAGGAATTAAATTTGTAACATTACAAAGCCATCTTATTAAACTTGATGTGTCTGTGGGGGCTATGTTATAGGCTGTAGATGAGCTTTTTGCATATGAAGCAGGGAGGTGAGATACGATTAGAAGTGATCATCTGGTGGTGGATTCGAATGCCTGGTGTGAACAGATGCACTTAGAGCTGGACACCTTTTTTTTTTTTTATGTTTTTATGCATCTCTGGATGGATGTTGGTGGAAGGCCTGAACAGTCATAAAACTTAAAGAGTCACAGCTAAGCAGATGTGGGAAAATATATTCTTTACTTAAGCAGAGGTACAAATACTTGTATAAAAAGAGAATGTGCAAAACTAGCGATTCGTCTTTTTTTTTTACTGAAATGAAAAAGTACAGGCTCTGAAATGAAGAGAATGCAATTTTTATGCAAAGCTAACTGAACCTCACATCATTCTTACTGTACTGGTATACTGTGAGAACTATGAAACTATTCTAACATCAAATAAAATGATAAGAATACAATTTACTATAAAAAATAGCTTCTCTCCAGTGTTTCCTCCAAAGTCGAATCATTTTTCATCTATTTTCTCTCGTCGCTTCTTTGCGCATTATTTTTGTCTTTTTACACATGCTCTGATGGTTACACTGAGAGAGAATCTATTCTGTGGGTTTTTTATCCCACCCATTCAGGTTTGAAATTGTTAAAATGTAAAACAATGGAAAATTTGAATGTGAGAAACAAACACAACTTAAAAAAGAGGTGAAGTTTGTTTTCGCTCCTCAATGGATGATCAAAACATATTATCTATATAAAGTTTTGTCACGTGTAACTTACAGTGATGTCAAAATGAATGACTTTGACATATAAAGTATTCAGTGCCTTTTTTTTAAATATATAATTTGCCTGCAGTGCATAGAGGATGATACACAACCCCTTTATTTGAGTGGAGACCAATGCATTACATTACTACAATATCAAGTTCCACAAGTTCCAAAGCAGGGAACACACATGAAACACGTTATGTATAAATAACAGTCTGGGTTTCCCTGTAGCCTCACCTGGTAGACTGTACACCACTGAGGTCAAAGTTCAATTCCAGCCTTGGGCTATTTGCTGTGTACCATTCTTACGCTCTCTTTGCTCGTATTTCCTGTCTGTCTTCACTTTCATTGCACAACACAGGCACGAACTTCCCAAAAACAAATCTCTATACAAATGAACACATAAAATTCATGTTTAAGGTAATACATTAAGGTTTGCTCATGCTTCATCAGTGTCTTTCATATCCACTCATGTTGACTAATGGGACAAGTTGCATACATCCAGCAGGAATGAAATTAATTAAGGTGGTGCAAAACCCTTAACAGTGTAAAAGCATTGATTTATTGAGTGACAAATACAAACTCATGCCTAATGAGTTGAAGATCTTACATTAACCCCATCCCCATGTACACAGTAACCTGTAGGATGTCAGTCATTCCTTGTTACTTAGGGTTTTAGCATATTTCTGCACATTTTCCCCTTTGCTGAAGAGGTGATCTAAAATTCGTCCTTCCTATTATCTTCCATTATACTTTATGAGCCATCTTAAAGGCTTCCCTAATATCAGGCATATTATGGTTTTAATCTTCCTTCTTTGGCGACTTTCTAGAGAAATCATTTCACCACTGATAAAATTCTTTGTGATTATACGTTTTGCTTTAGTGATCATTAAATATAAAAATTTGCCTTCCAGATCACATGATATTTGACACCTCTGTTGTAAACTGTGATGTCATCAAAAAGACTGTCACGGTGCTTTCACAGGGGTGAGGGTTTTTTTTTTTCATTTCCTGGGTCAAAGCCTCCTCGACTCAATCAAAAGTTGCAAAAGATGAAAAATTAAACTTTGTGTCTTCACTTTCTGAACAACAGAGACGTCCTTGAAAGAGTAACTTGATATTTTTTTTCCATTGTTATACCTTTTATAGAATGAAAAGCAACAGCCTTCAGAGCCACTGAAAGAAACAGTCTTTTAATAAAACAGCACAGCAGATCCATACCACCATACTTCAAAAAAAAACCAAAAAAAAATAAAAACCTAGAGAATAGTTTTTTGTTTTCCAAGATTCATCCTCATGTGTCTCGGTGACAGATAAAGAAGGTGACCTGACCCGCGCTCAGCATGACTCTAGGAGATGGAAAAAAAGCTAAAGGGGTTAAGAGAGTTCATCTGGGAAGTCCACGGGGAAATGTCACCGCCAGCACATTAGCTCTCTGCTCTTTTCCCTTCTACTGTCAAATGTCAAATATGCTAATATCGAAAAATCCATGTCAGTAATGTCTATTCTACTTGACGGCATTCCACGCTACAATGGCCCTACCTTTACCATACTGTGATGAGCTCCTGCAGCCTTTGCCTCACACTGTCTCTGTGCATGTGGCTTCTCCCAGCACATGCTACGGCAGATAGGATCTGATGAAACATTAAAGTTTCAGAGTGGGTTTCTAGTCTCTGAGGAAGACGAGCAGATGTGGAATGCATGTTCCCGGGTTCAAATCGCATTTCCAAACCCGTTGGGCATTAACAAAGTGTGGAAATTGTATGATTTTTCAAAGTAGAATCACAGACAAGATGCAATTCTCATGTACATAGCTACAGTACATCTTACACAGTCGCGCATCCCAGTGACTTAATTGTATCATTTTTACTGCATGCACCTATAGATACATATAGGGAATTCTATTTCATAAATTCACCAGAAATGTGGGTTAGATAACCTTGGTTGATTTCTGTGAAGGTTACTTAAGTGTTGCCAAAATTGCCAAGGCTTCCCGAGAGAGGTATAGATCTAAACATCCATATACACATTTATTTCCACACATAAATACATTATTTTTCCTCTGTATGTATGGCACGTCGATGTGAGAGCCCTGAAGGTGGAATAGAAAATACGCAATTTAGTTAAAACTTCAATGCTGTATCGTATCATGAAGCCATTACATAATAGATTCAGCCTAACCACAGAAGTCTTATCATATGTATGCACACACAGGCACAAACAGGCACATAGGTTCCTTTATCAGGGGTGCCGGTCGACTGAGCAAGCATCTTGTGTTTGTTTGTGTCTGCGGCAGAACGGTTCATCCATCTGCTACAGACACCAAGACTGATGATGGTCCAGTGTCCGGTGGAAAGTGACAAAAGAGCAAAAGATCACTGTGGCCCATATGCTTAAGGACAAGAGAAACCATTAGGAGCTGAGAATAACCAAGCAACCTCACTTCAAAGAGATGAACAACGACGCTCGCGGCGTTTTCTTTTTTGTCGTTGTGCCCATCTTGACTCACACTTCCATTAGACCATTAATGAAGAGACAGAGAACAGTGCAGGCAGAGCCATTTGGACTGAATTGAGACCATATACATTCATATTTATTACTTGACAGTGGATGAGTCCTTGTTTTCTTTTTTGTTTTTTATTTTCACCTTGTTGCACAAAAACCAAAGACATCCCTATGGTGTGAGAAAATTAAAGTGATTACTGCAGTCTCAGAACCTCTCTAGACCTCACAGCAGTAACAACAGCGTATACCTTTAATGGGAGCACCCCAGATAGAACAGGTTTATTCTCTGCAGTAATTAGAGGTGTTCAGAAATGTAGCCCGGTCTTTAAGGAGATTGTTTCTTAATTGCTACCTTTGTCGCAACATTGGTACTGTTTGAAAGGATAATAATAGCCAGTCAAAGCAACTGTTGCCGTATGAATTCATTTGGTGTATTGTACTGGAACGTTCCCAAGAAACTGCTTACTGCTCTGCATCCAAAGGTGTTGCATCATTACACAGATGCTGCTGAATTATGTTACACGACAAAAAGTATGCTAATATACTCCAGCTAGAAATTCATACCACTAAAAAGAGTAAAGGAACAAAACACATAGAGACTACAGATATTTTACATTTTTATCTTGGTGGTCTATTAGCGACACTGAACCTTGTGGAAGTGATGTCTTGCATCCAGTCTCCTTTAATTGATATGCTGGTCAATGTCTGTGATTGCCATGCCTGTAGCTCTCCTTCCCACGCTTTTCCTGTCAGAGCTCTGAGATAATGAGACGGCAGACATTATTTGGCCCCGCTGTGATCATGTTTTACTAACCTAACAGGAACAAAGATAACCTAGTTGTTTCAATTGTTCTGCGCCATCAGAAAAATTATCAACCGAGTATGTAGCTGTAGGCTATATACCGTATGACCGCAGATACATCATGCTATAAAGACTCAACGACAGCGGAGGAAAAAAAATCTATCTTGTTTTAATCAGTGGGAAACGGATTGCTTCACATGCTGAAATTGCTCCATGTAGGGAAAAGCTGTAAATGGAAGACCACACATACAAACTGTACACATACATTATCTATTGGACCCGTAACAAATCATAAATATTTGTCCAGTGCACATCGGTTCTCAGATGAGGGATCTCAACTTACCATTAGTCATGAAAACTGCTCATATGTTCTGTCCTCTAAGAAACATGATTATGGAATAACATCAAAGGTTATAAGATTTTTTAATGAATGAAATGATGACAAAAGAACCCATGGAGGACATACCGAGACAAATGATTTTCTCTTTTAGGTTAAATAAATGATATAAAAAGTACTATCTTAAAAATAAACATCATTTTGTCTTCATAACAGATTATATCTCTTTGACTGTTCTAAGGAGCTGTAAAAATCTTAAACCATCCCCATCACAAAAGATCAGAAAATGACGTTGATAGCTGCATAGTTTTCGTTTGATGCAACGGACTTTAATGGTTCAAAATGAGTAACACTATTGCTCTGCATTGTCACTTAAAATTAACCACTTTTCAGTCCTTTCACTGCTTTCACTTAGAAAAGGAGTATATGTCAAAAAGTGACTTTAATGGGAAAATTCACTTCAAATGACTTCACACCAAACATAAGACACACAAAACAAGAAATGTGCCTTCAAAGTCATGCCTCACTATATGGTTTTCAAAGGGGTTTGAAAATAATTTAAGGACATTTACAGTTACCTTAGATTTTTTTTTCTACATTGTTTTGGGTAATTATACTAATCATATATGTGAAACAAACCGGCAACATTTACTTAAAATAAAGTCATCAAAAGTCTTAATTTCACCAAAAACATGGAGCTATGAAGTTCTGCCAAAGATACCGATGGATTGGGTTGTAGAGATATGAACTAAATCTATTAATACACATGGTCTGATGGGGTTATGTGACCACTGGAGGGAGTAGTGAGTCAACCATGATGAGGAAAACTAAACTAAACTAAACTAAACTAAACTAAACTAAACTAAATTAAACTAACGGATTTGACCAAAGTATCAAAAAGTGAAAAGATGGGATGAGAACTGTTAAGAAACAACTTTTAGAGTCAAAGAAAGAGACAAACCTATAGGCGCTGTTGTAGTTTTAACCAATGGACACCGCTCTAAATGATTATAATTAAGTCTGATGCTGATAAGTCTGATTTCTTCTACACAAGTGAGTTTAATTATGAGGCTTATGAAGGTTTAATGTTATTATATGATGTCATTATCTTTGCTAAGTCGCCTGTTTGTTCATCCACTAAACTGTGACAATTCTGATCTTGATTGGACGATTCCAAACAGATCTTTAGTTCCGCTATTGACAACACGAACCGTACAGAAAACAGAAATGATCTGTGATTTTACTGTGGCTGTTTTCTGTCAAACTGAGCTAAGCTAACAGAGCTATACTGTAATTGTTGGGTTGAGTTGACGCGGTAACCTACATAAAGACATGGTGTTATTCTGAATAGCGTCAAAATAACCAGTTGTGAGGTTTGGTTTTTTTTCTAAGAAATCCTGTTCATGACACAGTATATATGTGTATAGCCTTAAACAATGAGTTTCACACTGTATCCACAGACTCTGTGGATACATAGAGCTAATTAGTTGGTGGTTTTGGTAGCTGTAGACGTCTTCCTGTGTACCACTTCCCCCTGTTGTTGAGAGTTTGGAATATCAATTTTGCATATAACTCCTTCAAGGCGTCCCACAAAACCACTTAGGTGCTGTGATTAAGCCTTCGTATAAGGCAAACCCTGCAATAGATTATTGTAAAAAATGGCATGCAGCTCTAATTTGAACATTTTAAGAAGTTAACACCCTCATGCTACTATTTATTATTAATCTGACCCAAATGCAAAACCTTGCCACTGTCATCCCTCTGCCAGGCTATTCCATTTTTACAAAAACTTTGGTTAATAAGATGAAAATGACCAAATTTATGTATGAAAAGGGTAAAAAAAAACAAAAAAAACATGAATTGTAGCTACATTCAGAAGGGTGAGACTTAACACCCATTGCATGCCTAATCAACATCCACTGAGAGAGTTCTGGCTCATTAAACAGGCTCTTTGTGCTGGCATTAATAATGCAGAGGCAATGTGAGAGCCGTGATGTGCTCAAAGACCTGCAATCTTGTTAATGCACCATTAATCACGCAGGTTAAGACAACAGCCTTGGGGGCGGTTGAACCCCTCTCTTTAGGGGGCGGGGTCAGGAAGCTGGGCACCTGTTCCTCTCATCCTGGACTCTGTTGAAGCCACCTTGAACGCCCTGAACTGGTACTGGGGTTATAGAACACAGAGCACCATGCATTCACAAAACCAAGAGACATTTAACATGACGCTATTATGTATTATACAGTATTTGACCATATGCTCATCAAATATACACTATATAGGAGCATGCTGTATAAATTATGCGTTCATGTCACGATATTTATTTCTGCGGAAGACTTTTTCCACGCCTTAAAAGAAATGTTAGAAACATGTTAATGGCGGTGACTCAGAATTTAATCCCCAATTCTCTCTGAATATGTTTGCGTCTAATCTCACTCATGACACCTGTTTCTGTTTTACTTATATTAATCTTCTCGCTTACATCTGGAAATGAATGTACAGACTGAGGCGTTGACTGAATTAAATTTTTACTGAACCTGTCAGACGTTTTACCGCTGCTTTAAGGTACGGGAATGAATGGATGAAAGACAAGATAAAGGTGATGATAAGAGATGGAGAAATAACCTGAGTCATCTTGGCTACAGTCTGAGTTTTATTTGTCTGCACCCACATGGGCATCGCCACACTCTATCTGACTATATTTCCCTCATCTGGGAATGGACTGCTAGTTTGAGGGCTTTTCTGACTTACTGCTATTGCCTTTTTCTACCACCTGCTTCTTGAACTGAAATCAATGTTTCAGCCCTTTCATCCTCTCTGCAGATTGCCGCAACCGGAGCTGAGTCTATCAGGCACCAGCAGACTGACATTTCCCTCTAGCTGCAGCACCTACAGAGGACACCATAACTGACTCAGCCCCCTTAGGGACGGATAATCCCAGGCTAAAACCCTCAGATTCTGTGATTAATGATATGTCTAGTGGTTGTGACCCTTGTTCTCTTGCTGTGATGCCTCATGTCGAGCCCAGGGAGCTTTGGAGAGCTGACAAGGGAGACCTGTACAATTATGCACTGGCACAGCAAAGCAGCCCCCTGGCAAACACAGACGGAGGTTGACAGGACCTTTATTAGCAACAAGACATGCAACGCATATACAGTGCACTATATTAAAAACAAAGCCACAGTCCAACCACAGACATTCATACACTGTGGGCGAGTCTTCAGAAAGTCTCAGAACTTATATACATTCCGAATGCAGTCTTACAAATCTTTAATGAATGCTCCAAAGTTTTACTTAATGTCAGCGACAGAGTTTCATATGAAATTGACTGCATTATATTGTATTCGAATACAGAATACCAGCCTTCTTAAACTCACTGCATTCTCATATATCACTATTTTGCCATTTTCATTAAGCTTGTGTTGTCTGTTCACACTTCAGAAACTGATGCTGCCTAAGTGTGTGATTTCAGACAACGAGCTGGTATTCCACATTAGGAGTCATAACAAAGCAGCATCGTGGCAAATTTCAAAGATTTTTATTGTGTATTCACTAGATGTATAGGACATACAGAGAAGTGAGATACTGTTTCTTTCTCAAATTGCTATTTAAATACCATGGTATAAAAGACAAACTATATATAGAATAAAAAAGATATAAATCAAACCTGTTTATATAACGGTGGTAGTGCAATACATAACAAGGAAATGAGATGCAGACTGGTGAAATAGTTATTTTGTGATTATTGTGTCAACTTCCTCAGATGAATCATTTAAAAATGTGAAGTCAAACGTACATCCGTAGTCCAGCATAAAAAATACAGAAACGTAACTTTCATTTTGAATATTTTACTTCTCTACTTTGTGTCACTAAACCCAAAGCATCATCGTCCAACAAAAGTTGTATTATCTTGTTTTTCCACAACGGACCACTCTAAATCTCCCTAAATATAGACCTCTAAATTGTACCCTTTTGTAATGACATAATTGCACTACTTGATGTTGTGATTATCATTAATTGTGCAACCCTAGTGTGATATATAGCATACATATGAACATTCTGCTATGGCTTTCAAAACGATAATTGCAGGTAGGGCTGCAGCTAATGACCATTTCAGTTGTTGACTTGTCATCGACTACTGTAATGACTAGTCAATTAGTCGGACAATGAACTGCAAAAAACCCCCCAATGGCTTATTTATATTCATCACAGCAATAAAATACATGTTCTTTCCTTTAACAAGTACATCTGGTGCACAACAACTAGAACGCATATCAACTTTTGTTAAACAAATATTCAATTAAATATTCAACAAATATTGCAACCAGGAATAAAATACTTTTCCCCCCCTTAAACAGAAGTGCATTTTGTGTACAACATTTACACAGCCTAACTTTGGGCCAATTGTTTCGCCTCTTTCCAGGTGCCTCCATGCTGCTACTTCCCCTTCTGTTCCTGGTCACTATTGCACATGTGTGGTCAGTGCATCATAGATTTGGAAAAAATGAGATGTCTCACTCTGAGCTACTCCAATTGGCTACAGTGAAACATTATTTATCAAAACATTGCATGCCGTGCAACACACGATGGCGTTACTAACGATCTGTCCACTACTAAATTAGTCATCAACTAATATTGCCAGTGACTACTTTGCGACTAGTTGACTAGTAGTTGCTAGTGGTTGGTAATTTCACCTAAATTACAACGTTGTTCACAGACATTACGTTTGCTGCTAATTCTGCTTTCAGAGGTTTTTTAATTCCCTGGTGGCGACTTGCAATCACATAACGTCATTAAAATGCCACAGCGCTGCAATGGCTGCTCTCCCTTTTACATGGATGATTCAATGTGACTCTGATTGTACTGTTTATACAGAACAGTGGGGAAGAATTAAGACACAGCATTCCCACCATAAACAGGTTGAGTAAAACCGGCTGTAGATAACAGTCCTCAGTGCACTTTACAGGTACATTGCTATGTTTCTATTTGCCTTTGATTGTTTCTTCTATTTTTATTTTTTTTATATTTTATTTTAGATTTTTCATAGGGCAAAAATACATTTACATACTTAGAAAACAAGACGACCTCCCCAACCCACAACAACAGGACCAGAGACAACAGACAGACTCTAGACAATACATTAATAAATATTAAAATAAATAAATAAAGACAAATACACTGACAGAGAAAGGACAAAAACACAAAAAAACACACAAAAAAAACAAAACAAACTGAGAGACATATGAACTGTATGAGACATAAAGAGACATACTGTATGGTGACCTTGCACCTCCTAGATCCTACAAGCCCTACTCGAACAACAAGCTTAACCAATCTTGTTTCTTCTATTAACTGTAATAGTGTTAACCTAAGGGACCTTATGTGTGAAAACATTGCTTGCAGAATTAGAACTGCAATCTGAGAGCGCATACTTTGTCCAAGTCCCTATAGTCTGTGCTTCGATCATTCAATCTCAGGTTTTAAAAATGTGTTCAAAGTTCTGCTTTTTTTTTTTTTTTTATGGATCTGCTGTAAAATTTTCAGTGTTTGTCCTTGACTCGCGCCCTACCCCGTTACACACACTCATGAACATCAGCACAGTAGTTTTAGTCTAATACCGCTGACAGACAGACAGGCAGACTGATGGACAGACAGACATGGGTGATCACGTATCCTCTTCGGCAGAGGTAATTATTTCCACTAAATCTGGAGTGCTTGCAGTCATGCAGGTTAGGTGAACTGAAACTTGAAATTGCCTGTAGGTGTTAATCTGAATCTGAATGTGTCTATGATGAAATGGCAATCTGTCCATACTTTGCCCACTCTAGCCCACTCCACGGTACGATAAGCATGACACTGATAGTCACGGTAATGGGTTTTTTTTACATGGAGGCACGTGAGGGCTTCTATGAGGGACATTATTTAATTATCGTATTTCCTCAAATGGCAACAGTAGGTACCAGGCCTTTATTGAAGCAGTCTTACGTTAGACCCAGGCCTTTATTTTCAATTTTCTGATCCTGTTTAGTGAGAAAAGAACGTATTGATCCGCTCTCATTTGCAATGTAAGTACTGCAGTTTACTACAAAAACAGTCTGTCCTTTAAAATTTTAAATAAAAGCCCTTTAGTCTTTCAAATCATCTATTGCGGAACAGAGCTTTTAATATGTAATGTATGTCTTCCTGTCCCACTCATAAGTTGCATCAAATGACAATTTTGCTAGAAAAGTAAGACACAAACCTGCAGCGTCTGATATCGGACGATAGATAATTAATTCTTCAGATGAGTTATCTAGAAAAACAAAGTGTTGAAAGTATCTGGATTATATTAGAAGTGTATATTGTACAAGACAGGTACCAGAGGTTAATCCATATTATTTTTATTTGGCCTGTATTTGAGAATCAAATTTTATTTGTTCACATCAACACCAATGATTGGAGACTCAACTTCTAACTTCCACTTTTTATTTGAGAAAATACAGTATTTAACTAAAACTAGTTGCATGTCCCACTTGCAAAAAAGTGACACGCAAAGATCTGTGTGAAGTTGCTTTATTTATTAATTCAGTCATCAGTACATTTTTAGGTTTTACTTCAAGGCACAATAACAGCACTAAGTCGAAGCCAGCTGTTTCAGTGAGGCTGCTCAGTGACCAAAAGATGTAACTGTGAGTGTGTGATGCAGCCTCCAGCAGCAGTGTGCAACAGAGAGAGTGTGCAACGCAGCATAGCAGAAAAATACAATTCATGCTCAGAAATCCTACACACTTAAAAATAGAGGTACAGGAGAAATACATTTTCACACTGCAAAGTCAGATTTTCACAGATGCACCATAGTCACGTAACGGCAGAGCTGTGTATATTCTGATCCACCATAAAGCCTGAGATATAGTTTGAGGTACAAGGTGGAGCCTGAACATTCAGTTCTCAGCACGCTACATTTAAGGCCTTTCAGTTCAGGACAGTGGTTACAATTGGTAATGTTCACCAGTGGGAATCCATAGAGGGGAACATGTCCTTGAGATGGTACGACCCCATTTAACACTAAAGATTTACATGTATAATTTACTCAATTAGAGTTTATATTTACAGTAAAACTTTTAACACTTGACACTAAACTTGAAAAGTTTGAGAGCGGATTGCTAAGTCTTAAAAGTCTTTAAGTCTTTTTATTTTACCAGAATACTTGAAATGTTGCTTGCTAAGACTCTGAGAAAAAAAAAAAAAAAGTTTCAGGCAGAAAAATGTTTGAGAGCAAAGACAAGGATGGGGCGTCTGAAATCTTCTATTCATTTGAATATTCATCACCAGCAAAGTGGAAAATGAAAGTACTTGTTTCAAGTGTCATCCGTTCACTGTTTAGCTGCTAATTCTCTCAAATAAGTTGACTTTGGAAAGAAGTTAGGCTAAAACACTGCTGTGCAATGAACTTAAAGCAATCTTACCTGATGAAGGGAACACAAGAAGATTAGTGTATGATTAGATAACACAAAGTGACACCCTCCTCCCTCTTCAACACAGTATCACTAAGTATCCAGATGTTCCATATTTGACATAAACACTCAAACCTTTTACATCATTCCTGTATGAATCAAGGTTTTTCCTCAAAGCTTTCTCCTCTGAAATCCCAATTGCTCAATCAGACACCTATTTCCGCCGAGGAGCCTCAAGTTAATGACCCTGTTTCTCATTTGGGCTCCTCCCTATTTTCCTCTGGCGTTGAGTGTGAATGCTTAATCTTCAGGGGAAGCTGTCAGAACATGATGAATGCTAGCAGTAGACCGGCTCTCAAAACCTGCATTAATTTTTAAGCACAATTACTCGAACAAAAATTTTTTAATTCAGCAATGTAAGATAACTGCAGAGGTACACGTAGGGGCTGGGAACAAGTGCAGGGGTTTGCAGAAACAGCATTTCAGCATGTTCGAACAGGTCTGGTGCGAGTTGTGTTGGAACATTAGAGACTGACATGAAACAGATAATTTTCATAAACTGTTTTCTCTTGCTCTCTAGGCACAGATGGTAGTTTTGTGGGGTTGCTAACCCATCCAGCTCTTAGCTGTGGTTTGCAATCAATGTCCCATTCATGCTTTGCCTCATCTTCTTTGATCCAAGAATTAACAAGACAGATGAAAGAAACAATTACCAGGTCCCATGCTTCACTTAAAGGACTGCCTTCCACAAAGTCAGCTTAGTTTATGCTAAGCTTCAGTACAAAGGGGGGGGGGGGTTGCATTCTCACACTATACAAAAAAAGAATTCAATGAAAGAGACAGAGCAGAGAAATAAAGAGAACTGAGGAGGCTGTGATAGAGAGGGATGGGGGGAATAATTAATGGCTTGTATTCATTTGTAAGAACCCTAGATGCATGCAATAAGCCTGTAAACACGGACACTGCAGAGAGACACAATCATAGTGTGTTGAAACTAAAGCCATGTCAAAAGCCCTTGAATTTCTTTCATCCCTGTGAAAATGATGTGTGAGACCAAGACCTTGATGTTCTTACACGAGGATTTAACAGCACTGAGACAATACAGGAAGAGCCCTGGAATCAAATATGTTTCCTGTTGCAAGCCACAGAGGAGACACAAGGCCGTGCCCACAGTATCTACTGTTACTGCGTATTGACAAGGAGGACAAGACATATTCAGTGTGTTAGTGCAGCCAGAGAGTTACAGCAATGAGTCATCTCAACATCGATGAGTGCTAGACTACATGTCTTTATCTTCATCCAACAGCATTAAGATAAAACTACCAAGTGTTCAAATTGTAGAGCCAAAAACACTGAACATTTTAGCATTTTTGCTAAATAAAATCAAAAGACGAATGGAAAAACTGACTGATTAAGCCTTTCAGCCCTACATATTTGCAATATAACCACGTGTCAGTGGAAAATTGAAAAATAGAAGGGCATTCAGAAAGAACAAGGCCTCTGCCAAGGCCAATAGTCCACTCTGCTATTCCCTCAGTATTATTAAATCATAAACAAACCACTAATTATCACCTACATTTTCTGTCTTTTTGTCAGTTGCATCTACTTTTCATTGACGCTGAATGGCACCATGAAAAACACCAGTCTTCTGTTCTACTTTGTCATCTGGTGCCCAGGTGGTGATTAGTTTATTATTATTATTATTATTATTATTATTATTATTATTATTAGTCCAGAGGTTTGCAAAGAGATGAACTGAAAACTCGTAACTTGGTCTAACATTCTGAAAACCTGACAGTTTAGAACAATGCACAAGATGCTGTATTGATTCCATAGTAATAACTCCCTGTAGTTCTATTCCAACCTAGAAAAATAAAGAAAAAAAAAGACATTTGCATGCCCATAGAATAATCTGCTCGGTGCTGGATTAAATAACATGAACTATGATCAAAGAAAAATATGCACATCAGCGTAACTCCCATATTAAGATTTATTCAAGCCGTGACGTTTCAAGCCCAATCACTCGTCTTCTGTTCTGACCTGGCAGCTTCTCCAGCTTTTTTTTGTAGCTGCTGAATATAATTTATAGCTTTGTACAATATGAATGAGGATAGTGATAGTGAGTAACTACTAACAGCTGCATTTTTTGATGAAACACCAAAAAATGAAATAAAATAATAAGAGAGTCTAGAAATTCAGCAGTTGACAGGCGACCATTCTGTTAGAAGATGAGGTCGCCTCTAATTCGCAGAGAGAAAAAAACATCAATTATCGATACAGAATTCCGCCAGGGGAGCAGATGATCATAAAGCTGCAAGTCTTGGTAACGGGAACATAAATACAGAGAAAAACAGGCAACAGCGTCATTCGGCTCTAGTTGAGCTGACACCAACGGACAGTCCATGGGGGAAGTGAGCTTTCTTGGGTTTCCAGTGATAAAGAAAGGAGTAAACACTTGCAACCTGTGCTACTTTTATTTATCAGCTCCAAAATTTAAGCTCTTAAGGCCAAGCTATGATGTTTGTGGATAAGAGTTTCACAGCTTTATTAAAAAACAATGAAATACTTGCTTTGCCGTACACAGAATGCCAAATATGTAAAAAAAAAAATTAAATAAATAAAATAGATAAAAGATAGAAAGATAGGAAAAGGGCATTCTTAAAAAAAGAAAGTACATAAAAAATGTATCTGTAAATGTCTGTAAAATTGTTACATCATGCTGTTGTCACTCAAGACAATTTTTTAATGCAAAAAAGGAGTTTGTCCTCTGGAGTTTGGCCATTAACTTCCACCAAATTGAATGAAATTAGGTGTAGTAGTTTTAGCACCACATAACCCTATCAGTTTCAGACCAGCGGTTTTATCAACATTTATTCCAGACGTCATCCTTCCTCTTGCTTTTGGTAATTCATAGAGTCTCATATTTTGTTTGATTTACTCTGTTAGATGACTGGTCTTTGGGGCTTTGATGGGATTAATGGACAACTGGACAAGTCATCATCATGTGTCATTTGACCATTACCGGTCTCATTATCACTGCAGCCTGCTTTCATTGATTCAGCGCTCTCTCAAAGAAACTCATAAAAGTCCGACATCAGCCTTCAAACGCTGTGCGGCAGGACAGGTCCGAGGCTTTTGATGGTGGCTGGATCACAGCGGACGGGCCCCGTTGCTAAGCTTGGGGCCAGTCACAAAACCGTGTGCTGAAATATCTGTGTGTGACGCATATATCATGACCAACAGTAGTTTTGCTTCAAAGGAAACGCTTTTTCAGATTTTTTTTTTTGTTTTGTTCACATCATCAAGTTGGATGTATGTGCATGGACATTAATCAAAAGTACTGCCTTGAAACGCTTCACCATTGCAGGAACACCTCAGCACCAACCTCAAACCCTTCAAATGAGTATGAGAGATATCTTCTCAAAACATAAAAAGAGATTGCGTGTTAATGCGTGCCAGAGGTATACAAGCACAAATTAGCCTTGACAAAATCCGTCTTGCTTTCATTGCCTTTGTGGTTTGCTTCTGTTCCAATGCTTTGTTGGATGCCGCACAAATACCAAATCCAAACTACTGTAACATTTATTTGACTGTTACAATCATTACGCACTTTTTTGCCTGCAGCACCCCACTCATACCTCTCTGAGGGTTTCTAAGATGTATTCTGCCAAGAATCATGGAATACAGCATGCAACGGGACAAAAAAGTGTCAGATTTTAATAAGAGTGCACTGGCAACCCAATTAGCAGTGACGCAAAGCTTACAACCTAATACCCTTTGATTTGCTGTTTGCATTCCTGCATTTAACTCCGTTTCACTCCTCTTTGCCTTCTCTTAACATGCTCTTTCAGCCACACAGTAGTTGCCCTGCATGTACATTTGACAAGAGGAAAAAGGAGGCGTAAAAAAAAAAAATCACTTTTATAAAATCTTTAGTCTGGGGATTAAATCCATGTCATCAGACCAAAGGCTGACTGGGTACTCTTTGAAGCCAGATAGATCCCTCTAAGAAGAGATGAATGGCAAAATAGGGGAGCGATTTCAGCGTTGGCAGACAGCATTAAGCAGACTGGGCTGTGCACTCTAGTTTTTTTAGTAATGATACCACTAAAAAGGAAAGATGACAGTGCTAGGAAGTGAGTGTGCCTGAAAGAGGGCTGTGATGTTGACAGGGACCTTTGATACAAACTCATGGGAGTGCCAAAGAGTGTGTGTGTGTGGTCTGATGCTCCTCAGCAGCTTAACATTCACCGTTACTGTTGCCCAGTATGGTTTTCCATAGATTTCTCCTAACACAGCATTGGTGACCATGTTGTCATGGAGCCAGTCACTGGGGTACAACTATTTTGCTACAACCCTGTTTGTTAAAAGTCATCTTCATGTTATTCCAGGCAGTTTTGACAAATGCTTGAAAATGAAATGGCCAAAAGGTCTTACTCTGTAGGTTATTAAAAAAGGGATAATGTGCTTAATGGGAGATACTATAAAGGAGAGTCTCATTGTAGGAG
>JAPQRQ010000026.1:10702780-10719255 GCA_037367365.1 Apogon talboti | reverse complement strand
CCAGGTGTGCTGGAAGAGGGCAACATCTAAAACATGCAGGACACCGGCCCTCGAGGACCAGGATTGCCCACCCCTGCCCTAGCGGGACATCCCACAGCATAGAGAATACCTCAGCGGTTTGACTGACTGGTACTAAGCAAGCACCTCTGTTTACGCACATTGAGAAATGCACCGTTGATTAAGTCAGTGTGGTTCCATTTCATCTTTTCTTTCCTTTTATCTGTGGAAAAACAAAGAGTTAAGATCTTCTTTTCAGTGGCTCACACACCTGTCTTCTCTGTTTGCAGGAACCCGCTGTGGAACCCACTGGGTCGTCTCCTGCTTTTCCGCCTGCTCGAAGGACCAAGAGGCGAGTTAAATCACCCGAGTGATTGTGGAAAAGCGGAGAAGAGAGGCTAACTTCCCACCTTTGTTCTTGCCAATGCCTTATGAAAACGCTCTCTGTGGACTCGGTCTCAGCTCACTCTGTACTGTTTAGTTACTGCATGTAGCTAAAATTCTCAGGTGCAGGAAGACAGTGAAACACAAAGACGGAAGAAGAAAGGGAATGAGATAAAGGGAACAACACTGCATAATTAGCATTACTGAGTTTGTGTCAAAGCTAGAAACCATGAGAAGAGACTTCTGAAGACAACTACGCTGTGAAAAACACTGCGGCTAACCTTCAGGACATTTGTATGCGTGAGTGGGTATATGTGTGCACACCTCTTTTATTTTCAAAGGACTTGAGCTTGTATTTGGATGCCGATTTAGCTTTTCATTATGACTCTGCGAGGAGGATTTGTGCGACCGTGGACTGGCTGTCACAGAGGTGTTTGCTGCTGGGTGTTACCTCTGGCTTGTTATTTCTTGATTGCCTTGGCAGCCAAACCCAAAATGCCAGGCCACACACACCTCAACTCAATACGCATTGATGGGGACATATCTCTGGGTGGGCTGTTTCCAGTGCACGCCAGAGGGAATGATGGCAAAGCCTGCGGGGAGCTAAAGAAGGAGAAAGGGATCCATAGGCTGGAGGCCATGTTATTTGCCCTGGATCGTATCAATAATGACAATGAGCTGCTGCCTAATATCACTTTAGGAGCACGCATCCTGGACACCTGCTCCAGGGACACACATGCGCTGGAGCAGTCGCTGACATTTGTCCAGGCATTGATTGAGAAAGACTCAACTGATGTCAAGTGTCTCAGCGGAGGGCCGCCAATCATCACAAAGCCTGAGAGAGTGGTGGGAGTGATTGGCGCTTCTGCCAGCTCTGTGTCAATCATGGTGGCAAACATTTTGCGTCTCTTCAAGGTCAGTTGCGCTTACTTCCTACTTGACTTCCTGTAAAATAAGTCAGCTCAGACATGGGATGGCATGTTCAGCTGAGAACAATATAAGAAAAAAAATCACTCTTTAAACCTGTTATCTGACATGGCATACGTTCACATCAACCCACTTTATACGTATAATATTGTTTCCTTTAATTAGCACGCACACTTAAATATTCACCTCACATTCCTTTTTACTCCACACATCCCAGTCGGTGTTTGTATCGCCCTCCTTTGTGACCTTTTCCCTCAGACGCTTACATCGCATTAGTTTCAGTCCGTTTTTTCAACCATCCCAAAAACTGATCATTACACAATAATTCTCCTCACTAATGACATTAATTTGCCAAGAGTCCTTAGTGTTGCCTTCTAATTACTTCAGGGAAGCCATGCATGGCACCATCAGCTTATTCCACTACTACTGAAAATGGTGTATAAAAGGAGCTTCTGCATTGTCTTGGCTTCCAGATGTAAAAATAAGAACAATACCTAAACGTGTGACAGAACCTTTGTAATGCCTGCTCGGTGCTGTCAAACTAAAATAGAGGCCACCGCCAAACTAATAAGAACTATGTCAAAACATTTATCACAGTGCTCTTGCAAGACTACACTGCAATAAGAAAGACAATGTTTATGTTTTGTAACTCTTACTCACTAAACACAGACAAGGATCTCAGGTAGAATCTTCAGGCTTGACTGACTCACTTTCACAAAACTAAAATTTGTCATATACATGCCCCTGTCAGCTCATGTTGACGTCCTGTATTAGATCTAATTTTCCTGTTGCTTTTCCTGCGGTGTGTAGCAAAGCTGATCAGATGTTCCACTGCTCTTCAAATGCTACAGATTTCAGTGTGGAACTGTTACTCTATTCACACATGGCATCCTTTAAAAAGCTTCTATACAAGATACAAAGCCTGGACCACCTGCTGTCACATCGATGGAACATTATCTAACCTGGTTGTTTTAGGGCTTTCTGGGCCAGACCGCTCTGCAAATGGCTGGAGGGTGAATGGTTCAATGCTCCACATCACTAGCCTGATTAATGTCATTATACTGAAAGTGAACCAGAATAAATGCTGCACTCCTCCAGCCTGCTTTTAGTAAGCAGTGGATAAACTACCAAACACGCCAGCAAACACAAGCACAAATGTTATGAATCTTCATGTCGTTGTATAAAGCAATGCACCTGTCACACCACCTTCGTCTTAGTCTCAGCACCGAGGCTGGTGGCATCTTGTGTCTCATAAATACTGTCTAATTACTGAGTAACGAGAGGAACTGTGGTTTCTCTGTAGGGTCAGTCGCTATTATGTCCAAATACGGTATCTCAGGAACAGCTGGACAGAATGGCTCAAGGATGAATTGATTTTGGTAGCTAAAAGTCAAAGGTTAAGATTTCTGAGACCTCACAAGACACATTTTCATGTTCCTTGAAACTCAAGAACAACACTGCAAATTACAAAGCCAATTCCACAAAAATATGTCATAAGATAAAGTGATGTAATGACATTTTATATAGAGAAGGACAAAGGTTGACGTCTTTCTCGAGAATGTGATACTTTTTTTTTTTATTTTGGCACAAAGTCCAAAGGTTAAAGTTACTCTGACCCAAAGCCACAAAATCCACTGAATAAGCATTCAGCTAATTATCAGATGTCCCTAACAAAACGACTGTAGGCTGCTGGAGATCCAGGGGACAGCATGAACAGATTATGACGCAAGGATAGAGGAAGTGGGTCTTGTTATTGCTATGTGCTGACTCAGGGGGGACATCTGGCCGTGGTAGGCCACTGCCAACCATCAGTCCACACAACGCCACAAACAGAAGGTAGGGAAATAGACAACACTCAGCTACTCTGCGAACACTGGCCTCTTCTTAGAATACAAACAAAAATGAATATGCAGGTGGTGATGCATATGCTCATATACCCATGTTTACATCTATACAGAAACCAGTGGTGACAGTAAAATAAAGAATCCACAGAAGTCTCATTACACTGCTAAACATGGATCCCGAAAAGCCCAAAAACACTGGATGACTGCCATACGTCATGCTGCTGCACAACCTCCACAACAAATGCTTCACCAAATAAGGCTGTCTGGCAGACTCCAGGATGAGGGCACAAGAACAGCCAGAGGAGGGTCTGTCCACTAAAAGATTTCTAAGACAACTAACTGGCATGCCATTGTTTGGGCAGGATGTTGCCATACTTCTGTATGTTCCACATTTCTCCTCCAGTGGGAACAGGTTATTTGAAATTCTTTCTTTTTTCTTTTTTTTTTTTTTTGTGCCGCTCTCCCTCTCAAGTTGGTTGTGACTTTGCTGCATCCAAGACTTCACACCCTTTGGCAAAGCATGATTTTGTCTGAGTGCAAAACGGGCTCTGAGGACTGATAAGCTCAGGTAAACTCAAGGATGGTACAGACGATTCCTCCTCTGAGTCATAGAACTAAGGCCTGTTTTCCAAAAAAACTCCAGGAGGAGGTGAACGATTCATTTTGATATTGGGAGCTCACTAATCGACACTAGCACAAGTAACAACAACAAAGAGTACGTGGCTGAATTTCTTTCCCTGGGTCATTATCTGGGACCCAAATGTTGAAGAGTGCAATTCTAAAATCTTGAGTGTCTCCGTGTCATAATATTCTGGAAATGTAGTGTGACTATATTTTGCCCATTACAGTTCTCCTCCAGACTTACAATGAGCTCTTTTCTTGCTCCATTTTCTAAGATTTGAAAGATGGAAAATGTGGAAAGATGTTTCAGTGCGTCCACAAGCTGTTTTAATAGGCAGTATTTTTTCACACTGGTCTAAAATCCCATAATAACATCTTTGTATTGTAATTCAGTACTTCTGAGAAGACACTAGACATCTGCATCTACTCTTTGCTTTGTTTTTTTCAGGCCTTAGGTTCTTTTATGAAAGATTCTGGCCAATCACAAGTCCTTTAGGAGATAGAGGGGTGGGGTTAAAACATTGACAGCTCCGATGACCAATCACTGTCAAGAATTTGTTAGTGTTCAGTAGCGGCTGGTGCAGAAGAATATGAGGACAGCAAGTATGAATTTGTGAGCAGAGCCAGAGGTTTAATGTTTCAGCCAGCTGCTAATACATGTCAGAAGAATTTCGTTTTAATGTTTGCTTTACCTGTGACATCTGGTTAATCGTCTACTTCACGTTCATTCTAAAGTCCTGAAAGCATCTGTATCTCACTCAATGTGACTTGGCAACCCAGTAAAAATGAACCCTTCACACAAGGACAAGAAAATAAAAATAATTCTGGTTGGTTATGGGTGCCAAAAATGGCACCCTGGGGTGAATCTTTAATCCTCGAAAGAGAGCAAAGCCTCACTTCGCCTGTTCTCCAAAGTTTTCAGAGCCACATACACACTCATTTATTCAGTGCCTCATGAGCAGGAAATTAACACATTCGCACAGAAATCAAGTAAATACAGTTAAAAATAACTTCAATAAATGTTGACACAGGAGGACTACTTTATCGTAATAATTCAAACTTTTTTTAAGGATTTATTTCAGGGTAATTTTTTCTCAAGTTAAAATGTTTCAACAGCTCCTCTAATTTTAAGTGCCCCCTGTGGAAAACTCAAAACTCTGCCGCATTATTAAATTCAATTTTTACAATTCTATGCACATCTGGTACAAATACCGCTAACGAAAAGGAGACAACTTGCTATTCAGTATACTTATACATACAGTTCATCCAGATGAAAACAAAAAGTACAAAACACAAAATGATTTAAAGGTACCGTGCTCCACAATAAGTCATGCAGAGCGATAAAGATTCATTTAGACTTGCAGTGCACTGAAGATAAGGTGTAAGTTAAAGCATTCAATCACAAGCAAATGAAATGACAATTATTTTACACTGTGTATAAAAATGGCCGCATTGAGTTATGTTTGTTCCATGTTGTAGAAGAACAGCCGAATGCTGGTTTGCCACTATTATTGCCCTTGTAAATCTATTTATTAGTTGGCGAGTAGGGTACCACCTTCATTTGTGTTTTCATTTCCACTATCTTCTATTTCTGTTAATAGCTACGTCAAATATATGTGCCACTGAACCATGAAATTGGAGGCAGGACCTTTTCAGTGATTCAACCTGTACTCACTAGTCTGTTCCATCCATGGATGTACAGTATTGATCGGTAGGAAGGACTCTACCGAGGAACCTAACATGGACGTCACTTTTTTGTAATAGTAGAAGCAGCATTGTGTTGTTTATCTTTACATTCTGTCTATGTTTAGGACAAAGAGATGAGCTGCAGGATGTTTGTTCAACCTGATTTCTGAATACAGCAGCTTAAGTCTTGCACAAAGATGATATTACAATATACAGTACTTAACCCATAAAGACCCAAACATCCACCATCTACCTAAACCATCTACTGATCTAAACTGTTTAATGCCCGTTGATCCACTAATCCTACTAATACATGGATATAATTGGTGTAAAATACAGTTTGTCATCTTTTCATGGTCATCAGATATGATTCATTTGGACGTTCAGAGGCTCCACAGTGAATGTGGAAACACCATCATCTTCTACAACATTAATTCACCAGTAAAACCCATGGAGTTGGATCAACGACATTGGATGGACACACTGGGTTTATGTTCAGTTAATGATAGATTTTGTTGAAAAAGCCACGTTTTCTTCATTCTTCTCTGTTTCTAATATCATGACAGTCAACTTTAACCTGAGTGTTTATGAACATCTACATGATCAGTGAATTAAATATGGGAAAATAGTTGATTTTCATTGAAAAAATGCAAAATACAGAGAATAAAATTAGAATAAATGGTGATAAATCACTTAAGAAAGGTTAAATAAAGAGAAAAAAGTCATTTGGGACCAATCACAAAAGTAACACTGGGTCTTTATGGGTTAAACATGAACTGGACAACTTAAACATAGGACTATGAGGAAAACTCTTAACATTTACAGTAAATGTTTCTACAGTCTGCATTTTTAACACACTGATAATGAGTCAACAAGAGGAGGTTGTGAAACCTCAAAATGAGGGAACCATGTTTTCAACAGCACACCTGGGGCATCTCTAATAAGTTAAATGGACAGTAAATCGGTTCATGCAATAAACATCTGTCAGACTAACACATCATCAGCCATTGTCACAAAGCAGCCACCTAATATGTTCACTGAGGTGTGAATAATTAAACAGAGAACAGGTGAATGTTGTCTTTCTCTTATTTCTGCTAATGTTCCTCAAACCAAAATACATCATGGACAGTTGTACTTTTACAGCATCATTCATCGGATATTATTAATGAAGTGTTTTGTAAACATTGTAGACATCAGTAAGCCTCAAAAGCCTTAATCAACTTATTGTCTCTTTTGCACTTGACAGCCGGAACGCTTTTTCGTGAATCATATTTGATACAGAAACAAGAGGCCATGTTAATGGGATTTGTACGGGGTGTGGAACAGGCCCCAGGTGGAAAAAGAAGAATACTACGTTTAATATTTCTAAAAATACTTCACCCAAGCCGCTAGATGATTAAGCCGATGCAGAATGAAGACTTTATTGCTCTACACACGTCGTCACACACATACATGTTCTAGTTCATTTATGCCCTCCTTTTCTTTGTTTGTTTTTCAGGTTTTAATCTCGGTGTAATGTAAAACAAGATGATACATGGATCCCACTGAGCTTAATTTAGCCTCACTATCTAACATCTTCTGCTTCACATACAATCTGTGTTAATGTAATTTGTTTCATTGTCCTGGGATATTTTTGTATGACTTTTGAAGTAAAATGAATCAATTTGATTATCATATTTTACCTGTGTAGTTTAGTTATTATTATTACACTAATGATGATACAAGGAAGAGCAACATTCACTGTAAGTAAAGGCTCATGTTAAATATTAAACCTAGTTATTTCTACTATGGGGGACGTTACATAGGTCTGGTAATTTTTTAATTTTTAAAATTTTTTCAGTTTTTATTTTCTCTGAGACCCCCTGATAATGTGTGAACATTTGTTGACTTTAAAACAATTTCCCTGAATCCCATAATATCTGATGCAATGCACTGAATGTGTCATACTGTTCAATGTAAGAATAGTCAATATGTCATGATCAACTTTTATTCTGACATGTTTAAACAAATATGATATACATTTGTACTAATACTCATTATAAATACCATTAACTGAATACTGTTTAATATGGAATCATCTCCAAGACTCATTAGAAACCACTCCGATGCCATTACTTGCTATGAGGTTATTGACCAATAAGTAAAGCTAAGCTTGTACTTTCACACGGCGTGTCTCGGCAGGTTCCGGCTCTTTTCTCGATCATTAAAGTCACATAAAACCGTAAGTAGGACTCCCTTGAGTGGCAGAAATGGTTTCACCACTTCCCTCTAATGACTTCCAAAGTCAGGCTCGGCTTCTTTAAGCCCATTACTTTCTCACCTGAGCAGCTGGATTGGAGTCAAATTTAGGATGATAATGATAACGGTGGGCCTTTTGTATTCGAAGATTGCAGTTTCCAGATTGGTGGGTATTGGACTTCTTCTTCTGCAACAGTAATGAAAAACAAAACAGCAAACCTACGAGCTGCAGTGTTCTGGTCAGGAGCTGCCGTGCTGTTATTTCTATTTGTGCACAGGAGTTATGAGTCCTTGTTTTTTTTTTTCATGCAGTGCATTGTTGCTTCATTTATTTTTCATGCCTACTTGATGATTTAATATACATAAAGAACATATTCATAGAAGCAGGTTACCTAAACATAATATACTAGCACCATAATTTTGGAGCTGACACTGTTAGTGCAGTTTGGCATCCTCGTGAGGCAGGAAATTGTTTCCTGGGTATAATTGGCTTCATGCTCAAAATTGTTTTCAGCGCCTTACTTTTGGGCTTCTCCTTATCCTCCTCACAGTCTTAGAGTGGCTGAAGGCGAAGTGTTTGCTCAGCACTTCAGAGCAGGCAGGATTCCATCCCTATGGTGTGTCATGAATATTTCACTATATTGTTACGTAATTTACGCCCAGGGATTGAGGTTGAAAGCTCCCTCTCTGCATCTACTCATCACTGGGTCCAGTTCTTGGTCTGTTTTCATCAGTTGGGTCTTCATATTGCTTTATAAGCGTGAAAAAAACGGTACTGGCACTTGAAGTAATTAGCAGTTGGTTGCTTATGGTACTCAAGACAGACTGAGTGTTAATTAAAGCCCCATGCTTTTGATTGTGTCTCTTGCACATCACGAAAATCAGCTGCACTGACTGGCTTGAGGGATAGTGCTGCAGCAATCAGAAATTGCAGAAGCATGCAGTGTGTTTCAGGTATCGAAGTCGACTTGCTGAGACAATCATAAGCTTTCAGACAAAGAGGGGGGTAGCATGAGCAACTTCCACACAGCAGCTTTCTAAATTAGGTACAAACTGGCACAGTCAGTCTGCAGGACTTAGTCTTTTCTCTGTGGAGGAGTAAGCTTGGGGCTGTGGAGAGGAGAAGGTTGGGAGGAGGAGAGCAGAGGTGGTATCTAGGTACTGTGAGCAGAGTGAGGAGGGTTAACTTGCCTGTTGTGCTGTCTGTGAAGCAAAGACCTTGCACCCCCCCCCCCCTTCCCTCATTAGAGGCAGAGGCCCTCAGGCACAGAGCCTTCCTCCCCCTCAGCATTTCACTGTGTTGAGACAGGGCTCTTATTGGATTACCCCATCAGCCAACAGTGAGCATACGGTGAAAGCTTTAAAGCTCTCGAAAATATGCACACATCGGCTTGTTTTCCTTTCACTTTGAAACGGTCAATCAATTCACTAAGCTATGAAGGTAAATATCACTTTCAAACATTGTCAGATAAATAAAAAAATAGAGTCATTGAAATAAAAAATTGTGTATGTGAAATACTTCTTGAAAGCTTTAGGTTTATTGAAAAGGATACAGCTACATAGACTCCATTCTGAAGCCAAAATCTGCCATTTATGCAATCACGGAACATGACAATGACCTTGTGGAGGAAATATCGTGGTCTGTAACTGCGGTCAATGAATTGCAATAATTTTATGCCAGCACTGAACTGTTTAGATGCTACCAAGTACTGAAACACACATAGTCTTTGTCTATCAAATTTTGAAGAAGTAAAAACATGGTGTCAGTGAGTAAGCATGTAATATACACAGTATGTGCTCAAAGTAGACCAGTAGTGAATTTCACCAAATCTAAAGAAACAACTATAGTTTTGAGCAGGAAAACGATGATAACTGATTATTTAGCTGGTACTATATGGACAAAAATACTGGGACACATCACATCTACAGCTTTTTGAACTTCCCATTATCTTTGATGTGAAATATAATCATAATAAAAATGCTCATGTCAGTTGTTGTCAATAAATATCATTATACGTGTCAAATCATTATTTCTCTTAAGTTTAAAGACTGATTTCTTTTCCTGACTGAAAGTTGAAGAAACCAGATGGTTACTAATTTATTGTTGAGTGAAATGAACCAAAAATAAACTCTGAAGCATTACAAAGTGGAGATGACAATGCAAACAAAATAAGCTCTAAAGACAAAAACTTTATTGCATTTATTTATCACAAAATAAAATTATCTTATGGTATTTGTCATTTCTGTTTTGCAGCCCAGTCCCTGGTTAGCAATGAAACGCCAGAATTCAGTGTGTCCCAGTACTTTTGTCCATATAGTGTGTAACCTCTGCTCTGTCCCCATATAATATTGAGACTGAAACTTTATCAAATATGTCTGAAAATAACAGCCATCCACTTTATTATAGATTGGAAAACTGTTGAACTCAACATCTGAACTCAAACTCAGAAGTTAATCAATAAATTATGGTCTATATCTTTTAAGCAAATATTTTCCTCCATGGTCAGTATTTACAGCTTAGTTCCAACTTGGTGTCGATTAAAGCTGCAGGAGCTGAAATCAGGGTTAAAAACGGTAGAAGTTGAAAACATACTTTTCTTCTGCAGCTCTCTCCTGTTCGTGCAAATCAAGATTTAATGTTAATACCAACATTTCGTGCTGGTACGGAAACATGAAACAAGTCTACAAGCTTCTGCTCTGAGACGAAGAAGGCAAGAGTTACGTTCATGTTGCATTGGACAAAATCTGATCATCAATTGTTAAATACAGCTGCCAGTCATGTACAGTATTTAATGACTCTCCCTGTCTGAAAAGGCCTGTCATAACACAAAATCTTAATATCACAATGAAAACAGAGGCAGTAGATTCTTAAAGTCAAGTCTTATGTCCTCTCAGACTACTTAAGATATACTTAAAGGTCATTATGGAAGTTTTTCCTAACGATGCGAAAAAATGATCAAGCGCAGCTGTTTTAATCAGTATCCACTAATCAAACGTACTAATATCTCATTATTTAGCTGCCTAAAATATAATGCTTCACAAAGATACAAAGTACAAACATAAAATGGGCCGACAAATGCAAAAACATTGATAAATCGAACAGGAGCGCTAACATTTCTCTGTGAGTTCATGTGACTTACTATTGATTGGTGCAGCTCTAAACTCTGTATGTGATCCTTGACTTAATCATATAAGTCTGATGATTTTATTTTAACAAACCCGACCTTTATAGACATGGTGGTTAAAATGAGTTTCATTATTGAAGTCTTTTTAGGTATGCACATACATGGCTTTGCTGTAATGTTTGCCAGTAATAGGGGTACTGGTTTTATATAAGGGCACCATACCAGCCTCAGTTTAGTACAGCTACACAACATATTGACTTGTTAACGCTTTATTACAACCAGACAGCGTTCCCGACGTGTGCCCTGTCACCTTCACGGAGCCTCAGCTGACTGGAACTGGCTGGTAATTGAGGATAAAGGTCTGGACAGGAGAATTGATTCCTGCTTAACTCACTTTCATTCTATGCCACATGTAACACACACTATGGCTAAGTTAGCCTGTTCCCACTCATGCCCAACAAATCACATGTACGTGCGAAAGTCCCTGCATCCATAAACTGCAACAAAACAAACAAGGAAGTGAATCAAATAATAAAAAAAAAAAACAGCCCGGAGCAACTGTTTTCAACATGTTCACAGACCAGCGGGCTCCGTGTGGTTGTATTGACGCCCCTGACTTTAACAACTAAGCACATCTAATCCATGATGCCGTCTTTCGCGAACTCTGGTTGCAAATGTCCCCATCTACCATGCTCTGGTGACAGAGGAGCAGCTCCTTTAGCCCAGGATTAGTTCCGACTCGACTCACTTTGCCCACCCAAAACCCAAGCGGTCAATTCCCAGGACAGTCACGGGCAGAAGCCTGCCCAGAACCTGGCCTTTTGATTCTCGCCTTGCTCTGTTTACACTCTTTCTTCTGGTGTTTGCAAATCCCCCTGCAAGCAACGCGACCACGCCGCTGGTAATCACCAAGCACAGCGTCAAAAAGCTAGTGTTCAGCAGTCGCCTCCTGTGTATTTTCCTTCTCGATATGTTGGGCTCACTCAAGTTAATTTCTTGCATTTAATTAGTCTGCACTAGTAAGCCTACTGAGGAGAAGCTGTCAAGAGAGGAAAAAAAAAAATATAAAAAAAACCCTTCTTTCTTTTTTAATGTATGGAAGCAAGTGTCACAGTCCTGAAATCAAAAGAGACATCGAAGAGAACAACGTAAACACACAGGCTCTGCTCATGTTCGCCACGTCGGAGCTGTCACTATCACAGTTGTTGCCAATTTCGAGGCTTGGAAAAAAAATTTTGATGAAATTGCGCTACCCTGCTTAGTCTGTCCTCCTAAAGAAAGAAAACACAAACATCGACAGAATCCTGCAAACTGTGCACAGGCATCGGATGGTTTCCTTGAAAGGAGCGTGGGATTAAAGGCTCCGAGCTGTCTCACCTGCATAATCTCACTATCAACCCACCGATCCATCACCGTCCTGCGGCGGCGCTTAAAATTTACTCAGACTTTAACAAAGACCTGAATCCAGAAGGAAGGGGGAAAACAGGAAAGCCCTGCTAGCTCAAACAGATCTACATGAAAAGTAATCAATGCTGCGATGACAGCCCCTGTATCGATTGCGGGAGAGTGATTTTTATTATTTTTTACTTGAGTGGCTAAAGTGACAGTGTCAGCGGGCGGAGGATGAGTGATGGATTGAGCGCTGGCTTATTTGTTAATTGTAGTTTCTGTGCGCTTTTTTTCCCCTCAACTCTAATAAATACAAAACGCATGAGCAAGGAAAGGTCAGCATCATAAAATTTTCATAAAGTCACTGTAGAATTGCTAGAAGATGTTCAGGGGACTGTTCTGTCAGCCTAATGCCAGCCGATATCCTCGCCCCCCCCTCCCTCTGCAGGGACACAAAGAGAAAGTTTGGCTGCCTTCAGGCTAAGCAGCTTGGACATCATCCAGTTTTCCAGCACATGAGACAACATGGCGGCTCCCATGAGTCACTGCTGTGTCGCATAAAGGGACTCACTTTCTGGTCAGAAGCAGTTGGGATTTGCCATAAAAATGAAAATTCAAGCTATAAATCTGGAATAAATATGAGGATGTCAATGCTACACATTAAATACTGATTAGGTTTGTTTTGATGTTACACTGTGGAAACAGTGGAATTATTCACTCAAGAAAAAAAAAAGAATTAAAAAAAAAGGATAAAGAGGAATTTTTATTTATTTTTTTAATCACATCAAGCAGCTAATCTCATTTTAAGAAAATCTTAGACTGGACCAGTAACAAGCTAAAACATCAGTCTGTATAATAACTCAGTTAGAGGAAGTCTGGTTTCCTTATTTTCAGAGACGACTTATAAAAAGTTATAGTTAAGGCTTTTTGTCTTATTCTATCAAGGATTTTGTCACAGTTTCAATGTCACGCTGTGAAAAAAACAAAGTTGGTACTTGAGATGTTTTTGTTTTTTTTAATGACCTTCATTGGATTACCACATATCCCTACAGAAAAAAAAAAAAAAAACCTGACTCACTTGCTGAATCCATAGTAATAACATGCACTGATGCTACACATAAAAAACTGTTTTGTAATAGAAAAAAAATGGCAATGCTTGGTGACAGATCTAATTATGGCAAGTTCTGATCAGATGTGACAGTTTTCTTAAGGTTACTTTGTTCATTTCATTCATTCATTTTCTGAGCTGGTTCACCCTGGACGTGTCACCAGTTCATCACAGAGCTGACATATACAGATGAACAACCATTCACTCTCATATTGACACCTGCGACTGATATAGATTGACCAATTAGCCTATTAGTGCATGTCTTCAGATGGTGGGAGAAAGCCAGAGTACACAGAGAAAATATGCAAACTCCACACAGAAAAGTCCCCCCAGGACCCTCTTGCTGTGAGTTGACAGTGCTAAACACTCTGCCCCCATGCCGCCTTTAATTTAATTTCAAGTATTTGCACATTTCACACAATGAAATGATAGAAAGTAAACACATTGAGCAGGAATATGACTTATGCATGTATTTCCCTTAATATTTACTCATTCTTTTTCTGAACCTCTTGGTCCTTGTGAGGGTCACAGGGGTACCAGAGGACGGCCTGGATACAGATGGGTGAAGGTGGAGGACTTCATCACAGGGCTGACACCACCCCGTAATAATCATAATAATCCTCTAAAAATCATGTAAAATCATGTAAAAGTCCGTTTTAATGTGGTCAGATAGTACTTCCTTTGCTTTAACCCTTAAAGACCCAGTGCTACTTTTGTGTTAGCTCCAAAATGGATTTTTCTCTCTATTTAACCTTTCGTAAGTGATATATCAGCATTTATTATGGTATTATCCTCTGTATTTTGCACTTTTTTCCTGTAAATCATATATTTTCCTATATTTAATTTAATTTATAATTTAGGTGTTCATGAAAACATTTATTAATTCAAAGGTTATTTTATCAAAGCACATACAACTGGAGTAAAAGTGATTTTTTTTCAGTAAATATTTGATTAACTGAACATAAACCCAGTGTCTCCATCCACTGTCATTTATTAAATTCCATGGGTTTTACTGGTGAATCGATGTTGTAGAAGATGACGTGCCTCTGAACGTCCGAATGGGTCATATCTGATGACCACGAAAAGACGACAAACTGTATTTTACACCAATTATTTACATGTATTGATCGGATTAGTGGATCAACAGGTATTAAACATTTTAGATCAATAGTCGGCTTTGGTTGCTGGTGTAGATTTGGGTCTTTATGGGTTAAAGGACCCGCTCTATGTACATGACACAGACTGATTTACCTCTGAGTGAACGTCTAGAAAGTAAGAAAAACTTTGAAAAGCAGCGACAGATTGATTCCAAAATGGCTTTCAGTGACGTCAGCTGTATACACACGATTCACCAGGTACAGTCCTTTCGGTAAAGTTTAATTACTCTGCCATATGTAAATACATCTTCTGATTAAACATATAGACACTCTCTCACTGTTTACTCAGCCTTGCACCATGTGGGTCTAATGAGAACAGTGCTGCTGTCATGAATTTTTATTAATGAATTGCGACACGAGTTGTATTGAGCTTCTCGGCAGAAATCGTTGAGATTGATTGACCTAATCTTACTCAAAGTCTCCAAATATATTTAAATCAAGCTCCGGAGACATAAAACATTTTTCTAAGCTGTGGCTGCCGAAACAGCAATTATGAGCTGTAAAATATTTACCTGTCATTTAGTATTTTACAGAAATGTTGGGGTTTTTTTTTACAGAAAAAAAAAATAATGGGTGATGTAACTTTTTGTATTTCAATACTGCAGGTGGGGTAGATGCAAAAAATGACGTGAAAAGCACAAAAAAGATGGTTTTATTGACTGTGATGGTTGATACTTACACAGTTTATACTCGCAGTGCTTTTTCCCCCCTCACACATTCATTGTTTTTTATTTTCTGGTGTAGATTTCTGATGGTAATGTCTTACTGCAGATGGTTCTAGTTGCATATGTTTGTTTATATCTACCTGTATTATGGTACCCAGGAGCGCTTCTAGTTTTCTCTTTCTCCAGCACAATCTGTCTCAGACGACACTGTATGGCGCTTTTATAGAAGAAAAACACTATTTGCGTAACTTTACAGTGGTTCCCATTTTCTGACATTAAAACGATGTCCAATGAGACTGAGCGCAAACATAGAGATAGAGTATAGAACCCAATCATGCATGCTGTCCAAATATGTGTACACATTCACATTACCAGCTGGCACAGGAGGATCAATTCTCATTTACAGACTCATTATCATCTCAAGTGCTTCCTCCCTCAGTAAAAACATAATAAATCCTTTCAGTCTCGCTGTTGCTTTGTCACCGCCCCATCACCTTGGTTCTTTAACCTGCAATGATTAAGCTATATGTTTTTGAGACAGTTACCCGGTACCAATACACACCTGGATATTGGCGCTGTGTCTGCAAGTGGGCGCAACAGCATGCCTCATTTTCTGACATGTCTATCTGCTCTGTCTCTGACTGAATACCAGTGTCTGGCCTTGTACAATGCAATTGAAAAATATTGCTATTGATTTTTCAAAAAGGGTGGCATGTTGATAATAGACTTTAGATGATCACATCAGCCTGTGTCTCGGCCATAGTTTCAATTTGTGAACACAAAACAAAAACCTTTCGTGCCTGAGATCTCACCTTTACTTTGGTGACAAACTTTTAACACCACTATCCTTTCACTCATTTTTCTCATGTTTTCTCATGTCCCTGCATGCATATCATCATGATCATTAATTTAATCTAAGACACCGGGTGAAGGAATCTTGACACTTTATAGGGCACTTAAAAAAATACTCTAAAATTCTAAATTTCAACCTTAGTGTGTTATTGGAGGACATAACAAGACTTTATTACTTTATGTAGAAAATCAAGGTTAATGAAGTTACCATATTTGGTTCCTTACCCAGTGGCAAAAAAACCCAACCAAAAAACCCCCAAAGAACTATAAACAAAAAACCCCAAAAAGACAATAGAAGAAAAACACATGTAAGATGAAAGAAACATGCATTATAGAACATTCCAACAACATAAGTGCTGATCCAGACACCTGTCAACATCCACATTATCCCTTTGAACATCACTGCTTACATTAGTACCATTACTTCATGGTACTGAACAAAGCAGGTACACTCACTGTTCATGCAGAGGTGGACCTTACAG
>JAPQRQ010000026.1:10661805-10676644 GCA_037367365.1 Apogon talboti | reverse complement strand
ACACACACACACACACACACACCTCTGTGTTGCTTTGATTCCAGCAGTGGAGCTAATGTTTCCTTCACCAGGGCTCATTAGGTTGAGAGACAGATTGAAGCTGCAGTTGATTCTTTGAAAGCAAAAAAAAAAAAAAAAAAGGGCTGTTGGTCTGACCTACGCATGGTACTCTTTTTTTTTTTTTTAAATCTTTTCTCTGGTGCAGCAGTATGGAAAATTAGTTTACACTCAAGTGGCAATATCATGTAAGTCAAGTGGAATAGTCCAGTACAACACTACTGACCAATACAACCAGGTGATTTTAGACGCCCTCTGGTTTTGTCTTCTGCCTCTACCAAAGCAACAGCAATTAAAAGAGATAGCCTCCATTTCTGCTGTAATTACAAGCCACAATTTATGGTATTACCAAGACGTTTGTGGATTTGAGGGAGCTCTGAGTAAACCTGAGCCTTTAAGGTCCATTTAAGCTGGGCTCTCTGGCCACAGAAACACCTTCAACAGCACTCCCAGAGGTTTCCACATCAGAAAACCTCCGGTATGCCTCCTAGACAAAACAGGCTCCCAGTACTTGAGAAGGTGTAACACTTAGGCGAAGGGTGTAAAATTGATTTCACTGAATTAGACTTGATTTCATCACTGTTTACTTACCTGGGGCGACGAGAATCTTTACAATTCAGCCTAAGAAGCCAACAGATAGAGCTACTGATGAAAAAAAAAAACCCAAAAAACGCAGAATATTAAAGAACAAACCCTTGTGAGACTATTATGTATGAAGATTATGTAAAAAGCTTACATTTCATGTCAGGATTAATATTAATATGTTCTTGGCAAGAACACATATTCTCAATGACTGTATCAAAGTGATTTTCTGCCTGTGTCTGTGATTCAAGTCTCAAGTTTTTATCTGTGCTGAACTCCAAAAAAAAAAAAAAAAAAAAAAAGATAAGCTACACAATTCCTTTTCTGTTTCTTTCTGTTGGACAAAGGCCCAGGAAACTGTGAGAACAATGACATTGATATGGAAACATCCCATACCTGCACAGCTTAATGAGAGACAAGGAACTGCATTTGTTTCCCTGGTGTTTGAGTTGCAGATTCTCACTGCTGAGCTGATGTTGGTGAACACTCAGTACTTTGTGACAAGATAGTTTTACTGCTACTTGAATAATTGGACAGACAGATAGGGAGTGTGGGCATTATTGTGCCAAAGATAATCATATTTCTTCCTACCAAAGGCCCCCAAATCCGCAATGGAATAAGTATGTGCAGATAAATTATAAAATATACATCAGTAAAATTAAGTTTAATTATCAAAACACAATAATGACTTGTTCCTGCTCAGATAATCGGCTCATTTCCATAAATGTATGGTTCCCTTAACATTATTGACGAGCGCATAGCGATGTTGAACAAATGTAAGCAGTGTTGAATTATGATTTGGAATAAATGTGCAGTCATGCATTCCGCGGAAGTGATTTATATTTTCTACCCTTCAGCAGAAATATCAGCAGAGCTATCGTTTGTTTTTCCTCCTCTCCCTAGTGCACTATTTACCAGCTGGGAGGAAGTAAATCTCTTCATCGAAATCAATTAATCAAACACCAAACCACAGTTTACTGATACGATGAGGACAGACAACACCCTTCTAATCACGAGTGTACTCAAAAAACAAATGCACTGGGAAAACAAATTAGCCTAGGTTAAATATTGTAACCTTTATCATGGCGGCTGAATGCAAATTAAATTAATTTGATCCATTTCAGAGCCACATAAAACATCCAAGGTGAACAGGTGTAGTCGTGACTGACTTGTTCTGTGATTTACAAGGGTAAACTCATTAGCCATTTATCCGAAATGTCTTTTGTCAAGTACATCAGTAATGACAGCTGCAGGGATATCTACAGTGCAATGCAAAAACCAGTCAAGAGTTTTTATTATTTAAGTAAATTTCAACTCCATCTTGTTAGAATTCATTCGGAGGCAAAACACATGTTGTCAAAGGTTTCAAGTGACATTTCCCAAACACCGACCTGAACATGATCAGAATATTTATTACAGCGTATAGATGTATAGACGTTTTCACTCACACACTGAATCTACTGTACGCACACATCCCAGATCTACTTTTAGGTACACCTACTCAGTAACCTATACCACACAGGACTCGCTGTTGCCTCGGAAACCACCTGATACAGACTCACCGCATAAGGATACAGATACGGTCCACAGGGATCTCCATCATTGCTGACTCCAGCGAATATTCTGCTTTTGCTTTATCGAAAAGGTGCTGCACAAAGGACATGTTCACAGATCCAACAGCAGATGTATTCTTTTATCCATTACGCCTATAGACAGCATTTTCAATAAAATACTCAAAATGCATGAAATGTTGTTCGTCATGAGAAACGTCAGGGCTCCTGGGTCTTTGAGGTGGCTGAGTCAGCTGTGGCGATGGACTGGAGTACCTGTTGTCCTTGCACTTACCTAGCTATTTGTCTCTCAGTCTCCCTGAAGACTGCTATAAAACGCAGAGCACAAAATACTGTACATGCTTAAGTTCTGAATTTTTATTTTATTTTTTTTGAGAAAGCTTCCATCAGCAAATATGAGATTGCTTCATCTTAAAACTCACAGAAAAGAGGCAAATACTATCTACCCAGACTCATCTCCCAGTGAATTAACACACAAGTTTTATTATTTTGTGCCTCATACGAGTTTAGGAAGTGAATCCTGAAGGAGTGTCTGCTGATGGGAAGCAACAGCTCAGAGTAGTACATGTCTCTGTGAATTTTTCCACACTTTACTCTCATTCTAATTAAATCTTTGTCTGACATTTGCTCTTAGGAGTAGGACTGCATTAAAATTTGTTGTTGAATAGTGTTTTTAATGATACTGCACATTATTGTGTTTGGACTGAAACCATGAAGGGGCACAGTGATGTTTGGGTGCAGTATGATATTAACCATACTTTGGATGGATAATACTGTCATGAAATGGACAGTTTACTTTTGATATGTGTATTATTGCTATGAAATGGACAGAATTTATTTTGATATAACAATGTTATGAAATAGAGTTTAAGTTTGATGTGTAATACTGTTATGAAATGGACAGAGTTTATTTTGATATAACAATGTTATGAAATAGACGGGGTTTAAGTTTGATGTGTAATACTGTTATGAAATGGACAGAGTTTATTTTAATATAACAATGTTATGAAATGGACAGTTTACTTTGATATAACAATGTTATGAAATAGACGGGGTTTAAGTTTGATATGAAATACTGTTATGAAATGGACAGAGTTTATTTTTGAATAGTATTTTTGTGTTTTGTGCAGGCTTAGTCAGAATTTATTTTGACACGTATAAGATTTGTTATGCTTACTTATGGGAGCTGACATGGGAATTTACACTCTGTAAAAATATAGGGTAAGGGGGCGGGAGTATGTAAGTTGAACTCCTTTTCGAATGTGTTTGTTTTTGTTTTTTTATATTGATTTTCCTTGTTGTATTGGTTTTAAATGTTGATATTGGAAATGAACAATCAATCAATGAAATCAAACCCTTTCTCATACAGTACTTAATCAGGATCGACTTTGAGATTTGATGAGTTGTGAATTTCTAAGTAACAAACAGTCCTGTGCTTGTGTGCCAGGATGCTTACAAATTTACTCAGCTTTTACCTGAATACTTAATGCCATCTCGAGAGCAAAGGCCTTGCCATTCTACTGTGACCTATCTAGATAATGAGGTGGATAACTGCTCATCTCCGCCTGTACTATTTTCGTAAACTCATATGAGGGGGGAAAAAAAAAATAGATGATGCACAAGTAGGTTGTTTTGGCCTTTTTAACTTTCAAAGAGCAAACCTGTCTCATCTGACATATTTATGCTAATGTGGCCCGGTTGTGTACACAGGCAGAGATGCCAATAAAGGAAAGAGGTACATAGGCGGTGGATAATATTGCGTTTTGCGTAGATCATTTTCTCTTCCCGCTGCGCTTAAATCCTTTCTGAATCTGTCAGTCAGATAGCTGCATTGATAGCATATCAAAAGGGAAATGAATGCATGCTCTTCATTTTGTCTGCCCCAGGGATATTCTATCTAAAAGTTGCTGTAAGAAGCCTTATGATATGGAGTGTGATGAAAAAAAAAAATTAGGAGATACATTTTAAGTCACAGTCACAGGGGTATTACCCAAGTTCAGATAACAGCAGCTCCTACTCAGGCAATTCTTTGACTCAGCATGCTGCCGTTGGTGGAATTTAAATCTCCAGTGAAGGGGGAGATCTAAACCTTTCAGGCAGCTGAGCAGCGGCCCTGCTACTCCCATCATTTAGAGCCTTTCAAACTCACATGATTGTGTCTGGGAAGTACATTAGTTCGGTTATGCTTGGGGAAACGTGGGGCCCGGTTTGACACTGTGTTGCTTTGATCCGGCAGCCAGTTCCTGTAGCCCTGAGAGCCGAGTGAAGTATCAGTCCCACGTAGAGTAAACGTGTAAAGCCCGGGATGCAGGAACATCCCCTGTGCTTTTGGCTCAACAATGCGCCGCATGAAGATAAAAATACATAGAGGCTACTCAGGACTGTAAAACAGCCACATTTCTTACATCTAAATCACTAAGTATAACCATCCCATTACAATCCTCTATGTGAATTCTTTGGTTTTGGGCTTTCTGCTCTCACTCTGCATTACCACAGTTTTCTCATTAAATAAGTAAGCGCATATAAAACCCCAATCTTGTGTATCATAATCACAGCACATGTCACTCGCATTTGTTCTCTTAAATTAAACGCATGAGAGACTGCAGTTTGACAAAAACGCAAAACTGGAAGAAACCCACGAGTGACTTTGCACAGAGTGATAACATGATGTCGGTAAGTGCATTGCGTTTTTGTGTAAACGTTGGCTCCATTTTTTCCTCCTCCTCCTCCGCTAATGGCTCCAAAACAACCAGCGGAAAGTGATGCAGTTAAATACGCTGAAAGGACCTGCTTAATCATTTAGGAAAAAAAAAAAAAAAAAGAAGAGTACATTCTTGTTGGCAACGATGATAATGAAGTGCAAAAACCTCTTGCCTTTTTTTTTTTTTTTTTCCCAGAGTGTCTAATGAGAGAGGTGCCCTACTTTAACAAAGAGTCTATCTTTTGCAGCGTGCACACACTCACACATATACACACAAAAAAACACAAGACAAATATAGATAACATAATTAAATCAAACAATGTGGAAGGAAAATAGGAGCTCAGTTAGATGAGAAGCTCAAAATGTTGAACTGGATACTGAACAGCAAAGCCCTGGAGACATTTGAGATGTACAGTTAGGATGATTTCTGGGTGATGGTAGATTGTTATTTTTGTGGTCTGTCTTGGCTGAGATGCTCTGAGGGATTCAGATGTGGATTTGACATCTAGAGTTTTTAATTAACACTCACTCAAATAATAAAAAAAAGCACATTCTTCTGTTTTATCTGCAAAAATGTTCATTTTCATTCTTGTAATTAGAGGAGTTCAAACAGAGTCAAATATTTGAATCCTCACTCAGGCGATTTTCTAAAGTGTTTGACTGTCCGCTGTTTAAGATACTGACTGCATGATTGAGCACGCACTCACCGGTAAAGCAGAATGAAACCAGAATACTGAAATCAGAAAAGGACAATATATATGCATATTGGCAGGAAATGACAGCACCAAAGTCATCTGTCTACTATTTATATGCACATTTTAATTCAGGATCACTGATGTACCTGGACAAGCAGCAAAATATTCTTTTAAAGCTTGCAGGCCACACTGTTCCCCAGTGAAAATTGTAAAACTCGGAGGCAATGTGGGACACTGCCTACTGTATATTTAATCTTAGATTTAGCCTAAAAATGTGTCCCACTTTCTCAATCATTTATAATAAAATTCATTTGTATAGAAGTATTCTGGGGCAGCTCGTGATACTTAACTTGCAATAACAACGGTATTACGATACAGGGCGGCGTCTGAGAAAAATACATCTATAAAGCTAAAAATAGGAATTATGGATTGTTTCTACCAGTTTCACATAATTTGACAACTCATAGGAGATGATTCAACAAAAAAAGGAAAGAAATAGAGTCTACATTAACATTGCCGGTCTTAGCGCTAAATTCTAATTTATAGCTCAAGTCTGATTTTATCGTACAGCTGTTCGCATTAAAATGTAGCAAATGTCAGATTCCAGTGTGAATTGGTTCTGGTCTTGAACTGACCCACATGCAGTCCAATCTAATCCAACTTTATTTATTATGCACAAAGCAACCGTGTGCCAAAGTGCTGCACACAGGAGTAATACTGCACATAGAAATAAATAGGAATAAACAAGTGAATATACAGTATTCTGCGTGCATACACATACATACACACAGAACACTTTCAGTCTGGGTGAAAATCCATGGATTAAAGATAAATTTTAAGATGGACTACCACCTAATCTGAGTCATATATGACTGAAAAGATCAGATAAGGGCCACTATTTCCTTCAATGGGAATGCTGCCTAAGCTCAGTACCTCTTTGACAAACATATACTGAGTACAACCTCCACATCCATGTATATCTGCCATATTTCGGGTAATAGTGACGGAGTTATTGTTGTGAATCTGCAAAGAAATGAATGAAAGATTTTCATAAAAGAACATTGATATTTGGCACCAGTGCGATACATGATAAAACATATTGTGTATATGGCACATATTGTGTATATTGCACAGAATAATATACAGTCAACACATCTGTCCGGTGTTAAACTGATCACTGTGAGAGGATAAATAAACCCAGAACTAAGTTTAAGTGTAAATGGGGTTCAGAGTGTATACCTTACATTGTATACACTGTTAAATGAAGTCAGATATACATATGTAGACACATTACACATGTATGTTGTTGTAATTGTAAGAAATACTTGAATCACCGACTCCAAATTCTTAATGGTACAGGTTTTTTCCCACTTTTTTCCAAAATGCTTGCAGCACCAGCTTAAGATATGAGAGGATTATTTAACCCATAAAGACCCAAACATCCACCATCGACCAAAACCATCTACTGATACCTGCTAATCCACTAATCCTATCAATACATGTAAATAATTGGTGTAAAATACAGTTATTAATCTTTTCATGGTCATCAGATATGACTCATTTGGAAGTTTAGAGTCTCCGTAGTTACCGTGGAAACACCGTCATCTTCTACAACACTGATTCACCAGTAAAACCCATGGAACTGGATCAATGACAGTGGATGGACACACTTGTTTTTATGTTCAGTTATTGATATCTTTACAAAAAAAGTCACTTTTTGTTCTGTTCTCTCTGTTTCTGATATAATAACCCTCAACTTTAATGTGAGTTTTTATGAACATCTACCTGATCAGTGAATTAAATATAGGAAAAAGCCTGATTTTCACTGAAAAAATTAAAAATGCAGAGGAAAATATTACAATAAATGTGATAAATCACTTAAGAAAGGTTAAATATTGAGAAAAAATCATTTGGGAACTGCCACAAAAGTTGCACTGGGTCTTTATGGGTTAAGGAACATTTTGAACAAGTTTGATTCTATTCTTGGATGTATGATATGTATTTAAGTAGCTGATGCATTGAAGCTAATTGTTTGACAGTCTGATCTACATGTTCCATATTTTGGCCCACCTCCCCATCTTTTACTCGCTTTCGGCTAACTCCATTCACGGCATCGACTGGAATGCCCAACTCAAAATGCATACTGACAGCTCTGAGTAGATTTCCAAGTGTCCTGTTGACAATAAGAGAATTAATATGTGGGAATGAGAGACAGACTCGGTAACAGATTACAGAGAACACCTGTAAGCTCCCTGACCTTGATCACTGCCTCTTTGTGGCAGGTGCCATCATAGCGGTTATTAATAGAATCGCTGCCGACTGCACTCCAGCAGGTCGTCGTTGTCGGAGGTTTTCACAGGCTCTGATCGCTGAAAAGTAATGGCTTTCATTTGGATCTGACAGCTTGGTATTTGCAGGTCCCTCTTGAATTGATAGATTGCATAATTTGGAGTCATTTGTTTACTGAGTCTATCTTGTGTGTGCTGTTTTGCCTCCCTAGAACTGTAAAATAACAGAACAGGAACAGGATATGATTAATAGGACAAGTTGAAATGATAAAGCTCACAGCTGTACAATAATACGTGTGGTCAGACATATTCTCTAGAACATGTCGTGGCAGGTTAATTAAAAGACCTGGCATGAACGAGGACATCAGATGGCAGTAGCATGTGATCCTTGAGGTCAGATTATGCTGACGTCTTGACTCACCCAGGGCTGTTGCTATTCTGTGGCATAATCACACCAACTTGCATGGCAGTCTCCGCACAGACGATAAGCTAATCAAATCCCCTGCCCAAGTAGTCCAGAGGGAATTTGTATATGATGGCAATCTGTGAGCATCTCTTGCAGAGAGCCAAGAGGCTTCGGCAGACATGATCAAAGGATCCAAACTGTGCTGCTTTAGGGAGGTACTGGAGCTGAAATAAACACTACAAGAGACTCACCAGTCAACACTGGGAGAGGACGGGTCCAGGACTGAAACCCATCAGCACACAAACCAGATGTGGTGCCTGTCAGGATAATTAGTCTAGTTTATTGTCCTTTCAGAAATTCTCTCTCTCTGTTTGGGGGGACTGTCAGATAGATACAACCACAATAGAAAAGACGTTACAATTAAAGACAGACATTTTACGGCAAAATGTTCCATAATGATATCATTATTAAGAATCAAATATGACAAAATGCAAGTGACAAACAAGTCACAAAGATTTGCTTAACAGAACTACACCTGCAATACCTGCCTCCTCCATCTTCATGATACCAACTCGTATTCACCGCAGAGGTTGGATGCTTTCCAGCAATCAACACTCACAGTGTAGCACCACGCTGAGCTGTTATTGACCTGCCACCTTCCCACACATATTAGTAATTATATTTACATTATAACATAATTGCATTTGATCTTATTAAAAGGGTTACATGTAGTATTGATATTCCAATTCTCAAAATCACGGGGAAGTCATGTACTAGATTAAGGACTAAAACCACCATTGAATTAGCATTATATATCCACAGACTATATCACTCACAGAATAAAGTATAAAGCTCATTGTTTACATACATCTGTGTTATGTCAGAATTACACCGTGTCTTCTAATATTCACCAGCTGTGTCAGCTGATAGTTTACATTATACCTCTGTTAGCTTAGCTCTGGTTTTAGACACAAAACAGATCCTTAGATTTCACAGCGTTACCCTTGTCCATTATTAAGTAACAGTCACGGTAAAACTGCAAATCACCTCCGTTTTCTATATGGTTTGTGTTGTCAATAGCTGCACTACCGATCTGTTTGGAATCGTCTAAACAAGGACAAAGTTTAATCTGAACCTTGAATCAACAAATGGCAAAATTAACAAATCATCATATAATAATTCTAATAATTTAGAATTATTTATTTTGTTCATGAGCTTTATCATCAAACTCACCCATGTAGAAGAAATGCCATGATTTCAGCATCAAACTCCATTCTTTTCATTTACAGCTGTGTCCAGGGTTGAAAACAACTGTGCTTCAAGCCTGTATCACTTTGTCACTTTTTTTTTTTAAACTGTAAAAGTTGTTTCTTAATGGTTCTCATCCATCTAATCTAATGAAACTCTCACGTCATATTTGGATATTGTAAAGTAGAAACACTCTTTATAGCTCCCTTAAACAAGAACTCAAGTTACAACCTTATCCATGCACTTATTTTGTACCCATCAGTCTAATTTTTTCAGTTTTAAATCATTATTGTCATATTCCTTAGATTTCACACACTGCTCCCCTAGTCCATTGTTAAGTAGAGGCCGATCTTTTCTTTGAGGATTTTTTTTTTTTCCTGTCTGTAGAAACTCAAAATGACTTCCACAGACACAGAGAACAGAAACCCATAACCCAGACTAATATGTTTTTTATGTACGTCCTTCATGTCAAGGTAACCCACAGCATCCGGCTTTATGGGTGAAGAGAGACGCATCAGGCTTGGAAGAAATAGTGCTGCGATGGCTGGCAGCGGGTCCATGAATACACACTAGCCAACAGATATTAGCCCACCATGCTATGAGCCTCTCCCTTAAGAAGTGTCACTTGTGTTTTTGTCTTTTCCAATAAACTTTGGAAACAAATTGTCCCGCGATAAAGTACAGACCTAAGACTAAGCTTTTGAAGCATACATACAAATGCTGAGATTCGTTCTATGTATGCTGTATATTTCATTCAAGGCTGCTTGATAGGGTTGACATTGAATACATATAAAGTTAAGTTTGTTGCTGAAACTGTAGTAAAATGAAGAATCAGTGATGTGAGTTTTCTTAAACATCAACTGCAAAGATGTAAACAGACTGATTTTTTTTGTCACATTTCATTGGGATGGGTGGGCAGTGTTTTTTTTAATCTTACCGCTATAAAGTCATACATGTGGCCTCCGATTGGCAGTCGTGTGATGACAGAGAGATGGATGTCTGCACTAAGGTTGACAGATTGAGAGCACATATACAGCCTGATGCAATCAACAGCAATATATGGTTGTCTGTTTTCGCTTTGCTCCTATTCTTTTACAGTTCAAAAGCCAAACAAGCACAAACAAACAAAAAGCAGAAATATATTCGTAATTTGACCCCTTAGATCCTAGTTTCTTTTTTCATGCTCGCTTTTTGCTATTCCGAGCTCATTTTAGTGACAGATAAGCCAGAATGAGTGGCATGTGGTATTTCTTGCCATTTGGTGGGAGTAGGGGGCCATATTCATGCTGTGACACATTGCTGCTTCAGTATAGAATTAAATGTATTACTGCAGCCCAGCAGTATGCATTTCTGCTGAGCTGTAAGTGCATACTGCCTCTTGTTACGACTGAAATTTATGTTGGTATGTAAATAATTAAAGAGCTGTGTTTGTTCTGCAGTATTCAAGATCATGTGGAGTGCTGGTATCGCAGCGTGAGCATTGCATTGGTTTTCAAGGAATGTAATGGTTATTAGGTTAGGTACTGGTGCCTTATTTTGGCCAGACAGGTGCAATGTGTGGGAGAGAAGGTAAGGTAGAGAGCCTCATGGGATGTGTAAAATTGGCAAAGTGGTAAACCGTATAGGACCTTGATGGATGGCTTGGAAGAGGGAAGCAGGGTAATATTTTGGGAGGGGAAATCTCATTTTCTCCAAGCTAGCATAAGGGAGCACTAAACTCAATCAAACATAAATGTAATCAAACATGTCATCGCTCTTTGTAGTCGTGCAGGGAGTTTTCTGACCACAGCCCACAGCGCTCTCTGCCTCTCCCTTCCTCGTGCTCTTCATCACTCCATAAACAAAGACACAACAGTCAGAGTAGTTAAGGTCACCGTGAGGTTAGAGCGAAGAGGTATATAAGAGAGGCACTTTATTGCTTCTTTTTGATATAATAATTCTGTTTTATCTTACAGACTTAACTTCACTGCAAGGTGATGTGGGAGGTGAGGCAAAGCCAGATCTCAGACCATAAAGACTGTTTTTTTTTTTTAGGATGAACACATTAAATTAACAGGCCTATTTTCTAATAAAAACAGATGCTATAAAGGGTTTATAGACCGGAACTAAAGATTTAATTTGATTTAAAAATCACAAATCATTTATAGATCGGTTGTAAATTGTGAATAAAAGCAATTTATAGGTTGTCAGAGAATGACAGGTCATATATTGATGGTGTGGAAGTGACACAGATTATGTCTTAGGTATTGATAGTAAAGCATTCAGTCTGCATGTAGTAGTAATAAACCTTTAATAAATGCTTAATAAACATTCATAAATATTATTCCAACAATATATTTTTGTAAATATTATAGTGGATGCCTGAAGAAATAAGTAGCTACAATAATTTGGACTGGGCTAGACTATAATAGAATAGAATAGAACAGAATAGAATAGAACAGAATAGAATAGAATAGAATAGAATAGAATAGAATAGAATAGAAAAGAAAAAAGAATACAATACCACTCTCACAAAGACAGAACATTTTTCTCACCATCAATAAATCAATAAAGTATTAGTAAATGAAATATTAAACATTGATGAAGCTATTTGTTATGACTCATTAACCCTTTATGAGAAATGCCCTGTAAGTATTGTCATATTTAAAGTTTTAGTGAGTCTAATGCAAAGAACAGACATCCTTTCAGTACCAAAACAACAACATGGCTGCAGAAGGTCCGATAGAACCCAGACAGTCTGTCGATAAGTATGTTCCATGTTTTGAGTACCTCAGCACCGAGCATACATTATGTCTCCAGGGGAAACTGCATCATGAGAGCGTATCGATTAATGACGCTTCCATTTGTAAGTCTTTACAAGCTCTGAAGCTGTTTTCATCTCTAAATAGCCTCTGCTGATGTCAAGACAATGTGGCAGCCTATGGTGATTGGTCGTCCAGAGTAATGCTGTTGTTGCTGTATTTACAAGCAAGGTTGTTTCAACTACTCCATCTGTGGTTGTACGGTCTGAGAACATGACTGGTGTGTTCAGTCGGGCATGTCTGAAATACGACTGGGCGGTCTGAAGATCATAGGATGATCTTTTGAGGTCGCCTGAATCACCATTTTCTCACCTTTTACAAAACGTAGAAGGTTTTGTAAACCTTTGTACAGTTTGTTGTTATCTAACTGGAAACCCTGTCTGTTTTTGGGCCATATAATGGAAAGTCATGATAAAATAAACACCTTTTCCTAATTGTACATCCTACACATGTGTGTTTAACATTAATTACATGGACTGAGGCCTAATTTGTCTCCACTGGAGTTTTATAATGTACCAAAGACATTCTACACTCTACCATCTCTGTAATGCATTTGTCCAAATCTGACCAAAGTACCATGCCTAAGTTCAGACCCGGACCTGCATTCATTCATTACCACTTTCATTTGCCATCATTGTTTTCTAAGCAGCAGCAAAACAACACATTTCACAAACTCTGCATTTTAACACAGTTTAAAATTTTAATGTAAAATGCTCAAGAATCACTACTATCCACAGACTTACATCCACACTTTAGCCTATTAACATTAACATCTCATGGAGCAACACTCCATGTACTGATAATGGGCCAATGTACAAAGAATGGCAACTGAGTAGGACATTTGGGACAGTGCCATTACTTGTTAAATCCCTCCGAAAAGGAGACCATATGTCAAATTAAGATCAATCACAAAATTACAGAGGTGAGATCATCCAGTTCTAGTCTAGGTTGCAATTAGTCAGGATATCTGATGACAGAATACAGCTACATTGTTCCTTAATGGATGTAGCTGCTTTGAGAGAGTAATCTATGATGAGTCACTTGCTTAGTTTATAGTTGAAATATTTTAGGCATAATCAACTTCCACTAGTAATTCAGCAGAATCAATAGACAATACGCCAAAGTGACATGGACAATACTTCCTATGAACAACACAGAAACACTGTCTTTTAGTTTTAACTTTGTACTTTTATGTAAAAACATCCCTAATGTTTAATAAAAATGCACACTTCACATTTTAATCAAATAAAAAGCCTTTATATATCATCCAATTCATATATTGTACAATCATGTGAGTGCTTGTTGCAAATAAGACACCTCTGTCTCTAAGACCGGAGACAGTCCTCATTGTCGTCACACATCTTAAACGCAGCGGGCTCTTTAACAGGGGTTGTTTTTTTCCAGCCAACAAAGGCCCACAGCAGAAGCTGATTTTTAAAAGAAGGATTTGCTCAAATTGCAATTTCCCAATGCAGCTGCATGATAAATAATGTTTACCAATGGTCAATTACCATATGAAGGAATATTACTAGCTGAAGCGTAGTTGTGTGCACTGAATAGCAGAGGAAATTGTTTGGAGGTTCACACAAAGGTCGCCATTAAGGATAAGCGAGTTATAAAAGGCTCACAGGATTATAGGTTTGATTTCTCTGGCAGATTTTCTGTTTACTGATGAAAAGCTGAGGTAATCCAAATACAATGATCGCCCTCACTTCCATAAAAACATTCATGGTTAATAACCTGTCTTCGGAAATTACAGATGACATACTGAGCCTAATTTTCAAGGCATTATTTATTTCATAGAAGTTATTATCAAATGTGAGTCCCATAGCATATGATTATCTATGTATTTAAACAAAATCAATGTTCTGCAGCCTTAAATGTTCTGTACTGTGTTTTACTTGCTGCTCACATCTACCTGCAGATTATCACTGTCAGAAAAACCTGACACGTTACCTATCGGTGCATTATTCCCTCACCCGTTACTGATGACACACAGAGCTCCCCTTTCGTTGTCTGGATAACATCAATCGGCTACGGAGGACAATGAAAGGAATTATTGAAACGGCTCTTTGGAGAAGAGCTGGAATCCTTAGAAAACCTCTCCCCATTGGATGGCACATTTCATTTGGGGAACTATTGATAAGGCAGGGCACTGACTTTAAAGAGATTGATTTTAGTTTGAGGAAAAGGTCATGTTTAATGACTTGCGAGTGCTTCATGCCAGCCTTGATATATTCCAATATTAGGCAAGTAAATATGCGTCAGAACACTGTTCAATTAAAGGGAACAAGGATTTAATTAGAGCACTTTCATTCTCCCGTATTCTATCGTAGGCATAAATAATGCAGCCCACTGTCCCCATAGAGCAGCGGTCCCCAACCTTTTTTGCGCCACGAACCAGTTTAATGTTAGACAATATTTTCACGGACCGGCCTTTAAGGTGTGGCAGATAAATACAACAAAATAAAAAGATACGACCGGCAAAAA
>JAPQRQ010000026.1:10627306-10637782 GCA_037367365.1 Apogon talboti | reverse complement strand
CAGTGTCTTGCTCAAGGACACTTTGACATGTGACAGTCGGAGCCAGGATTCGAACCGCCAACCCTTCGGTCATTGGATGACCCGCTCTACCAACTGAGCCACAGCTGCCCCACAATAAGCACAATAAGCAACACATTCAACTATCCTCTTTTCTATCATTATTTAACATTATGCGTTTTTTTTGGATTATTTCTCCATACTGCTCTTTCTCTCTATACCAGGGGTATAGAGTTCAGGGGCCACATTCAGCCCAGTATGACCTGAAGTGGACCGGACCAATAAAATAATAACAGCGGAAAAAAGTTTAATTACATTGTAATAATCTTTACATCTACAAAGTTCCATTAAAAATGTGAATAACCTGAAATATCTTAACAAAATATAAGTGCAATTTTAACAATATTACGCCTCTGTTTATCATTTACACATGTAAATTACAACTTAAAAGTAAACAAAACATTTAGTAAGATGCAGAATATTAGTAAAATTACACTGACTTCTCTTGAGACATTTCAGGTTGTTCATATTTGTTCAGATTATTCACATTTTCTGTAAAAGGACGGTTTCTAAATGTAAACATTTTCATATAATTTTACCTTTTTATACTAAAACAGAGAGAACAATTTGGAATTGTCATTATTTATAGGTTATTATGATAGTATTTTACTGGTCTGATCCACTTTAGATCAAATTGTTCTGTATGTGGAACCTGAACTAATATGATATTGACATCTTTAATTGTTAATATCTTCAGTGTAATTTTTGCATTTCACAAATTCACCCCATAGGCCAGATTGGATCCTTTGGCAGTCCGGCTTTGGCCCGCGGGCCGTATGTTTGACACCTGTGCTCTATACAAATGACAGCATTTCTTTAATTAAGACATTTCAAGACATAGGACTGTTAACCAACTGTGAAAATGTCCTTACCATTATAACATGTTCACTTGTTCAGCTTTAACAGACGTGACTCTGCCTTTAACGTCACCACCTGAATCTATCAACCCCAGAGGAAACGGCACAAAAATAAAATGAAATGAATCAGCGTAAAAAGTTTGCCTGAATTTAAAGTAAAACCATGAAGCACTTTAGGATTTCTGGTCAGTGATTTTCCAAACTGTGAAGCACAGAAGCCACAGAAAGATCACAGAAGCTATGTCAGCCATAAATCTGAAATGACTTGAGCAAGCAAAAGTTGAGATTATACTAGACCTACTAAGAGTTTCCTGCTTCAGGAAGCTTCTGAAAGAACCTCTGTGATGACGAGGAACAAAGTGAGCTAAAGCTATTTAAGAGCAGCATTTGAAGAGGAATATAATTGAACTCACCATCTTGAGGAGTTAATACATCGTGAGTGAGATGCTTAACCTAGATATTTTTAAACACAACCGCCTTCTCATTTATGTGCAATCTAAAGGTTATCATCTTATTTTAACACATGTGTCACAGGCAGCGGCATGTATTGCTTTAGATCATGTTCCATTATATACAGTTATCCTTCAACTAGATATTACTGAAATCACTTTAAAGCAACACAGTGAGATAATACTCTATTTATGGTTTCTTGCCTTTCCCTTTAAGCAATAATGTTAATTCTGACAGGAACACTATGTATTATTGCAGCTCTTCAGGAAGATCATCTTGTGCTTATGTTTTCAACACCAAATACATTTCACATTATGTCAGAGACAAGTGTGAATTCATGGACAGATTAGTGTTGCTTTACTGGTGTGGAAAAATACTTCTCAGGAAGTACTCTAGCTAAGCGTGCAATCATCATTTAATAGAACAATGTGCCAACTGTAGAGGATGAAGAACCATCAACGAGTGGCTGAGACATTTCAGCAGATGTTATGTGTCATATTATAATATTCATACTGTGCAGACTAAGAGGATTTACAAACAGTAACCGAGTCTCGCCGTACTTCTTCCCTGTCTCTCGCAGATCCCTCAGGTGAGCTACGCCTCTACAGCTCCAGAGCTGAGTGACAACACTCGCTACGACTTCTTCTCTCGGGTCGTGCCCCCAGACACCTACCAGGCCCAGGCCATGGTGGACATCGTCAAAGCCATGCGATGGAACTATGTGTCCACCGTCGCTTCAGAGGGAAATTACGGAGAAAGTGGCGTTGACGCCTTTATCCAAAAGTCTCGAGAGGACGGTGAGTTTCCATTCACATATTACTTTTCGTTTACACCGGCGTGAAAGTGGTTCTTACTGTGTGGATCTAATTTTATGAACCACTGAACGTATTTTACCCTGACAACTCATATGATTCAATCTTTCCACTCAACAAATAAATTCGGAGAACACCTCATTTGGCAGAACCGCTACGATCACAGGGACTTCCTTGTAAAAGTACGGTAAATATGTACCAAGGACAGGAAAGTAAATTCAACCTGATATTTCCCTGGACAGAAACGCTGTGATCTAAAATGGGTGAAGCTGTGTTAGCTAAGGTTTAATACTTGTAAAATAAAAGTGTACCACTAAAGCTCTGTGTACAAGAATCTAGCCCAGAGGAGGTGAGCTACTACTACTAGTGTTCGTGTCCTACTCGCAATGATGCTTCTCATTTCCACTTCCTACTCTGAGACAGTTTCAGCTTTAAAACATGAAGACTGCCGGGTATGATTAATGCTGAAATATGAATTCCGCTAAACTCTGAACCTATATCTTGAGGGAAAACTTGTACAGTATCTGCAGTGCATTCCATACATAAGGCGGAAATTGATTTTTTTATTTTCAAAACTGTAAGGCTTTGACAGTGTAAACGGCTGAAAAACTGGCCCGAAGCAACGTAACTAGATGGCATTGTACAGTGTGGGGAATACGATCATTTTGGCTCAGGAAGCTGCCGGCACACTCTCGGTCTGACCCTTGATCCTCTCTGAAGCAGAATGTAATCACTACCGACGTGTCCAGTACTCTCTGTGCCACTGCGTCCCTTTCTTTCCTGTACTGCCAGCTCTTAGCGGCTGCCCATCATCAGCTGTCCTGGAGAGGCACCAGCAGCAGATTACTCCTGTAGAGCTGTTCAGTCTCTCCAGCTGAGCCACCCTATATGAGGTGGCCTTGAATCGGCCTCCATGAGCCTATTCCAGTGTGATTCAAGTTCTGGTGCACTTCTGCGGAAAAAAAAAAAACAAAAAACAAAAAAAACACATCCTCAACTGCCATTAATTTTAAACACCGTCAACCTAACCCTGCTTCATCACCATTCTAGTGGCTTGTTTTTCATAAAGTCACCAATTATCTTACATTACTTACACAGTCTAGGCGGATCTGCCACAAACATCTCTCACTTTAAGACAGGTGAAGAATCCCCAAAGGCCCCTTCAGTTCTCATCTCCAAAGTCTGCACACGCTTATATTAGATCTAGCTCTCACAGAGTCAAGGACACTTTAAACTCTCCTACTTTTCCTTCTCCCACCTGTTTTCTCTCGAGCCACAGCATTTGTCTGTGTTTTTTTTTTTTTTTCATAATTTCCTAGGATAGTCATGGAGATGCCTGAGGTCACACTTCAAGTAAAAAGTGGAGTTCTAGCACAGTTTTTATTATTTTTATTCATATAATAGAAGAAGTGAAAAACAGCAGAGATCAGTTTTAAAGGTGCTAATTATGAACCTGCATACAGTGGTTGTCTTAACACCTTCAACACCTTAACGTCACATGATGTTGACTACCATGCATATCCACTTTTCTACATTGATTCTTATTGTCTGTAAGGTGCGGAAAAGTGACTTGAACTAAACTTTAAATAATCATACACTCTCCGTATTGTATTTAAATGTATTATCCATTGAATTAATCTTAATAATGCATTATAACAAGTGATTTTCAGCCTTTTCCAAATTCAGCGTGAAAGAACTGTCAAGACAAAAAGTATCACAAAGGCACATAAAGTCAAACATGTTGTCGTTGGCGCGCAGTGTGGGTTTTAAAAGCTCGACGCAGTTCTATGTGCAGTTCTTTATTCTGTAAAAGTCGGGGAGAAAAACAAAGGAAACATCTCAAAGTTTGGACCAAAAATCGTGTTTACTGAGCAGTTTCTCAAATTTCACTGTCACTTGATTCAACTGCCTGACAGCAATCGCCTGCATGTCAGGCAAAACTGTCAACCACGCACACAAAATCACTGCCTTCACACAAACATCACACTCTATTCAGTCTTTCTACAATAAACACGAATTTAGACAAAATATCTGTCAAGTCAGTCCCTCTGCAACCCCTTTTAAACCGGAGAATTAGTGCGAATGTGAGTGTAACATTCACAAAACATTCACATACTTGTATTTTGGATGAACTTAAAGTACCATTTTCCCAAAGTCCTTTTTCTCAATTTGGGATTTGATTGATTACTCAGGACAGACACAGAGGACAACTCTGTCAAAATCAAAGCCACAGGTATTTGGCTGCTAAATGGGTTCTGCAGTTGTCTGCTCACATAATAAAACAGCCAGATCAGGACTGGCCAAATGTTCTATCTCATTAACCAGCCAAAGGCCATACTGTGCAGCAGTCTCACCTGCCTAATGTCACAGTGGTCCTGTTGCACTGAATGCTTATGTGAATAACAAATTATCTTAGCACTGGATGACAGATTCGGGTATATTAAAGTAAGCATGAAAAATTGATTCCCTGATTTTATTGAACAAATATGTCCCTGGTCTCTTTCCTGCTCCATTTCTGCTGTTTGTGGAAAATACTACTATATTATCCATTGTTTGGAAGTACAATAATGCTCCAAGTTCGTTCCTTTTATTTTAAATTGTTAAGTAAAACCATGACATTATATTCAGTGTTCGTAAAAACAAACTTGATGATTTTAAGGAATCTCATTTTATTGCTTTATTTGTTGCAGCACAGGACATTTGAGCGGAGATGCTATCTCTAAGAATAAACAGATGGCTGTATTGACCCTCAGACCATATGCTTTTTAGGTCCAAACATCAACACAATGCAGCTGGTGCTTCCTGAAGAAACCTGAAGATGACTTTTATAATTAGCTTGTGAGAGCAGAAATTGCTCAGTAGTGTAAATTTATAAATCCAGTTCTGAATTAACTTCCTCTTAAATTACGATTAAATAATATTAATTAAATAGTCATTGCTCCGAGCAAGGGAATAGAGCGTGTCTTTCAATAATTAGATGACTACAGTAAATATACCCTATACCAGGGCAGTGTGACTTTGGTTCTGAACTCGGAACCAGTATACAGGTTTAAGGAACTCGGAACAGTGCAGGTCAGTGTTTTCCGCCCTGTATATTCTCTACAGGAGTGTGTACAGGAGTGTCTAGCACCATGGAGAGCTCCTTGACCCTGGGTGCCGAGGCTTCATGCCGCGGCACCCGGGGCATCCGGGACACCTGGTTCTGAGTTCAGAACCAACTTCACACTGCCCTATACTAGTGGTTTTCGGTAGATTGCTGTAGAATCTTAGATGCTGCAGTTACAATTCAGGGTTTAAGTGATTATGGGGTCTTTTCCCAGAAAAAATGTGATATTGTTAGACATATTTTTAGACAGCTGTTTAATAAGATTGTGGGAGACTTAGACATACAGGGGGGATATTTCTGGGGACATCTTGTAAAAAGGCCATTTTTCAATTAAAAACAAAAATTTTACAGAATTTGAGATCATTGTTATTAAACTAATTACCATATCTGTGGTCAATTTTTTTTTAAGAAATCGACACCCAAAGAGCAAGGACAAAGGAAAAAGCTAACAAATAAAGGTCCGTCCCCATATGCAGACTGTGTAAAAAATTATTTGGATAAACTTCTGGCACCCATCATGTAATGAGGTGCCAGTTGGCAACAATCGTATTTCTACAAGTTTCATTTAATAGATTTAACAAAATAATTGATCTTTGTTTATTCTAGATATTCAGTTTCATTGTTATTGTCTGGTTTTTGTCACTGCAGGTGTGTGTCTTTTCAGCTAAACTTAGAAACACAACAGGAAGGCAGTGTTTACACAATAAAAGCTCTATTAAGCAATGTGTAGATAATATCCACTGAAACGCTACAGGGCTTTTATTTTGAAGTGATTAAGGAAATGTGTTTGTAGAGAAGTGCACTGCAGTTCTTGTAACACTGCAAAGAGGAGTGAATAAAAACAAGCTGTCACGGTAATTAAAATCATTTCTAGTTAAACAAAGGATATTAGAAATAGAAGTTTTCATCATTTAAACCCATGGTACCTTCTGCAGCTGAGGTAAATAAAGTCCCACTAACTGAGGAAATATAGTAATTACCAACCAACAAATAACTACAAAACAGGTTTCCAACTAGATCTGATAAAAGTAATTTAGTTTTGATTCTTTTTGCATTAAATCTACATTTATTAGGCTCAGGTGTTGCCCAACGTGGCTTCTATACTGATAGGGAAAACACCTCCTTTAATCTAATAGTAAATCAGCTCCATGAAATCACAGCAGCAGAAACAGATGCACATATACTGTAACACTCCTTAACAATACACAATGGGACAGTCGTGAACCATCTGCCAGCTTTGGTCTGGGGACTTGATGTCTCTTAAGGATAGAGTGAAGACCAGAATGACCTTTGACCTAACCTCACAACAGCTCAGAACGGATGAGGCTGAAATTTCTCACCGGTCCTTTGACTGGTTTAGTTCCACTGGATGTCAATTTACTTCCTGGGAGAAGGGAACTGAATAAATCATATCCATGCTGAATACATCTGACATTCAGCTGAGAAAATTCAGACATATTAGCTGTATTTTTTTCAATTCCCCTGAGGTGAAATCAATATGGTCACAAAATATGTTAAATAAATCTGCGTGGTTTTGTGGGTGTGTAGGTAGGTGTTCCATTGGATGTTAGATGACACAAAGTCTTGCTGGCAAGAGAATCTGAATTATTTGATCATAGTTCACTGGTCTTTCATGTGGAAACAGAATTAAACTGGAAACTCACCCAGTATTTGATCACAGTAGCTGAACTTGAGTCGCAGTACTGTGGAGCGGAAACAGTTTGACACTGGGGCAGTCGATATCTCAGAGGAGGTAGCAAATAACCTTTTGTGTTTGTGTGAGAGCAAGCGTGAACTGGGACTCGCTAGGGTGAGAATAACAATTAAGATGATGAAGACTGCCATGTTTCTGCATAAATGCCCTTGCCCTGCTGTATTTTCTATTAGGACTTGAGCTCATTCTTCATAAAAGTGCTTTGTGTACTCTTTAGATACAGCTATTGTCTTCGTGTATTGTCAGTAAAAATACACATCCACAATATTCAAACTCAAAGTGAACACGGAGCTGTGACAAGTCTTTTGCAGCACTCGTTTTAAAGGCACATTAAATGCACAATCACACCACGCTGCAGGGACAATAGCTATATTTAAGCATTTACTCACAGTTTTTTTCTCATCCAGTTGACAGTCAGAGTTCTTTAACCACGTTTCTTAAATCTGACCGTTACCGCCTTATTACAAATCTCTCCCTCCACTGTGACACATAAGAGGATAACAATACTGTGATACATTAGCATCAACAAGTCATTTTTAAGGCAAATCTTTATTTTCACCCAAGTCTGTTTTCAGTGGATGTCTTTTTCTTATATTGACTTCGACTGTATTTAATACTACTGACCTCAACATTTTTCTTGGATAAAAGAAAAATCAAGAGTAGACCATGACAGGTGTGTTTATTTTTCTGCAGGAAGTGTGGCATTTGGTGTCTTGGTTTCACATAAGAGGTGCAATCTGGATACCAGAGGACATCATGTGGTACTGCCCACAGATATAACACACTGCTGTTATTTGTTGTGTAGGTTTTCTCTGTAGGATGATGAGATCTGGGAATTTGGGATTGGAATTTAAAAAGAACTGAGAGTTTAAAGTGTAACTAAACCCTGGATGACGCTTGGAAAATGCAATTTCAAAAATGTGTTTAGAACGCTTTATAGAATGTCATCAACATAATCAGAGATGAAAGGTTATAACGGATGCAGATACACACAAAAACAAACATTGTATGCACATCTGCATAGTAATTAGCTGGAAACATACACCAGTGAAAGGAGAATGGGGTTTGCAAATTAGAAAACTGGTTTGTTTTGTGGGTAGGATGCAGAAGTAGTCTCACAAATTGACACCACAGAGAATGTAAAGGTCAAAGTTAAATTCACTTTACTATCCCCATAGGGAAATTCAGTTTTTGCATTTTATCTATCCGAATATGCATCCAGAACCTAGCATTAGCATTTAGCACATTAGGAGGGGTGAGCTGGCATTGAAAGCATATGGTGACCAACGCTAGATCTTCATCAGTACTTAAATATACCTGTTTTGATGGTAGGAAATACTGAAGTACCCGTAAGAGACAAAGAAAGGTTCTGGTCCAACTGGGACAAACTGGGACAGAAATTTCTACCTTTGAGGTGGAAAAGCTAACTATGCCACTTTGCTAGTCATAGCCCATGTCTGAAGTTAGCTGTAAACAAACAAAAACCACGATAAATAAAAACAGCATCATTGTAAAACACAAACATGAAAGACTTAAAAATAAAGTATAGCAGAGACATTTTACATTGGACTATTGGCAGAGATTGTTTTTTTTTCTAAAAGTTGGCTTGTTACGAAAGTCTGGGAAGCCGACACGGATAGGTCAGAGGACAACAGAAACCCAGCAGCCACTACTAATTGAGGTTAGCTGTGAGCCAGACCAGAAACCAGGAGGAACTAGTAGACACCAATTCACCTGAGCCGACATCAAACCGAACCCCAGAGACCTGATTGGATCAATTTATGCACAGTCACAACTTATCTGTTACTTGTCGCCAAACCATTTCAATGATTCAGGCTACAGGCGTCAGGATGCAGCAACTGAGGGGGTGGCAGATTTATCATAAATTAAATTCATTTTTTTAAACCATGAAACAACCTCAGAAGGGCTTAATAACAACAGAATCCAAGCTTGTGTTGACAGCGTATTTTCTCTGGTGGAAATGTGCTGACAGGGAGCTGGCATCAGAGAGAAAAAAAATATTTAGTATAGATTCCGAATCAGAACACTTACATAAAACTATTTAAATCCTGTTACGTTGCATGACTGAGACTTTCTCCACAGATATTTACAGGTGTCCTTAGAGTTACGATTTAGAGTTACGACAGTAAAAACTGGCACCGTATACATTATCTAGCACCAGATCAGCCAATAGGAAATATTGCATTTTATTTAGATGTAGTAACCAGTGTTCAACCTGTAGAGGGCAGACTAAATAGAGATTTAAAACATGAATGAATTGAATGTTTAAGGATATAGTTGCACTTTAAAACACCATCAGTTAATCTTTAATGGTCTGATATATATTATTAAAATCATGGTTGAACTCAAGCACAAAATATGCTGTAAGCAGAAGTATTATTACAAAGGGTCTATTTAGGTCAGGGCAGTCTTAAGATCTTTGACTGTGATTAATCTCAATTTGCATTATGAGCAGCATTTTAGAGGAATTGTAGAGAAGATGTCATTAAAACTGAAAAAGTAACAGTGCTGTCCAAACTCAGTTAACTTCATTCCAAAGGCCCGGTTACCACGGGGACTGTTGTGGGTTGTTTGTAGCCTTAACGTTGTTAGACTAGTGACTATATATAAGCCTGTTTAAAGTTATTGTTCTGCATCCATCTGTACTAAAACTGTTGAGGCAGCAAATAATTATTGTTACTTCATGAGCTGCTGGCATGACTTCTGAACTCCAACGTGTACCCAGTTATAGAGTTACACAGATGCTTTAAACTTAGGAGTGTAAAAAATATTTTGGGTTTATTATAAAAACTCCATTGGGACAAATTAGGCTGCCACAGTCTAGATAATAAACAGAAAACACCGCAGCTATCGGATGAGCAGTTTGGGAATGTGGTTTAGTGTTAATTTTATGTAGATATTGTGGAAATATTGCAATAAAATCAGTCAAAATTATGCAAAAATGATGAATCTCTGTTCAGATAAAAGCAGAAAGTCATCAAAACTAGGGAAATGCTTGTCATAATTTATGATTCGCCTATTTTTTTTGGTGAAATATGAGGAAAATGTGTGACTCGGATCTTGGATTCAACTGTAAAAGATCATCATAGGATTGTCCATTCTGCCGTCTAATGTTTACTGATTGAAGAGGTCATAAAAGCTATGGAAAATATTATATTGTTGGCTATAAATGATACAATCTGACTTAAGAATGCTTTAACTGTCTAACAAATTGATGACAAAGAAACATCTGAGGTCATGTTAATCTCTCAAATTATAGACAGTAAATCTACATGGTTTTCATTTGTTAATAAAAGTGGAATAAACGTCTTCTTTCTTCTGCTAGTGCAGGGGTGGCGAACTCCGGTCCTCAAGAGCCGGTGTCCTGCATGTTTTAGATATATCCCTCTTCCAGCACACCTGGTTCAATTAATGATCAGTTCATCACCAAGCTCTGCAGAAGCCTGATAACGATGTAAT
>JAPQRQ010000026.1:10610405-10626680 GCA_037367365.1 Apogon talboti | reverse complement strand
AAGGCAAAAATGTGGGTATGTTGATAGCGTCATTATCCTGAAACACTGGCTGCTTTTCAAATGACAAGACATCATTTCATCTACTGCTGCTGGACTCTGAAATGTTCCATCTTCAAGACGCAGAAGCGTTTTTAAAAGGCTGTATTTTCATTTGAGTCTTTTCCGTTGTACAACATCAATCAAAACCTCCCTTGGGATTAAGCCTGAAGTGTCATTATGGAGGATGATTATACGAGAACAGGGATAAAACACTTTTTCACTATGATGCCTTGCTGTTGTCACCTTTGAAATGCAAGACTGTCCTTGATGCACAAGTCATTGCTCCTTCAGTAGATTTTATTCTGTCTGTGTTTTCTTTTTTTTTTTTTTTTTTCCAAAAACTGCTGTGCCTCCGGTATCCTTATTAGAGTGTGTACGGTCGTCTGCAGTAATGGAGGCTGACGCTTTGTGTCATTTCATTCTCACCTCGTGAAAAATAGCTCAGTTTTTTCTGTGGATATTGTGCACTCTCTCATTATTTGTCCTATGTAATCACATTTAGTGGATTTTACAGACTCGGGTTGTGACATTCTTTAAAATTAAAGTATTAAAAGAATTTATTTCAAGCAGGCCAATGAAATGAACAGTCAAATGCCTGTATTTTAACTTTGTAGCGGTGCTTTTCTTTACACAGATTTGCTGTTGCTCAACATTGCTTGTCAGGATAATTCTGAAAGTGTAATTAATCAGATTCTACTTAAATGACAGTCGAAGCAGGAGAGGACAGCGGAGATAGCACAGCAGCGCAGGGCTGACAGGGAGATTATGCAAATGTTAGAAATGAAGGTTGCATGTTGAACCCTTTGTCATGAGGGAAATGTCAAGAGGAATGATGTGAATACTCATTAACCTAAAACATCTAGGGAAGGATATTGTCTAAAGAAGATTTTTTTAGAAGCAATTTTAATGTTTTTTGAGGATCATACAAATGAACAATTAGGGTATGACGATAATTAAAACACCAGCAATTCATTAATTCAGGTGCTTAGTGTAGTTGTAGTTGGAACAGTATTTCCTGTGTGATGTACTTATGTAAACTAAATATGCCTTGTGAGAAAGAAAGGCGGAATAAAGAAAGGGAGGAAGGGTGAGACTCATGTCAAACAGAGAAAATCCCACTGAAGGCTCAAAGCTGCTCCTTCAGAGTCACGTCATACTGATGATGGCTGTATTTGGCTTCTGGGGGTTAAAAGACACTTCAGGTAAATCTGATCGAAAGGTAAAATGTGAGCCGTGTATGTACCTGAATCAATAGTCATTCCCTCAATTCTCCAACATTTAGCTCCTGCCAGTATTTTGCACTCTAAGCGTCTGGTCATTAAGTGTCAAAACATACCAAGACGGAGCAGTGAGAAAAACGGCTGCACAAAGGCCACGGTGCAGCTTACACTTTCAGCAGCTCCACTGTCATTACTGAACCGCAAGGGGATGAAAAATGGATTTTTTTGTCCACGGCTGTCATGACAAAACAAACATCTGAAAAGACCATATTACATATTGAGCATTTTGTTATGGCTAATAATGACTAAATAATGACTTGTAACAACACAGAATGACGTGGAAGCGCAAACAGAAAAGGGATTTTGACTGAAAACTTTTCATAACGTCATTTGCTCCGTTATTCTAATATGACCACTTAAAGGGGCGGAGCGACTATTCTGAAGCGGGTTTCATGAGGTATTTATCCATAGATTGCGCATTAAAAACAGTGGATGGCAGACGGCATGCCCCAGTTTGGAGAATAGCACTTTCTATTTTCCACTGTTCATTACCTTGTTTGATTAGCAGTTTGTAGCATTTTGCAAATGGTTTAATGTCTTTGAAACTGTCACAGCTACACTTTCAAGGGTTGCTTTATGTTACTTTCAACCACCTGGAACTTGGTTCCTCAGGCAGTTTGAAAACCAATGAAGGGTTTTAGCTGCAGGTGTGCCGAGAGAACGATTGTCAAGACTCTGCTGCGGATCTCCTATTTGCATAATGTGCTTTATCTCTATCATGTCACAGGCTTGCCAAGACTGCATGACAGAATTTCCAGAACTTTCCCCCCAAAAAACAAGTCTTGAGTCTGTGGGTTTGGTTTATCAGCTACTTTGTATGCAGGCTGACAGAGATTCACTGAAATCTAGAGGCTCTTTTAGGACTTTATATACAACTCAATTCACAGCATAGTTAGGAAAGGGCTGGCTCATTCTGAAATGTGTGTATTTGCACAGATTCAGTACTACAGTATGTAACAAATAGTCCATGCACTAATACTAAGAGCTGATCTACTACATGAATACTGGGTGTCTACATACAATTAACCTTGTCCAGTTAAAGACTAGAGGCATTAAGGCCAGTGCACTGGCACAAATACAACTGAACAAAAGGGGACAATCCATCTGAGGCCTGTTCATTACTGTATCTCCAAGGCTGTATGGCCAGTAAGCCTGGTCTGGCTCCTGTGGGAGGCTGTCCTGGGGCCTGCCAGAGGCAATATTAAAGGTGAACACACTTTATCACAAAATGGATGAACCTTCAGGTTTTTGGATCCCACTGCAGTTTAGGAGGCACCTGTAAACCTTGGTGCCGCTAGATTGTGCTGCATATTTTGGAGAGAAGCCAGGGCAGCAGTTTAACTGCAAAGCACTTTAAACAGTATTATGAATGTAATATTTTGACATTTCAAATGGGCCTGTGCACCAAAACAGTAACTTCTCTTATGGACAGAAATGGATTTTGATTTTGACTGACATTTTGTCATTTAAATAACAGCAAAAAAGAGCAAAGCCATAAGTCACCATTCATGCAGTAATATTTCTCTCTTTTTTTTTTTGTCTGTTCCCACAAAAAGTGCCTTCTGGCAGGTTACTGAGAATGTCAGCAACATTATGACGCTATTTATCACATCTGAAGCACTGATAGGAGAAATGATTGTGATATGTCACAGGAAGAAAAAGGAGAATCCAGAATGGAAACAATAATTTTACTCATCTAGCTACTGAAGTGAACGTATCACCTGAAAGATCCAGATAGTCTTATGCTAAATATACTCGCAAGGAAGTTTTGAACAGTGCTTTCTGACAATTTGAGAAAGTGCACTTGAAGGCTCGCTGCAGTTGGCTCTTCACCTCTGCCCACGCCTGATTAGACAGCACCATTAATGTTTGCTTTGCCTCATGAGAGGGAACTGAATATACTTCAGAGTTCAGCTTCTCCAACTCAGGTTTAACAACATTTTCATCTTCAAGTAAGGTCTTTGCTGTGTGAATTCTCCTCGGTAATAAGAAAAGTCCCATGGTTGTCAGGTATGTCATGTTGCCACATACCAGGAAAACTCATTTCACAGTGCTTAGAGGCCTGTCTTTGATTTATAAATCATTTACTCCAAGAAGGCAAATGCCATTCAGTCTTTTTGGAATCTAATTTATAGTTGCCCCAGACCCTGTTGTCACGTACCGTTTTTAAAATCCAGATCTGGGATTTGAATAGACAGCATGCTCTCCAGCAAAACCGCTCAGCGGGCTACAGCGACACAGTGTTACTATTCTATCCTGAACAATATAAAATCCAAAACGTCTGTATGTGCGGTGTGTATCCTGAAGACAAAGTGACACATTTGAACATAAAACTTTGCTATTAGGACAGTTCAGACATTAACAGCTGCTGAAAAATAGGCCAGTGCCGGATTTCTCAAGCTTCTGCCGACACAGACAAATCATTTGTGCTTACACCACAGAGTTGCAATAATCGTTTTTTTATGTGCCGTCATGGTAGTCAATGTGTGATGATCTCTGTTGGAGCAGAAACAAGTGTAAGTGATGTTACAAAGTAGACATTCATGCATTTTACTGAAAGGTTTTTTTGTGTGATTTTTATTACTATTTACTGTATGTATTGCAAAAAAAATGTTCTGTACTGCACTGTAGTAATATGATATAACACATATTTATATTATTTTGTAACCCAAATATGTTGCTACTGGTCATTTTTTGCTATATATTCTGCAGTAATAATTTCAGATAAAATCACTACCTTTATCCAACAATGACCATACTTTGTTTTCAGATGTCACACTCAGATATGTTTACAGCACACCAACATGTAGGAGCAGTGTAGGACGAATAATATGTGCAAAATAACATGTTCTGCCCCCATGCCCTCTGTGATCTCCCCGTGCACTGTGGGGATAAATAGTGTGGGCCCATTTCCCTCAGGGGACTTACAGGGCTGATATCAGAGCAGAGTTGCTGACAGATGTAATACCATGACTGGTTGCCATTTGGCTTAAGAAAATAGCCATGCCAACAAATACTTTCAGTTGATCCATCAACTTTGAGGCCAGAGTGTAACTACAGTTCCACAGTGTTGTAGTTTTCATATACTCTTTCAAAGTTTATTAGCAAATTCATCAATACAAGCTTGAGTAGGTTATTTATTTTTTATTTCAATGACCAAAGGTTAGACCTTTGCAGTTAACAGTGCTCAGTTTACAGGCAGGTTCAGTAAATAACCTGCTTTGGAACCGCAGTTTTTTAATTAATTTCTTTCCTCATGTTTATTTAAAAAAAAAAAAAAAAAAAAAAAACTGATTTAAAATCTTATATCAGTGGTCTAATGCCTTGCGTTCACTCTTCCCTGCTTTCTTTCACTTGTAGGTCTGTAATTTGAATTTTGGTGAACATTTATCATTTAGTGAAATCAACACACTGTACAAACCTTCTGATCAAATTAAAATTTAAGCATTAAATTGTCAACTGTTTTATAATATATTTCAAGCAGTGTCTAAGACTAAGGCAAGTTCTCTCCATGGACTTTACCATATTGCCCCATATTAACATGAATTTCCTCTTCATTTTTTGTGGTTGTTTTTTTTTTGTTTTATGGCTGCTGGTATCCAGTGTTTGGTAGATAACCATCACCTCAGTACCTATCCACTTAACAAAACACCAGCTCTAATGAGGGTCTTTGTCTTATCTCCGTTTATAGAATATCCATCGCATGAGGCGAGGCATTCTGTTGGTTCCAACTTGAATTGCACATGCAATGACATTAATCAAGTATTTTAAATATGCTATATATTATACTTTTAATACGGCAAAAGGCAAAGCCACCTAGTGACCCCGTCAGATATTCATGAGGGTCACTAGGTCAATTTGCATCTTGATGCCACATCCTCTGTCTTGCAAATGACTTTTTCATCAGTTAATACAATTTGGTAAAACATGACTCCCTTTAATTCCAAAAGGGTTTTCAAAAATCAGACGACAACTGTCTGTTATACACTGTAACAGCTGCATCTTTCCAAACCAGCGCCTGTGTATCCACTTCAGTATGTAAAACATCCATCTGCATACATTTTACTTCAACTAGAGCTGTCATTGATACAAATACAGTTTATTTTCACACGGCACCTGTGAGAAAAGTCACTCCCTGAAATAAATAAACATTATAAATTACATTCCATTACCTGGAATGGTGTAACACTTTCTGAAATGTGACAGGAAGTGACAGGAACTTACACCTATCACACTCAACAGGTGGTGAAATCAATCTCTGATCTAACCTCTTGGAATTGGCCACAAAAAGTTAACAGCGCTTCTTCAATTCTTTTTCTGTTATATCTGGGCTCAGTCTGTCTTAGTTTATTCTCTCTCCTGATTCTTTACACACAGATATGAAAACACTGTACACACATTCACTTCAACAATGACAAATCGACAGATCATGGCAATTTCGTGTATTTTGTGTGACCTCTGACATAACACATTTCATGACAAAGACAATCAGGTGTCATTAAAATAATGGATTCCCTATTGACTTAGTACTGTAACGGCTGAAATCAGACTATTTTTAACTCATGCTCTGTTGTATCTAAAAGTTGTGTATCTGTGTCCAGAGGGCAGTAATGTTAAGTACTGGTGGATCAGGTGAGTGTGGTCTTATATTATTGTGTTTGCAATGCATGTGATGGGTTTGGCATTCACCTGAGTGAGAGTGGGAGTGTGAAGGCTTATAACATTTGAGGAAATGCTGGTTGTTTTTGTGAGGATGTTCTGCTTTTTGATTGTGTATATTGTAAAAGCTTGTAGAACAATACAGCCATCAGATTCTATAACAGTTCCCAGTAACAACCCCACCCTCCATATCACACCATGTACATGTGCAACTATGACGTGAATATGTAAATAATTCTAATTAATTTATGTAAATATTTCTATAAATACTGCATTTCTTATTTTTGTCTTTATATTTTCATTTTTCACTCATTTGTGGTTTTTCTACCTGTCTTTTTCTCTGCACTTACTTGTATGTTGCTGTTAACTGTGAAATTTCCCCACAGTGGGACAAATAAAGTCTTATTTTATCTTACCTTATCTTATAAAGCAGAATGAGACTTGATGAAACATGTAGTCCCTTTAATTTGCAAATGGCCGATAGTCTTTGGTTGTTTTCCTCTCTTCTATGGTCGCAGACTTTAGCTGACAGTGTGATTTTTGTGATTCAGGTTTTACTAACAGAATGTGTCTTGCCCCAGCAAGTTCATAAAATCCCAGATGTGCCCAGATGTCTGTTTTCAAGATGCTAGGTGTGTTGTTTATTACCGGCTGTTGGTCTCCACCTCCTCTTCCATATCTCAAAATTCTCAACAAAAAAAGTAACATCAGTCTGAAGTTAACTGCACAAGGGCAAAGCAGCCATGTAAATTTACTACTGTACCGTCTGGCCAAGGCTGCGAGAATAAATAATGACCACTAGTAGAGTGTAATATTTATGTAGGTTACAAACTCTTGATTAGTGATTCAAGTCCACATCGCAGCACATTTCCACACCTCTGGTCAAGTGTGTCGCCCATGAACCCAGCCTCCGGTTCCTCGACGTTGCCATTGTTGTGTGTTTTTCTCCTCTGCCTCTCCAAAATAAAAACACCCAAATATTTGGTAATATTTTCTAGAAGGCATAAGGCAGATGCATCACAGAAATTACAATCTTCTTTAGTCCTATCTAATTTCACACGTCACCATGCAGATGTCTGTCTTATTAACATCAGAGCATCTCCACATGAGTACATTTGAAATCCATTATAAAAGACTACACAGCAAGCTGGAAAATTGCTTCCTATCATTTTGTTTCATCTTATGCTCCTTTGATACCCAAATAGCAACAGATCCACTTTCCTATCTAGTATAGCAAGTACAGACAGAGAAAGTGTGCAGTTAGTTAGAAAATCACAGCAAACAATAAAGTCATGGTAGTCTCATGTGCACTTAATACACTGCATTTCATTACATTTAATATTTAAATATTAAATGTAATGAAACCCTGCCTTAAAATGTAAATATTTTAAGGCAGGGTTATTAAAATGCACTGATTCGATGTTTCTTTTGTGTTTTTTATGGCAGTTTTTTTTCCAATCTTTTTGCAGCAAAGATTTATTTACACGAGCAGAGTAAAGGCAGGCAGAGGGTGTGTGTTTGTGTGCTGCTGAGTGATATGAGAGAGGAGAAACCTGACTCACCAGCCTTACATTAAACCCCCGTTCACTCTCATTTTCCCAACAGTACACAGTGGTGAACTCAGGTCTCATCATCTCACGAAGCCCAAAGCTGCTGTCTGATATTAGTCTGTAAAGTGTCTGGTCTCTTATAGGTTTTTCAAGCTTTGCAGGTAATAGTTTCTATGTTCCAAAACAACTGTAACATTAAACAGCCAATCACAGGTTTGTTTGTTTTTTTTCTGTGCTCATGTATGACATTAAATGGAAATATATACATAAATATCTGAAGTTATAAGACCTAAATGCCAAAAGTCCAAGGAAAAAGTCAACATTTTCAGTACTGCTCTGCACTGTTAAATTACATCACATTAACAGATTCATGTTTCTGACCTTTTACAGTCCATAGTGTGAGGCTATAAAAAAAACCAAAAAAACCCTCAAAAAAACAACAAGCAGCTTTGTAAACCACAACAATACTGAGCATATTTATTATAACTACAAGAAAAATCACAGTTCAGTTCAGTTTTATTCATATACAGTAATGCCGATCATTAATACACAATTAACTCAAAGTTCACAAATTAAGGCTAAGGTTTTACTATACTATCCACTGTAGAGGAGAAACCCAATACACCGGGCTCCAGATAACAGGAGACAGAAATACAAGCAATGAAAAAGAGCAACAAACAACACTGACACTGGACTCAAAACTCTCACAGTAGGAGGTTTGAAGGCCAGAACCACACATCAGAAACTGATCTGGAGCCAGAGAAACCTACAGAAAGAAATAGAAAGGGGAAAAAGGGAAAGAAAGTGAGAAGGCAATAAATAGAGTTGACATTTCATGGTGATAAACATCTATAGGGAGGTCCTCCCTGTCCGCCAGCAGACTAGGATTATAAAGAATTAAGAATCTTTATTTTGTCAATAGGGGTTCACACACGTAAACATGCACCCAACACACACCCAAATTTGTCTTCTGCCTTTAACCCATCACTAGATCATGCATGCATCACACACTGCAAACTAGGAGCATTGGGCTCGCCATATCAGTCGCTTGGGGAACAAATGGGGGTTGGGGTGGGTGGTTAAGTGCCTTGCTCAAGGGCACATCAGCCAACACCTCTCTGCCAGTCTAGGGAATTGAACCGGCGACCCTTTGATCACAAGCCGACTCTCCAGCCATCTAGGCCACGGCCTGCAGCAGAACTATGAGATGGATCATGGTCACTTGAGCGAGCCCTAAGTGTACACTGTGTCAAAAAGGAACATTTTAAGCCCTGTCTGAAGAGTGGAGAGGCTCAAACTGGGAGTTGTTTCCACAGGAGAGGAGCATGAAAACGGATGGATCTGCGTCCCAGTCTAGTTTTATAAAATAGCAAACACTGACAGTGAAATTTTGACAGTGAAATGCTCTGTTTGGGGACAATTATGCCTTTGACACAGGATGTAGCTATATGAGCCATATCTTACATCTGCAGAACCCTTTTTAACATCAGATTTCCACAAAGACCAAGGTGGAAAAAAGGAAAGAACAGGAAGCACCATGGAGCACCACAGAGTCTGTCCTGGGGGCAGCTGTCAGCTGGAGTCACTCAACAGCAGGAGGTTCTACCAGTTTTACCAGCACTCATTTTACACAACTTTTTCCAAGTTCATTAACCTGTTCTCTCGCCTGTTTGTTTTTCCTCATATCTCATCACTCTCGCTGTTTTTTTCCACATCAGTTATTTGTCCATATCCTCATCTGTTCCAGTTCCCTTTGATTTGATTGCCAGCGGGCTCAAAATAATAAGGCTGTTATCTGTCACGACTGAATTTATATTTCCAACCTCTCTTTTGTCAGAATTAGCAGCACTGCACTTATATTGATCATCGTACCATGATGACTGCCATCCCTCCTGTTAAGTCATGCAACTTTCTCTGTTTTTGAACATTTCATCACTAATGTCTAACTAAAGTGTTTATGTACATACAGATAAAAATCCAGTCACTGGGTCATTTTCAAACACGTTAACAGCCTGTGGTTGTTAACCTGCACATTGCACTTTAAGTATTATAGATGGTATAAAACACATATACTTTAAAGCTGCTGCAGAACACTTTGCATAAAATGGTGTAGGGGGTTATATATGTAAAAATCCCATATGCATAATAAAGACAAATTGCTATGATACATAGGTAAAATTCAACTGCCATGCCATGTAAAATGCGGTTCATATAAAATGTAATGTGTAACAAATTTTCATGTATCGCCTATAATTCAACTGGGCCACCTTCTAATGCAACAAAAATTTATGAAATTTGACATATCTTTGTGGCTCAGCAGTCTATAATAATTATGATGGGATATTATACACTAATTGTTCCCCTGAGAAAGTCATCACTTTATGTCTGCTCTGTCCTGCATAGTCAGGCAGCAGCACAAGCATCAGCTACACAATACTGCCTCGGGGACTGTGGGGGATTTAGGGTCTTGCTCCGGGACACTTAAGCAGGATGGTAGGTGGAACAGGGCACTCAACCTCGGCCTATCAGTTTAAGTTCCTTAATCATTTCAGTCCAGCCTCCGTCTGAAACGCAGTATTTCTGATAAGGAGGGAAAACACAAGCTGTGCAAATAGATAAGTTACTAAAATCACAACACAGAACTTTCTTGTTTTTTTTCCCCGTGCCTTAAATACATTCTATTTAGCCATTTTCTGCCTGTTTTTTCTGTCCCACTCAGGGGTCTGACCAAATCCCAGCATGCACCGGATGAAAGGCAGGGAAATCCTTGACATGTTGCCAGTTTATCACAGACCTCTGATCAGCTAATCTGCATGAATCATTTGAAATAAGTTTACTAAATCAGAGGAGGATATGATTTATCTCTTTATAAGTGATATCCATATCACCTTGATTTGGTTCCCAGCCTTTTTCTTTTGATTTTTTTTTCCCTTTGGTTTTATCTAACGGGCCTGTATGTAAATAACCACTCAGTGATCACACGTCTGAGGCTTAGCTTTGCTGTTTTGTACATTAGAGAACTGGTCAGCAGCCAGACAGTATAAACATATATAGAACTATCAATAAATTGATGAAATGTTGCGGTTGTTTAAAGTATTCAAGGCTCTGAACTAGTGTGGCTCCAACTAGTATGTGACAAGTGATTCATTTACTCAGAAACTATATGAGGTTGATGTATTCCTGTGTTGAATAAAGTGGCTATTTCTCAACCCTGTAGCAATTAATAATCATTGACCATTAGTCCCACAGACTGAAAAGCAGATTAGTTTTAGTCAATTCTCTGTAAATGCGTTGCAGTCACTTCTCCAGTTGCAAATAAGCCTTCTTGTACAGGGATTTTCACTAAGGGCATCCCAATAAACATGCTATTTATATACCAGCAGCTTCACCACACCACCCACCTGGGTGTATTTTGTGTGCCTCTGCACTTCTATTCACCAGACACAGGATCTCTGCTGCAATCAGCCACAGCACCGGCGAATGTTTAATGTTTATGGCAGCACTGACTCTCCCATGGGTGTCAAATGAGATGGAATATTAGTGTATTAGTTTTGAGCTGGAGAGTAGGGACCAGGGCTGACAATGGAAGACACAAAGAGGAGGCTCGCAGTCTCCGCAGCAACGGATATTTTTAGAGGTGGTTTTGAGATGAGGATCAGATGTTAAGATGAGCATTGGGAGAGAGAGAGAGATACACTGCTTGTGAAGTTTTTTTTTTTTTTTTTTTTGGCAAAAGCAGCATTATAAAGGGCGATTTTCCTTGTAAGCCTCTCAGGCCGAATGTTTACGTGTGTGTGCAGATCATTTGTTAGGATCTTGACATACCGCAACATAAAAATTAGCAAACTAGCTACATGTGGAAACATAATTAATAGTTTATGGTGATTAAATGATCTGTTTGGTTCTACAAAAGTCACTGTTAATCCACAGAGATCATTCCCAGTTTATTTTGATATATTACTATAATTAATCAACTAATGATCCTGTTTTTTTTCTGGAGACACTGTAACAGGATGATGGTTTATGTTGTCTTTTTTTCCCCTCTTCAGGGCAGCTACACATTTGTTATTAATTGCTATATAATTGTCGCCCATTCTTGTTTTAACAAAGTAACATTAGGGGGAAGATGGTGGTCTGGGTCTGTGTGAGGGGAACCACATGAGGAGCAGTGTGTAGACGGGGGGAGGAGGAGGGGGGCTTAAAGTGGATCTCCCTAATTACATCTTGCCCCGTAGCCAAATGTAATCTGGCAGTATACTTTATTGAAAACCTGATTCTTGTAAAGAGCCTTGTTTCATTAAATAAAATTAATATAAAATATATAATGAGAAGGACCTTGAATTACCCCGATTAAAAGCCAGTCGATGGATGAAAATGTAATTGAGGGTCAATTTCCTGTAGCTTGGTCATATTGATGTGACAGATGTGTATATTTGTATGCATACATGACAGAATCGGTCCACACTGTCAACAATAGAGTATGTTATTTATGAATCATGTGGTGTTTCAGTTATTTTTCTTTGTATTAATTATGTAATGTTAATAATGTATATTAAATTGGTTTTCCAAGCATTTAAAGTGGTGACGTTGAGCTCTGATAGGAGATTTTTCCACATTTTATACACAACTAACAAAACAACAGATAAATAATTTTTAAAAAATCAATTAATGAATCAATAATTTAAATAATGATTACAATCTACACTTCTGTGCAAGCAGGAGCCGAAATTCTGGTTTAGTAATGGCTCCAAATCCACAAAAAACCCTCTTTTAACTGTATGAGGCTAATAAAAGAATGGAAGGTTGAATGGATGAACGGATGCATGGGTGAGAGGATGATACCGACAGTAAAACAAATTGCCATATCTACTGTACCCTGCAAGTAACAGTTACAACGCCGGCCCCTGTGAGAGTCCTGTTCAGTGCGCCTAAACTCCCCAAAGGCTGCTTTCTCATCCCCCGAACCTCCCTCTATTCCCTCCAGAGGTTAAGCAATTCTGCAGCCTACTGCCGCTGATGTGAGAAGACACGAAAAGGAAAGGATGAGTGCTCTGCCTCCACATAGCAGATGTTGGGGGAATGGGGGACTGAAGTACCAGCGAGGCAAAGACATACTGTAGAATATAATGATTGATAGAGTCACTGAGAGCAGAGAGCTGCTGCTGTGCTGCTGCTAAATTTCCCATGTGTCAGCCTGGGTAGCCTAGGTATAATGAGACAGAGAGGTAGATAACTAAACCTCTAATTCAGTTTAATCAAAGCCTCAACAATCAGGAGCACGTACACGGTAGGACTGTATACAAAACACATGGGCAATATAGGACACAGCTAGATCGAACCCTGTGGAAACACAAAAACAATGAATTGAGTCAAGTAAAAGCCACTTATTTGTAACTGATACAAAGTCCTATACTGTAAAAAAATGGTAAAAACAAAAACAAACAAAAAAAAGAGACACTTATTCATAAACATTCCAATAAATGTGAAGATACTAGCATTTCTTTTCAAGTACAAAACAAATACAGCTCTTGAATGTTTAAAATCTGTGCTAAGTGAATTTTCTCAAGTACAAGAAGAAATAAATTGGACTTTTGTTTATTTGTATTGAAAAAAAAATAAACCTTGGCTGCGGTGCTGAAACTAAACATCCCCAAACAGCAGACACGGATCAGTTCACAAAAAAAAGAATCTATTCCTGCAATGAAGGAACTGCTAATCCATTAGAGAACGCATGAGCCAGTACTGGCGTGTTAGCTGTGACACGCGTGACCACTGGAAACGAACACACACAGTCTTACTGAAAAGCAGACCCAGTGAAACAGCAAAACCTTGGTTTGGAGAAAAAGATGCCCCTTATTAAAAACATCCACGGTTTCCAGTCAGAATAATACTGCAGACCATGGACTAAAACCCTTCACTGATTTAACCGGAAGTGACTTTTTGTACCCATGAGCAAAATAGGTCCAGTGTAATTGTTAATTTAATGGCATCCCTTAGTCTTTACTCATATTTCAAGTTTCAAAACCTATTAGTATCTGTGCTGGGGCCAGGCTTTGTGTTATGGTGTGAGTCTGGCTGCCATGAACTGAACTGGAGGGTATTATTCCTGCATTGATTGTTCATTGGACAGGCTTTGTTCTGGGTCACGAAAGGGAAATTCATTAGCATGCACATACTCTCTGTGGCATTTTGGCAGGGCGACAAAACAGTTATCCTGAAATGTTGCATTGGGAATTAAAAAGCCTTAGCTTGTTGGTAACCAGTGGACGTCCCCTGCTGCCTTTGGACTTGTGTTCAATAGCAGAGCAGCTTATGGATAGAGAAGAGTCTTTAGAGTGATCTGTGGGGAATTCCTGTAGATATTTCTGGCCAGTCCTTAACAAGATGAATCTCACTGAACAATACTACACAGTTAACAGCATGTAATAAATTAAATGGTTATTTAAGTAACATGCTTGTTTGTTTTCTTGCTTTCAATGGTGGGTCTCTCCTCTGGCAGAGCATTTACACCACACTTTATTTTTATCTTATTGTTCATTTAGCAGGAACAATGCACGGTGCACATTCTGCTAGATATTGGAGCTTGACCGATTTTAATAAGGCAATATAATCACAATAGTTTGGAACAGGAAGAAGCCAATAGCTGAATAATTAGCCAATATTAACCTATGAAATAAAAACTGGCACTCTGAAATCTTTAACATCAGCTATTGGATTCTGGAGAACCGTTAAATAAAACATCCGAGTCATACGGAGCCCCTTTAGTCTTGAAAAGTGATCATTTTAAGGGTTGTGCACACACATAATTCTCCTATGAGATAATTATCTCATGTTAACACAATTATTAACTTGTTCATGCTAAATAACTCATGTATTTCCACAAGATATTGGGACTTTGTTAATTATCTTGTAAGTAGTTTAATATTTTTGTGCACAAGATAAGTTGTGAGAATGTATGAATAAGAATGGAAATATTAGAGATGGAAAGTTAAAGCTAATAAATCAGTAATCTGGAATGGAGTCATGAGCTAAAATATAAGACAGTCTGAGTCTGATTCCGACTGCCAAATGTGTTGGTCATGACCAATTCCACAGATGTCCACAGTTTGCACATTTCCTATTAGTCAAACTGACTCACCAGTGCATGTACATATATAAAACATAACATAACACAAGAAAAGCACTTGGAGAGCACAGACTTCCGTCAAGGCAGCTCAGTTCCCCACCATGCTGTTGTAACATATAATACCCTATAAGTGGGTTACCTAGCAACAGATAAACAATAGGACTACGTTGACATGGTGTCAAACGTCAAATGCGGGGCCATATCGCAAAAAACATATATTCATCCTGGATCCAGACGGTGATCCGGATCACCCCCAAAATCAACTCGCCTGTTCCTTGTCCCATTTCGGACATTTCCTGAAAATCTCGTCAAAATCCCTCCATAACTTTTTGCCTTATGTTGCTAACAAACAGACAGACAAACAAACCCTGGTGAATACATAACCTCCTTGGCGGAGGTAATAACATCACACTAGAAAAGCACTCTGAGAGCGAAGACCTCCGCCAAGGCAGCTCAGTTCCCCACCATGCTGCTGTAACATATTAGTTACAATACCCTTGAAGTGTGTTACCTAGCAACAGATAAACAATACCCTTGAAGTGGGTTACCTAGCAACAGATAAACAACAGGGCCATGCTGACATGGTGTCAAATGTCATGTGCAGAAACAGACACGCCAGTGGAGAGGTTATTCAACTGAAAATGCCATAAAAAAATCCTGGATCACCGCCTGTTCCTTGTCCCATTTCGGACATTTCCTGAAAATTTCGTTAAAATCCGTCCACAACTTTTTGCGTTATGTTGCTAACAAACAGACAGACAGACAAACCCTGATGAATACATAACCTCCTTGGCAGAGGTAATAACATAACATAACATATAACATATAACACATAACATAACATAACATAACATAACATAACATAAATGGTGCATATAAAAGGTTAATTCATCTGTAGTGCCTAGGTTGAGGCTACATACATGAGAGGTCCACAGATACAATAGCCACTTGTAGTAAATCAAACCTTTAAACTGAAAAAAACTGGTACAACAAAACACTATGCTGTTACTACTGTTTTTTGTTTTGTAATTTATACTTTGTAAAAATGATGATCCTAAAACAAATAACATCAAACCAATACAAGGTTCCAACTATAGCACATAAGGTTTAACTATTCCACATAATTTAGCAAAAGTAATCTTAAGAATTTAGAGCAATTCTCAATTTATTATATTAATAAAAATTTATGTCCCTCCAAAAGCATCCACTTTTGCCTGCCATGAATCTGCATTTTTCATTTGCACTTATGAGCTTCAATCTCTGCGAGAAATCACATAAAAGACGGAGCATTTTCCTTAATCTTGTTTTCAAAAACTTACTTTGTTTTTTCCTTTTCATTTAGGCGGCCTGTGCATTTCACAGTCAATGAAAATACCCCGAGAGCCAAAACCTGAGGAGTTTAATAAGATCATCCGCAGACTCAGTGAGAACCCCAACGCTCGAGTAGTCATCATCTTTGCCAATGAGGACGACATCAGGTGAGTGAAGGAGAATCCCAATTCCTTAAAGTAACCCCTACCTTAATTCACTTTGAATGTGTGAATGTGAAAGTGGATAAATAATGGATCAATAATGTAAAGGACTTTAGGTTATTATCATCATCATTATCATCATTATCATT
>JAPQRQ010000026.1:10534914-10577836 GCA_037367365.1 Apogon talboti | reverse complement strand
CTTATATTGGAAACATCATGATGCAACAGTTTTTTCAGATGCATTCTTAAAAATTTTTATGGAATGTCATTTGCGGCAGACAGTTGTTTCTTTCTTTTTTTTTTGTATAAAGTTGTGAATTTCTTGTCCTCATACGTGGACAGTGGGTCCTAGGAGGTTAAGCAAACATCTGGCTCCAAGCACAGCACAGACTCCATGCAAGTGTACAGAAATGTTACACACTGAACTCACAAACAGAAAAAAAAAACAACTATTAAGAAGGAAATTAAGTTTGTAATAAATTTGCAAGATGTATTTAATCATATATAAGTCTGCGTTTCATCAAGGATGATAGTATCAAAGATATAGTTTCAGCATTTGTATTCAATCAACAGTACCAACAAGGCTCTGCATCTTTGCTTACGACTATATTATTTCACATTTACAGCAACTCAAGTATTGCTTCACATATTAGGATTTTATTAATTCACCTCTTTATTTATAGCGGTTATCAAACATGATGCTAAATGCATCTTGCTGGGATGGGTTTTATAGGGCTACTGTTGACAGATATAATAAATCATCCTATTTGTTGGCTTTTAAAATTGATAACATGCAGGCTAATGTTTTATATGTAAACCTAACGTTTCCACAGTATCTCACTGAGATATGAGTCATACAAGTTGGTCTATGACAGGCTGAAAAAACACAAGCAACAACGTGCAGTAACCTCATTTTTTCTATTCTTTGCCATCAGGTTTTTGTAAAACGGCATTTTTTTAGGACATATACATGCAGAGTGTCCACAGTGTGCGGTGGTACATGTGTTCACATCAAAATTGCATCGTCTTAAATGGCAAACTTTGGAAAGAACAATGTGAATGTATTATTTTTAAGGTTATGCATCATTCATGCACAAAGCCCCAGGTGTTCTTATTTTGTTGACGCACATTTTAAAGGTATGTTATTGGATTACAGCAGACATCCAGGACCTGAATTACTGCTGCAGCTTCACCTGGCAGAGACCTCCAAGGAAAATAATAAATGCCTTGTGGAGGCTTTTTTAGACACAACACCAATCATCTCAGCCATCCAGATGTGTATTTGAATAATTAAATATACCCTATCCATTTTCACATCCTATTGTGCCCGACAAGGCATCTTATGTAAACTGCTTTCTAATAAAACTATAATTGAATTAAAACAGCAAAGGCACGTGTTTCAGTTGGAAGACTGCAGGTAAATAGAATATTTTTCCTCTAGTAAGCACAACATTCCTTGTGAGTAATTAAGCAGCAAAGTAGCTTCCTGTAGAGTTGTACTTCAGTGAGTTTACACTACAATGTCTTGATAAAAGCCTGCTATATTCATGTGGTGAATAACCTATTACGTTTTTCATCCTATCGTGCACTTTTGACTATGTAAACTAATTTACAAAGTGTTAATTGAAGTGTCCAAAAGCCCTCATGCATTTTGCATTATGCTGGTTAATGTGTAACTACCAGAACAATAAACAGTAAATTGTGTTAACATTTTTGCTGAGGTCCTCTGTTAACTCTAACTGAGCCTCTCCAAATGTTATAACACTGTGATCTCAGTATTAATATTGTTTAGTAACAGATTAGGTTTAATAAACTGGTTTTTCGTGCTAATTTTTTTTGTGATATGTGTATCTTCCCCCCAGATCAATGAGATGCAGTGGCCTGGAGGGACACAAGAAATCCCCTCGTCGATTTGCAGCCAACCCTGCCGTCCTGGTCAGCGCAAGAAGACAGTGAAAGGGATTCCATGTTGTTGGCACTGTGAGAACTGTGATGGTTACCAGTATCAGGCAGACACCTACACATGCAAGATGTGCCGTTTTGATTTGCGGCCTAATGAGAACCACACTGGCTGTGTTCCCATCCCCATTGTCAAGCTAGAGTGGAGCTCTCCATGGGCAGTCATTCCCGTCCTCATTGCTGTCCTGGGCATCATGGCTACCCTGTTTGTGGTTGTCACCTTTATACGCTACAATGATACACCCATTGTTAAGGCATCTGGTCGAGAACTGAGCTACGTCCTCCTGACGGGTATCTTTCTGTGCTACGCTACAACTTTCCTCATGATCTCCACTCCTGATGTAGTCGTTTGCTCTCTGCGGAGAATTTTCCTGGGCCTGGGCATGAGCATAAGCTACGCAGCACTGCTGACCAAGACCAATCGGATCTACAGAATTTTTGAGCAGGGCAAGATGTCGGTCAGTGCCCCTCGATTCATCTCCCCGGCGTCCCAGTTAGTTATTACATTCAGCCTGATATCAGTGCAGCTCCTCGGGGTGTGTATCTGGTTCGGCGTTGACCCATCTCAAGCCATCATTGACTATGAGGACCAGCGTACAGCCAATCCTGACAGGGCCCGCGGTGTTCTGAAATGTGATATATCAGACCTGTCCCTCATCTGTCTCCTGGGGTATAGCATGCTGCTGATGGTCACCTGCACAGTTTACGCCATCAAGACCAGAGGCGTTCCGGAGACATTCAACGAGGCCAAGCCCATCGGTTTCACCATGTACACCACCTGTATCGTGTGGCTCGCTTTCATCCCTATCTTCTTTGGGACCTCACAGTCAGCAGAAAAGGTAAATGGTATATTTATCATGTGGTTTCAAATACCAAACTTTGTCCTAGTTTTACAGTTTAGGCAATAACCAAGTTTTCTACAGTTGTGCTTTTTTTTTTTTTTTACTGTCAGCGCACAATGACAGGAAGTCTATTAAATTCACATATTGGATGACAGATTTCCATTTAGGATTTCTTTATATTTTCTGCACCTCATTGTGAAGAAAATAGCTACTCAAATGATGTTTGCTGTACGGCATTCCCCCTCTTGTGTTTGTGGATGCTGCCACTATTCATCAAGAGATGATGGGCTTTGTCCTCCACTGTGAGGATTACAAGAGCTCTTAGAGTCGACTTGTGAGGATAATTCATTTCACCTCAAGTCTGCTCATACGTTTTCATGTTTCCTCTATATGTTTGACACAGCTTCACTGAATGGGAACGCCAAGTAATCACTGTGCGTTCATGCACACAGAAAAAAAAAAAAGATAAAGTATATTTGTGAAGAGGCACGGAATGACGGTGACTGTTAATGTTTCTCGTCATTTAAAAGTGAATAGCGAATTACAAGTGCTAATTCTGAAGTCGTTCGGCACAGACGTTCATTGAAAAAACAGAACAGAGACAATGAAAAAGTCAGGTTGTGAATAACAATGGAAGCAAAAACAATTACAATGGAAATGCTGAGGGCTTTATATTAAACTTCACAGCAGCCTAGTATTAAAATGTAAAACAGCTTAAAAGATATGTATCACCTTTGATAGTAAAAATACTACAAGTCAAATGCCTGAACTCAAATATTAACAGTACTTGGAGACAGAGATGGTAAGAAATCCCCTTTGTGTTCTCAGTTGTACTTCACCCATCTATTTGCTCTAGTAAACACATAGTAACTCTCATTCTTAACTTCTGTACAGACACTATTAACATTTTTTGACGAATATAATACAATTATATGGGAAATTTGTCTGGAAGAGCCATTTCTTGTGCTGTGTATCAGTGTGCCAAGTTCTGCAGGCAACCAAATTTGTCATGAGGATCAGCAGGAGACAAAAGAAAGCGCAAAACACTGTCAGTGAGTCTTGGTGTTTTTTGTTTTTTTTATTTCTTTGTACGTCTGCCATGTTTGAGGAAAACACAACATACCCAACACTTCAACATTAAATAACTGAAGCATAATTTTGGAGTCAGGAGTAGTAGGTATAACCATTTGTGTTTCATTATCGGGATGGATTCTTTTAAGTAGCAGCGCTTTCTCACGTGGTTTGACGACTTGATTGATTTTTTTTTTACTGGTTGATTATCTGTTGGAGGGGTGGCACTAATAGGAAAGAATACTGTCCATTGATTTTTTTGACGGCATGCGGATATTTAATTTCAGATTTGATCTTTGTAAGTCACCATCTTACTCCAGAGTACAGCGAGTGATTAGGTTACCTCATGCATGTAACATTTATGGAGCAGGCAGCCAAAACTAATAATCTCTGCTTTTCACTTTCACTCGCTCGTATCTCCACCACTGAAGACGAGGTGCACGAACTAACAGCCGAGATTACTCCAACAGAGGATAAACCCACTTCATTTTATACTCAAACAAATCAAAGACTTATGTTCTTATCACCAAGCACACAGACGTATTCATTTACACCATGAAATTAAACTGTTAAACGACTCACAGACTATTCTCCGTAAACAAGAAGTATTCCAACCGGATTAAGAGTCATATTGTAAATAGTTGGCTTCAAAAAAAAAAAAAAAGTACTACTGAGTTTTATTTTCCAGTTATTGGAAAAGTAATTCACTTTTATTTCTCCAGCCAGTTTCAAACACATCCAAGTTTTGTTATACATGTGTTTTACATATGTCCCTACCCATAAAATACATTTACTACCATGCTGTGTTGTCAATAGCCAACTTATTAACTAGAACAACACCGAGAGCACAGACCTCCACAGAAACCAATAGCCCATTCTTCTCCCCTCACAATATTACTGAGCCAGAAACAAGCAAAGTCTAACCCTATGTGTTCACCCTTTTGTCACCGTCTGCCACTAGGTTAACCCATAACTGTTAACCTTCTAAGTTCTGAGTCTGAAAAGGCTCTCCTGTGTCAAGAAAAGTTAAAAAAACAATTCCAGGCTCTGTCCCCTTTTATGGATTTGTTCCAAAATGTAGAGGTTTGTCCCTGACTTGTAATTCCACTAAATTTCATAGAAATCAGTGCAGTAGTTTTTATGCAACCCGGCTGTCAGATAGATGACCGGACAAAAGAGAGATACAGTATCGCATCACCTCCTTGTTGAGGTAGCAGCTGAAGCATAAACATTCCATGGTCTGACCAAAAAGCTTTCCTATTTATTGACATTGATACTCCTTGTAGGAGCTGTGGAAATATGCCCATTGCTAATATGCTTTGTGTATAGGTAGGGATGGCTCTGGCAGCTGGTAGGACCTGGAGATTTGATGTCTAATGAAAAAGAGGGGCAATCCTCCTCCAAAGAAACTTCATAATGGCTCCGCCTGCTGAGGTTTCTGTCCTCAGTCCTGTTCCCTCACTGTGCCGATGGAGCAGATTGGCAATCATATCGGCGTGTCAGAGAAAATTTATGTCACCAGGGCCGATGGAAGTGGACAGGGGTCTCGGCTCTCCTCACAGAGTGACTCCACTCTGTACTCCAGAGGGGTAGCAATATTGTTCCGAACTCACCCCAGGCCACGTGTAATCTTCTCAGGAGATTACAACACTCCCCTTCTATCACCAAGCAATGCTCATGTGCCTCTTGCTGTATGATGGAATACAATGCCTTATCACTTTCATTTTACACTGACATCTTTTTTCGTAACTGACACTGCTTTAGGGGCTTAATTTGAGACAGGTCTCTTTATAGTTTTCCTGTGTTATCACATAAACAAATATCATATTGACTGTATGACAGGTCATTGACTTCATTTTGTACATCTTTGCTTTTCTACTTGAACTCACTAGACGCCAAAGAAAATCTGAAACAAATGCCCCTAAACGCATGAGGTCCGGTTTTAATTGTGACCTCTACAAAGGAGTACGTCCCAAATGCATGGTCTCCAAGTGTGTAGCAATTAATACATTGACTCTCAGCAACTTTCAACACTGGTGTCATCAGTGTACAACCGCTGAGCCGACCAATGTGGACCCTAATGGCAACATAACAACCTACTCAAAGGTGCTGTGGGATGTATTTATTTCTGGCAAGTGTGGAGCATTAAGTTGTGTATCTATACAATAGCATCTGTGGTGCACAGGCAGATGGTATGTTGCCTATAATAATTAAGACCATAATGATATAAATAATGTCCATATAGAATCATTCAACGTGTTCTTTAGTTCCCTTTTGTTATTGGTTAAATCGATATAAACAATTAAAATACACTGAAATTAATTTATAGAAGAAAACGAGCAGTGCTAGAATAGATTTAACAATATGTTCATGTCCATGTAAAAATGTAAGAGTGTTGAATTTAAATTATTGTTTTGCACTTTCAGCACATACTTCTCCTTCGGGTAAAATCCCCTCAATGGGAGCAGAGTGACACTAGAGATATATGTGATTCTATTTCTAGTGTATTTTCAACAATTGGGTTCCACTGATCCCACAGAAATGCCCTACAAAACATATGTGATAAGATGATGCAGTGTGAAACATCATGTATCATATCTTGTAAGATTATTAGATTATGACAGTACCCGGTGAAAGTTTTAACACTTCAGTAGCTTCAATGCTCTGATGCTGTAAATATGCATCACCATCTGTAATAAGAAAAATGTTGTACAAGTTTACATACAAACATCATATGTCATAACCCTATGTTTGGAAACATAATTTATAACAGTAGACGTGCTAGTGGTTCGGTGCCCTGTAGGCTATTCTCATGCCAAACGACTCAGTCATTTATGATGTCTGCAAATTTAATGTCAGACAAAACCTCAGGCAAATCTCTTTGAAGGATGTCTGCCAGCTGTGTTTCCACTATACTCTTTTTACCTCATGTTCATTCAGGGGACCTAAATTTTCATCCAAGAGGAAAGTCAGCTGTTCTTCTGCCCCCCCCCCCCCCCCTAGTTTCTAATTAATGCCGTTAACATTGGAGTATAGGGTTTGGATATGAAATTAAAATTGAAGGCATTTTTCAGATGGATGGTGATTTTAATTGATATGCAAAACATCACTATCGCATCTGATCTCCCTGCTTCTTTATTCACATACTCAGCAACAAATCAGAGAAGTACTGTGCAAAGGGATAATTATCATAAATGCAAAAAAAAAAAAAAAAAAAAAAAAAACAATTTCACGCACTAATAATATGCTGTAGGATGTTCCTCTCTGCTCCATGGTTGTTGCCCGTAGCCATATTTCTGCTACCCAGCTGTGAGTTGCAGCTGTCACTGGCTTCAGAGAGCACACAATTCTTATGCTGTTGTCTAAAACCTGAGGGCAAAAACATCCATACGCAGAGTACATAGACACCCATCAGGGGGCCACTTCTATTAGTTGTATAATGCAACTGAAAAAATACCAAAAAGGGGGCAGTTCAAGAGTGATAAACAGTGTGAAGTAAAAGAATAATTGGGACTGTACACCATCTCGGTTTTGCTTGAGTGTCGCTGTGTGAGGCAGAGATTAGCATAAAAATATCATCCTCCATTATCCACATTTTACATGAGTGATGTATTGATCGTCTTACTTTGTAGACATAAAGTCTGTGGAAGTAAAACACTATATACTTGAAGAGGTACATCTCAGCCATTTTTTTCCCTGTATAGTTTTATTGAAAAATTGTCTCTCAGTGTAAAAACATCAATTAAATCTTAATGGACTCGATCCACATTGTTCACCCTGAGTGGCAAAATTCCGAAAATTCATTACTGTGTGCCCAGCGTTAACAGAGCTTTTCCAAATGGAGCATCATTTAAACTTCTGCTGTCTCTTCCATTACGCAGATGTACATCCAGACCACAACCCTGACCATCTCTGTAAGCCTTAGTGCGTCCGTCTCTCTGGGAATGCTCTACATGCCTAAGGTTTATGTGGTTCTCTTCCATCCGGAGCAGAACGTACCCAAGCGTAAACGCAGCCTGAAGGCCGTGGTCACTGCAGCCACCATGTCCAACAAGTTCAACCCTAAAGGCGGTCTGAGGCCCAACGGGGAGGCCAAGTCTGAACTCTGTGAAAGTCTTGAAACACAAGGTTGGTATCACACTTTAAGGAGTAATAAATGAATAGGGAACACACGGAAAATGACATTTATTCTTTTCTAAAATCAGTTGTTTTATAGATGAAATCAGTTATTTTAGTATAAAAATATAACAGTTTGGTTTTTCCATGTGAAAATCAAGAGTGAATGAAGTCCTTGGAAATAAATGACAGCAGTATTTTTTGTAGCACTTGTTTTAATAGTAACTGGAGGAGTTTTATGTCATGGCTTCTTAAAAATGAGCCAATACAAACAATGACAATGGAAGGAAATGAAGTAGTGGAGTACACTATTATTTCTGGATAATTACAGCTATTTCTTATTTTAGATGTACCCTGTAGTCCACAGGAACATTTGTATATGATATATTGAATACAAATAAATTAACCCGACAGAAAAAAAAAACAAAAAACAGGAAATAACTTTTCTTTTTTTCCCTGGATAATCCTGCATTTTGAATATCAGGAGCAGAAAAATAGTGCCATTCTCACTAACTCTAGCCACAGTGGATTTGTGAATCAGGAGGTGTGACAGGGTGCCCACACTATTCTGATTTTGAAAAGGAAGAAGGAGACGGGTGCTCAGAGCTGAAAAAGAGGATATTTCAATCACCAAGATAAAGTGTATGAGTAGGCAGTCCCTGTGTGGGGGCAGGCTTAAATCCAATCACACAACCTCATGTTCTGATTACCGATTTATACTCTTGACAAGCTGAACGGTAAAGAATGATGCGTATTAGCATTGAAAAGCCTGTGCCCACACTTGCATGTATACCATCATTTTGACCTCAGAGTGTAGTTGTTCTACGTCTTTTCATTAAAAATCCAGTCTTTTCACTGCTGATTCTCATCCTCTGGTTTGAACTGTGACTCTAACAACTGCTCTTTGTGCTTATGTGTCAGACTGTGTTGAGGGAGGGGAGCCTTGTGAGGGACTTTAGACTCTCAGGTAACATGGTTAGGCAATGACTTTGCCCTTTTTATTCTGTGCAAATACTCCTTTCTTATTAATTTCTGCCAATGTAACACTTCTGCCTGCCTCCTCTACGCACCATCATCCTGAGCGCCCCTGGCTAATGTGCCGCCCCTCTGAATGACGCAAGGCAGTAATCACGCCCTCACAAAATCCACCCTTGACCAACAGACATAAACTTGGACAGACAATGTTGGTGTGCGGTGCTGTAAAATGGCCAATCAGTATAGTAAACCCTGTTAATGTGGGAAGATGACACCACTCTGCTTGAGTGCAGGCGACAAGCGATAGCCATGTGTCCCCTGTAATTTGTTTCCCTGTTGACAAAAGAAGGAATTTGTGGTAATGGAACAACAACAACAATAAGAGTGAACAGGAAAAGACAGATGGGTCTGCCAGCTCCAATTCTTTCTGGACCATCTATTCTTTATCTTGGCCTCGCAGCACATAAATATTCAAATAAGGTTCATTTATCAATGCTTCTTTTGGAAGAGGTGCTTTGGATGAAATGGCGAGAATACCGGCCCCATTCACACACCCAACATGGCACTGACAAATATACAGCAACGTTTACCATTACACGTCTCTCCTCTACAGCACTTTTGCTCTGTCTCTGGCTTTCAGCTGCCTTCTGATTGGATTCATCCCCTCTGACATATTCAATCAGCTAAGGCTGCTGTGGGCAGATTGGCAGATTGGTAGTGTGATTACCACCACGGAGCATGCTCGTTGAGGACAGTCTTATTTTAAAAAATGACACTCACGTAAATGCTGGCACTTACACAATGAAAAATGTGTGCATACAAGCATGACTGCGCACATACACACTGGTATGGCCGGCACGTCTGACCAGCAGCGTTAGGAAGCTCTTGTGGTCACTAAGGTCATTACCAGCTCTGCTCTGCCCCCGGGTCTTATGTGTTTTGTTCATAGCTGATATAAAATTTTAAGAAGAATGAGGATCATTATTATTATTAAACAATGATGAAAACACTATAAAGTGCCAAGTTGGATCACATATTCCTTGAATAGCATATTTGACGATGTGAAGACACTGATTTATGCATGTTTTGCTTGGTGCACAGAGTAATCTCAGGTTTTTGCATGTAGTACAAGACTTGCATTTGAATGATTATTAATGCATTTTATAACACTGATGTGATCTGCTTGGTGGTGAATTTTCATACAATTAAATTTAATCAGCTGTGAGGAAAACATTATGACCAAGTTTTCCCCTACTTCATGAATGTAACTGATATTTCCATTGATATGACATTTGCCACAGCCTATTAATCTGCCTCGCTACCTATTTCTGATCTTAAGACCTTGAATGCAATACATTTGGTAACATTCATTTTGCATTTATATTCTGTATTACGACATTTCTACAGTCTTTGCTTAGTAAATGACACATTTAAATTGAAACGCAATACCATGGTGAGATCTCGTTCCTGTAAATAGCTTTTTACATTAATGTCCCCTACACATGCTAGTAACATGAGACTGATGATATATCTGTAAATATAACTTTTTTATAACTGTGGATACAGATCTGAGTTAGTGGTTTGTACTTATTTTAATGCCAGATTTATAACCCTTTCCCTCTGTATCCTGCAGTGTTGGCGTCCAAGCAGACATACATAAGCTACAGTAACCATGCCATCTAAGACAGAGATGAACGCTGGAGCATGGGCCTGTCTGAAGAGATATCATCTTATTCTGGGAACTACTGGGGAAATACTGGAGGATTTCCAAGCTGCAACAGAAGGTGGAAAGATGGGTGGAAAGATGGGAATTGTCAGTTCAAGAACACAAAGGATGTGTGTGGGGGTTTTTTTTTTTCCTAGAGAACCAGATAAAGGCATGAATGCCAAATTTGTGAGAAATTAGTTGATTGTAAGAGGGAGATGAGTGATTTAAGGCAGAGTGGACAGTTAATTTTCCTCTTCCCACCCTATCGAAGACAAGTGTAAGCGTTGAGCAGAGACATTTCCAGATGCAGGCTGAGCGAACCACCTTGAGCCTACAGTATGTTTTCCTTCTGAAGTGTATAGCACACAATTTCAGTTCTCTCCGAGGCTGAATCATCTGTCTTATTTCAACAAAAACAGGAAAAAGTGTTCTGTTTTTGCAGTTGACAAAATCAAACAGCATAAAATATAGTCATTATTTTTGGTATTATTGGAGCTGAAAGCTGCAGTATTCTTCAAACTGTACATGCCTTACTACAGTACATTCAGTATTCCTACATAAAACCGAGCATCCGAACACAAAACAAAGCAGTGGGTCATCCCAGGTTTTTATTTTATTTAACGTTTCATGATACTGATGATGATGCCATCATCTTGGCAAACCTAGTGTACAGTCCCAGAGCATGCTTGTGGGAGCGTCACGTGTACTACTGTGTTGTGTCGTCAACGTCTATGGAATGCAACATTTGTCGTTGTCATTCACAGTGGAAATGTCATTTTGGGCCATTTCCCCACTGGGTTACCCTCTGCTGAATAAAGAGACATTTCAAGCACTAAACGAGCCAAACTCAAAACACCTTTATAGTTTACATCACACTACAACTGTCAGCGAGGACTCGGGGACTCGATGATGCATACTTTAAACATCCCAGATTAATTGGCCCTTATTTATCATGCACACTGCTGGATATGTTGTATAAATTCACGTTGCCAAAAGGGATATACCTTCATCCCAGCGTACATCTGATAAATAAAAGCTGCTACAACAAACCCAAAAAGGTCCAGTACTATTTTTGTAGTGTGTTTTGAGTGCAATTAAAACAGCCAGCACACCAGTACCATTGTACAAGCAAAAAAATAATAATAATAAACATCATAAGTGGACCTCATCTGTGGTGAAAGTTATTTCTAATGCTACAACTGATGTCAACTGTCTAGTTATTTGACATTTAACTGCTGATGATGAGGGGTTCAGTTATTTACAGATAAACCTGTGGTATTTCTGATTTGTGTTTCTGTATTGTTTTGTCTTTATGCGCCCTACTGGCAAAAATAAAATAATAATAATAATAATAATAATAATAATACGAATAATAATACGAATAATAATAATAATAATAATAATAATAATAACACTTAAGACTGCTGTAAAATTCTCCCGGTTTGATACAAATGTATAATCTGTTTAAAATGTCACACATCATTATATTTATCCCTCTATGGGCAATATTATAAAGCAGCTCAGCTCTAAAGGACTGACTGAATGGAACAGTGACAATGTTTCATTTGTAGGTCATATATTTGTGTGTGTTGCTTGATAAATAAGGACCACTGCCTTCATTATGTGCCTCATAACCATCATCCTGCCAATCTTTCCATGGACCCCTCATGGTGTTCGCTTTTTTCGTCTACGTTAACTTTAAAACACGGTGTTAAATTTCTTTCAGACGGAAGAAAAGCCTCGATGTACAATTTCCCCATAGTGTTGAAACTCCATTTCTGTCTCAAGTCACAGTATTTGTCAGTAACTCTGGAATTTGTCTCAAATGTTATCCTCAGCAATGCAAAAATCTGTATGTTGCATGTCAAAAATTCATAACAAGTCATGTGACCAATTTAAGAGAAAGGAGAAATGTCCAGAAGGAAAACTACTGCAGAGAATTCTAAATACGTAACGTTTCAGTTGATTATAATTCTCTCAACTCTCAGCTTCAATAAAAGTCGAAGATGTTGCCGCAAATGTTTTTCCTCATTTGATAAAGTATTGTTTGTGGGATTGTTTGTGTTTGTGAATATGATATTTTTATTTCAATTTTTTTTTTTTTTTTTTTTTGCTTTTTGCCACAACCCCTTTTATTTTTCTAAAACACTTTGTCTGTGTTACAAAATAGAATATGTAAGTGCTGACTGAAATTAAATGGCAAGTTAATGTATGTTATTAAAATGGATTGATCATGTCTGCTTTATGTACTGAATTATTTAAAAAACAAAAAAAGAAAGCTAAAAAAGAATTACAGTGCCTGGATATTTATGAATTATCTATAGAAAAAAATACAAATGTGTAGAGCATGTTCATTTTTATACAAGATATTTCTAATAAAAGATTGTTTTGCTAACAAAGTGTGGTTACTTGACTTAAGGTATTAAACCATCTTTCTCCTTGTTCCTGCTACATTCAGTATACTGTACTGCGTGTGAATCCACCTAGGGACCTCTGAATAATTTATCAACATGAATTATACCAATTGGAAAGCCACATTCAGATCACACACATCACCTTACAATGGAGTGGCCTAGAGCCAAGACCTCCACTTTTACATCCCATGAAATAATCAGGATTTTCCATCTTACCATATTCACTGCTGAATCATAAAGCCATGTGATTTGCCAAAGGAGTAGCTGTCAGAAGGCTGGAAAGACAAATCAATTTCACCATCAGTCAAAAGTGCTATATTGGAAAGTAATATGGTGAAGATCTCAAAGGCCACTGTTGAGCTGGGGCCTCTTCTTTAATACGTTCCTCTATCATTTTATTAAAGTGTAACTTCACCCCACTGCGAGTCCAACTCCACCCCCATGCGATTGTGAAAAGTGCTAAAAAGTCGGCAAAGGCCTGAGAGGAAGGAGGTGTGGATGTGTGAGAGAGAGAGGAGTTATTCAGTGACATCCTGACAAATGGACAGTCACTGAAGAGGTAGGTTAGGGGTATTTTTAAGTTTTATGAATAGGGGCAGCAGCAAAAACATTTTTATCAACCAAAAAAGTGAATATCAGCTTAAGTATTTGCTAATGCTAGAATGCTTTCAGTGATTGCAATAGATAGAGCTCTTTCAAATGGGAAATTAAAGCCCTGAAGTTCATGAAAACCATTAGCTGCCTTCCCAAAAAAAGCTATTTAAATGTGCATTTGCATTGAATTTGCATCATAGGGATTGGCGATTGCATAATTTCCGAGTGTGACTGATCTGAATAAACAGGACTGTGCAGATCAAGTCATCAAAAAATAAACAACAGAACTTTTAAACATTTTCTACTGATTGTAAACTAGTGTATTTGTGCGATTTTACAGGGAGCATTACTCTAATCTATGGGTTTGTAGCATTAACATCACTATTTCAGTCTATTTACAGCAATAGTTCAGCATCTATCCACACTAAACTTCAGGTTTATTCCACATTCATTTCCAGGGTTTTCATAATTCATTCAAAAATGATCTAAGTTCATGAGCTGTGGGTCCGGTTTTCTGAACTCCAACGTGCAGTGAGCCTGATTTACACAAATCATTATGAATAAATAACATATTTGATTCATAATAAAGCTCAGACCAATTTGTCCATCACAGTGTGTCTATGTAATTAATCAAAACGGTGCACCTGTCACAGCTGTGCAAACAGGCAAATGTCGACCACTGTTTACTTTTGTCTACATGTCATCAATATTGCAAAACAGTCAGTCAAAAATGATGCAAAAATGCAGACTTTTTAGTCCGACAGTAACAACAACATGCTGTCATACAGCCTAAGCCTCCAGAAACAAGAGGAAAACCTGGGTTAGGTTGTAATTCACCTACATTTCATAAAAGTTAATAAAAATGTGATTGCACCATGATTCTACCTCAGAGACCCAGCAATGCATTTTTGTCCTCTATAGCGGACAAGAGTTTCACAACTTTATTTAAAGAAAAAAACAAAACAAAACTGTCCACTGCAAAGGACATTTCATTAAATAAAAATTTAAAAATTATCTGATAGTCTGTGGCATCGTACGGTTTCCAATCAAGGTAATTATGTAATGTAAAAAAAACCAACACTTTTACTTACTGGGTCTCAGGAGGATATGATCTCTAGCCGTATTGCCCAGCCCTACAACCTTATTTGGATCAGTTTGTTTGCGTTGTTACAATGACTGGACTTTCACATGTCCGTTCAGATCCAAACTAATGGTTCTGTCAGGTAAAATCACAGGTTTTCTGTCCAAAGAGTCTGTTTGGAATCTATACAAGCTTCAGTTGGCATAGTTTCACAGACTTCTCATGAAAGGTAAGGAAAGTACTGTAGTGTGTTGAGCCTTTTGCACTCATTAAATGTTGTATTAAACTCATCAAATTTTATACCAACAGCAGTGATGTGTTTAATCACAGCAAAGTTTAGTCACAGTCGATATAATTTAATTTATAGTTTAAAACAAACCCCACATTTTAGTCCAATGTAAAATAAAAACCTCTAACCAGGCCAGTAGACTGTTACCATTCTGTCTTCTACCACTTATCTTAGTCCGGTTAGTTGGGGCAGCAGCCAAAATAGAGAAGCCCAGAGCTCCCTCTGCCCACACTACTCATCCAGGCTCCTCCAAGGGGAGTACACATGCATTCCCAAGCCAACAAACAGATGTATCCTTCTGTCGTAGAGTGGGATGGATGGGTGGGTGGACGGGTGGATGCTATTGTGAGTTGGCAGGGGGATTTCCACTGTTTAAAAAAGTGCTAAATCTCTTCTAGCCTGCTCCCCTTTTTATATGGATCTGCTCCAAAATGTAAGTGGTTCATCCTGGGCTCGTATTCTAACCAAGATGCACGAAAATCGGCGCAGTAATTTTTGCATAATCCTGATGACAATATAGAGACACACACATCCACCTTGGCAGACATAATTAAAATGCTGCTTGTGTATTGTGAGTTTCAACAGGAAACAAAAGTGAATCTTTTTTTTTATGTTAAATGGTGCATTAATGAGCTTCTTAATAAGCCCTGAACAAACCGAGAAAGTATCATATTATCTATAAAAGTTGATGGATTGATGAGACACTCTGAATGAAAAAGCAGAACCGGTCAAACTGTTTCTATAGTGGATTTATTAGAGGGTAGAAATTGCCACCTGGGTGATAACTGATAGGCACCATCATTAGCCTTGTGTTTTAGAAGTGAATCCCCTGCCTTACACAATTAGCAAAACAGCAGTGTGCAGAAAATTGTGTGGCCTCTCTTCCTCTGATCTATAGGAAACTGCCCGTTGAGGAGATGAACATTTTTCAACTTCTAATAGCCTCTCCTCCCTGCTGCTAACATCCCCAAAACCACTGCAAAGCATTTCTAGTCTAACAGAAGTCTCCCATACTCATCACTTTTTTTTTTCGGTTGAATCCAACTCTTTCTTCTAGCATTTCTCCACATCTGTATCACCTTAACCAATTTCAACAAAAGATTGATGAACAAAATAGACATGGCCTCTTATTCTACAGTTGGTTTATAAATCTACACTGCCGTACTTCTTTAATGCCTTTAGAGTTGCTCCTAGAAATATGCTAATAAGACAAATGAGAAGTTCTCATATAGTTTCAATAGTAAATGGGAATATTTTTCTTACTAACATTCGTGACGAAAAGGAAACATTTCTGTATAAATAACAGCAATGCACATTTATAAACACCAGTCAGCCATAACATTGTGTCCACTGACAGCAGAAGTGGTAATAATATTGATTATTTCATTACAATGGTACCTTTCACTGGGTTGGATATATTAGGCAGCTAATGGACATTTATTCCTCGAAGCTGATGTGTTGGAAGTAAATGATCGACATAATGAACTGACTGACTTTGACCAGGTCTGTATTGTAACGGTGATGGCTGGGTCAGAGCATCTCCAACTGCAGGTCGTTGTTTCTGGTCTGCAGTGGTTAGTACAGACCATAAATGGACTAACGAAGGACATTCCAATCTCAGGACCATTGATCATCTTTGGGAGGTGATGGATAAATAAATCTGATCCATGGAGGTCCACCTCTCTACTTCCAGGACTTCAGGGATCTGCTGCTAACGTCTTTGTCCAGATTCCACACACACCTTCAGTGGTCTGATGGAGTCCAGGCCTCGGTTCAGAGCTGGATTTGTAGAAAAAGGAGAACCTGCACAATATTAGACAGGTTCTGCTCCCATAGATGCTGGATTAGTCAAGATCCGATTGTTCTTTAGAAACATTTGGTAGGTTCTAACCTTTTTACACTTGAAGAAACAACAAGATCTGCAGACGCTCTGACTCAGTAGTGGCTTTTCCATTGGACATATGCATAAACTTTACCGATATTTACTAAATGTCGAAAAACAGAAGTGCGTAATGTCGGTTTTTCCATTAAATCACAAATGCCATGATTTGTTTATTTATTATCGCGAGATGTCACAAGAAATCATTCCATAAACATGGCAAGGAACATTAATATCACATTGATTTACAGATATATTCATTATTATTATTATATATTGCCCCTCTATACCGTACTAAATTCAAAAATGATTTGGTTTCCTGGTGTGTCCACAGATACCACAGCATGTGTGTTGTAAAACTCTTCTTCTTTAATTATTGTAACATCCGTTTTTTTTTTTTTTTTTTTGTTCATGTGACTCTAGTTGTGGAAAAAGGTCTTTCTATTGCAGTTTTGCATGATACACCAATTTTTCTACGCCCAAAAAACCACCTCTTGCCAGCGCAAAAAAATTTTCATCCAGAAACTAGTGTTTTGGCGAAATTGTCGTTTTCCATTAGGCAAATTTTTATGCGCAAGTTATATTCGCGCAATTTGAGGGTCAACAGAAAAGCCACTAGTGATTTGACCATCACTATTTCTCTCCTCTTGCTCATTTTGCTGTTTCTAACACACTGAACTTCACTTGCTGCCTAATATATCCCACCCACTGACAGGTCCCATAGGAATGACATAATCAAAGCTGACACTGCTTTACCTGCCAGTGGTCAGAATGTTATGGCTGACTGATGTATATTAAAGCCAATTTAATTGATGTGTAAAATGTAAATTAAAATATAAATATGCATATAATCTCAATGCAACGGAAAACATTCATTAAAGTCGTGAATCCAGTCCTTAATCTGACTTTGTGTCTAGAGATAAACATACATTATAATCGCCATCATCTGAATAAAACTGAATTGAATACAGCAAGTCAAATTTTGTTTGTAGAATTTGCAATAAAACTGCAAACGTTAATTTTTTAGACTCTAACCCTAGTACATTCTATATTAAATATTCATCCTTAAAATGCATATTAAACAACACTAATACCAACCGTGGCTGGACATTTAATGATGCTACTTCATGAATTTTAAAGACAAGTCTAATATAGAAGGAAAATGCTTGGCTAATGGGCGGCATTGTGAGGTAGTTCTATGTTTGACCATTAGGAAAAATGGGCCGTTTAACTGGATGAGTAACACCACACCCAGCGCGCGTCATATATCATGAGCAGAGCATGACTGATGATCAACAGCCATACCACTGGCAATTCCCACCAACAGAGACTGATTTACTTCATGCAGGTACAGACACACTGTGACTGCTGAAACATCTCCAAGTGCTGATGATGCAAGGCTGTTTTAAAGAGAAGCAGCATCACATAATAATACAACCTTCAGCTCTCTGGTTCCCTGGCAAGTATCGCCTACCACTGATTTTGTACCAGAGATGCTGTGATTACTTAATATACCTTTTAGAGAACTAGTCTTCTAAGGAGTATAGTAATGGAAAACGGAGATGAAAATGGCCCTGTTGACGAAGTTGGCAATGCACCACTATTTGTCTCCTGATTGCCGCAACATTCAGGCTCATTTCTGTGTAGAAGAAATAAAAAACCCTTAATAAACAGAGCGGTGACATCAGGTGTAATAACTCCAACACTTGGAAGAAATTTGTACTGGTTTGTACAAGGACACAGTAAAAGTGGTAAGTCGTACACAGCTCAGTGAGTTCAAGTAGACTGGTTATATTAAAAGCTTTATGTCAAAGTTGTTTCCCCAGTGATATTTCTCTTTCTAACCTGAAAGGTATCCTGATTGGACACAAAGTAAAAAATATATTTTACATTTAGAACATGGTATTTGTATTTGAGGTGGATCTTACTGCATTAAAGGTGCAAACACTGACTAAATGTAGACATACAGTATATTCCTTATACTAAAAAAGACAAAATTCATAATAAGCCTTTTACGAAAATTAATATTCCTCATTAAAAATAGCGTGTTGTCAAAGACATGTTCCATAGTATAAACTCACTCTCCTTATTTTGTTCAAATACCTTATGGAAAATGTCAGCTTTGATATTTTCTCATATCCATAACCCTGTTGATATCCTCTTTTATAATGTTTGGCAGTAGGTGTGTTTCTCCTACTGATTAGAAATGTATGTTTTTCTCTCCCAGAGAAGATCTTTGTTTTTACTCCATCTGAATGTAACCAGGAGCTGTGGATTACACTAGAACTGGGCAATATGGGCAAAACATTTAATCATTTTCCATCATTTTTCATCATTCAGGCATTGTTTATTCCAAGTCATAGATGGTTTATTTTAATCAACCTTTCTGGCTACGTGAATTGAAGACAGATTGATTAAAAAATATTGTGTCCTTACTAAAACTACATACCATATATGACTGGAGAGGCACATTCTCAATTAATATATTACATAAGCAAATGGGTGGTATTTTTCATTTTTGTTGCCCAAGAATGATCTCCAGTGGAATTATCTTGAGTTTACAATTTAAGCATTTGACAGTTTTCAGAAAACAAAACTTCAGTCAACAAAATTATTTCAGTTATTAGTTATATCTTAGTGTAACACAAAGTAAGTTTCTTAAGGCACAGGTCCAATAAAAAAATCATCATAAAACAGGATTAATATTAACATATCCCAAAGTCTTCACCTGAAAATGCTCCATTTGGAAAAAGGTGTCATTTACAATATCCGAACAGAATATGCCGTTTACGTGACACCTGTCAAATTTACAATATGTTTGGAATAATAGTGGAATAGCAATAGCACACCAGTATCCAAGTTGTGAGGTTTTATCCAAGGTCACTGTGTTTACAAGGAACCCAGAAATCTGGTTATTCACATCCCTCTATTATCACTAGTTCCCCAGTTACCGATTACATCATATTGTTTGCAGAGGCATCAGTGGTGTTTACAATACAACATGGTAATTTACTCTGACATTTCTGTAACTGTTTGCATGACTAAATTATTTTGACTGCGCCTACATAAAATGAGTCCTCTTTGGTTGATAGCAGGCTGAGCTCTGTTAAATGCCACCATTGTGTTGTGGACGTTGTGTTACTGGTGTTCATCTTAATGCAGACAATGGGAGCAACAGGTAAACATGTCTTCCACTTTGATCTGTCACAGCTGCCACACACAACAAGGGAGCAGTGGATGACAATATGCAGCCGGGACTGATGGGAGAAGGTTGCCATGGTGGAGTAAAGTAACTGGTTTTGGTGTTTGGCCATGTAATAATGTTTCTTGGATGTTTTCTGATCGGATCCACCGTTTGTGTTGAGGAATCTATAACCCATTTTATTACAGACTTGAACAGGTGAGCGTTGTGATGCATTTTCCATCTGAACTACCAACTAGATCCATAATATCTAGGTGATATACTTTCATAGCTGCTGACATTGTATTTACATGGTTTAACAACGCCTGCTCAGTACTGTGGAATAAGACATGTACATTGAGTTTTTTTCTGAAGTATTCTGACGCCAGAATAGTTAAGTTGCTCTAAACCGAGTCTCATCTGTGTTTAGTCTTATTAACCAAGTCTTATCTGGATGTCTGAAATGAGGATACAATGTTCACATATAAAAACACAAATGGGGAATAGTGATGTGCATGTTAACTCAGTCATTAAGATGTTAAACAAAATGACAAAAGCAAAATGAAGCAACAAAATGAGAATAATGCCTTTGATTAGTGGGGAAATTAAACAATTAGGTCTTAGTTTAATGCCAAATGTTTGCTAGCTGTGAAGAATACACTTCTAGGGGCTTTAATACCATTTAATTAAATAGCAGACGTTGCTGAATTGTTTCCAAACTTCTGCTTATAGGAGCTAACAACCAAATATGCTACACACAGACTAAGTAATGACATTCTGATTTGAATTTCCTGCTCAGTTTTTCATCACAAGGGTTTTTTAGCCTAGGATGCACCGCTCTCCATATAACTTTCTACAAATGACCAAGGAAACGCCACATATTTTGAATATTTCCCCATTAAATGTAATAGCTATGTCTGAGTTCCCATTGTGCAAATTAATAAATACAGCTCTTGAGATCATTTAGAGAATACATGCTGAAAATAAAAAGGTTTTACTCATTTGAAATATCACTTTAATATTTCCACTCTGCTGCTCTACACAGCAAGTAGATATTTTATTTTGTCCCCGGGAGAAAAGCATTGCTGTGGATGAGGTGTTGTTGTGAAGCCAGTATCCACATGCTTGGCTGTGGTAAGTGTGGATTGAATTTATCCCTGCAGGACTGTGCTGCATCATAAACCTCAGTGAAGGGACGAGGTCAAAAAGCACTCGCCGGTTGTCCCTTTGTAGTGAAGCACACATTGGATGTCCCATTTTTGTCAAACATACTTGGGTTGTCTCAGCTGTATATGGTGTTCCATTAATCTTAACTTCATGCACGTCTTGCTCCGTGTGACTGATGTGGCTCCTGTCAACTAATGCTGGCACTAGACAGGGGTTTACTGTGAGCGATGATGCTTGAGGGGAGCCAAGCTCTAGCAACAAAGACTAAAACTAGGCCAAGTAACTCTACATTCTATCTGGATAAATGTGACACGGATTAAAGTATGTAATGTATGTGTTTTCTAGTGTAAATATAATGGCAGGTACACAAAAAAAATATCTTGCTTGCATACAATTTTTAATAAAATCATTTTGATATGCCTTTATCACACTATATCCTGTTTAACCCATTTTATAAACATCTTAAAAGAGGGAAAAATAAAAACACAACGAACTGGAAAGGGGGGATTTTCCTGGGTGGCACCATAAATCATTATGACAGGCTTTACACTGTTTTGCGGCCCATTACAGCAAGCCTGTAAAATGAATTTCATCTGCACACTCTAACTAATCCAAACTATGTATTCATTATGAAATACTCTTAACATTGAGCTTTTTCTGAAGCAATGGATTTAGTGTTTTGATCATTTCCTTTAGGATGACAAATTCTGAATTAGCGGTGCAACAAAACGTCATATCTCAGGTTAGTCTTCATCTTTTGGCTCAGTGTGTATTGACTTTACTCAGTCAGCTGAGGATTTTGTATTTGTCAAAGCTATATCACAGCAGGCAAATGTGCAAAGCATAAAATCAGTCCATTTATTGAGAAAGGAAGGAAACCAATCTACAGTGACACCGTGAAAATAAAGTCTGACAACCAGTTTCTGTTTGACCGTGATTCATCTTGTGCTGATTTGTCCATTACCACAAACTTAATACTCCTAGAAAATATGCAGCAATTTCACAGTAACATTTTCTATTGAAGTAAAAATGATAATTAAATCATTAAAGTTTTAGATAAGTTTCACAAAACTTTAATGTGGTTAAGAGCAATGTCTGAAAATTTGGACTATATGAAAGCCTTCTTGTTACAGTTAGAAAGGAGATTTGTGATATCCAATTCAAAAGTGTCATGCCATAGCTCAGAGCCATTATGCATTACTGTCGACTGTGTTTGGCTTGATTAAGTTCTGAGAGATGAAATTAGGCCCTGCTGAGCATTGGTCATTAGAACTGCAGCATTAAAACAGTGGCATGATGGGGAACTTGCCTATGAGCTACCCATCTAATGTCTCACTTGCCATTAAGATGTTAGATGTGCCTTAACATCTCTGTTTTCTTATCTAGGACAAATTTATTCACTGGTCTTTCTGACCAACAGGCTAAAAACATTAGTGTCTTTTCTGCCAGTAACTGTGTTTATGCCTCAGTGGTTACTGTTGGTACTATACCTCTCAATGGGTATTTAGCACCTAGGTGTGTTTTAATGTATTTACCCTTTTCTCTTCTTTGAACAGAACTTTTGTCATCTTACGTTGCATTTAATTGTGCTCCATAGATAAACCTTAGTCTCTCCCTTTATAAAAACTGGTTGGTAAATGGTTCAGTTTTTGTAAACACATTAAGGACAATAAAAAAAACAAAACATAGCTGTTCAAGCCATTCATCTCGAAGAAAATCCATTAACGGTTTATACATGTCCCAAATGCACACCCCGAGGAAGAAGCGTTCATTCAATTTGTTTGAACAAGAGCATGCCTGCATGATCTTTATAAATGTTTAAAGGGCCTGTGTATCTTATGATGACATGCGGTATTTTAGCATATGTTATATGTGTACAACAAATACAATATGATTATTCCCAACAAGTGGAAGAGTTTATAGACATGCTTCATCAAACAATCAGATGGAAAAAGTCTGCGCTGGAATGATAATTGAAATTCAAATGAGCATGTATCTACTACAAACATTTAAATCACCCAGGAAGAAACTCATTATGCATAATAGCAGCCTTTTCCTGGACCTCAAATAATCTTAACAAACTGCATGACAGCATAATGGAACCCTATTGAGGAAAGATAAATATTCCATCAGCGAGACACTCGGCTATTTAAAAATGCAGAGACAAACATAGTGTACAAACCACAACTCCCCTCCTTTACATTTCATCAATAAAGAACTTTGTAGAGGTGATAAATATAGAAATGCTGTTATCTTGAAACACATAAATCCAAAAATTCAATGTTGCTATGCATAATGTTCCTAATAAAAATATATATTTATATATAAATGAATATACACTGCAATGCGATGTAATATGCACTAAGTGTACTGTATTACAGGGCTATGTACTGAGGCAGCCAGACCCAACACTACTGTAATACCACTGTGGACCACTACAGTAGTGAGCTCCTGAAGTCTTTATTCTGCCTTCAGTCTCAGTCCAACTACACTATACAAGAAGTAGCCTGACTTTTAACATCTTTTCATTCATATGGAAGGACAGGAAGTGAACTGTTTCAGCCAATTAAACTATGGTTAATCTTTTTGCAAAGCTGTCATTATTCACAAGATAGAGATTCCCTTTGACAGTGAGAATCAACAATCAGAGTCAAAGAAAAGAAGTGATTAAAATAGAAGTCAAATAAAAGTCAGCATTGCCATCGATTAACCTGCTGGAGACAGCGCCCAGCAAGCAAAGGAATATACTCTGACGCTGAATTCTTGTTTCTTAAACACATCTTCAACACTAGTAAGCTGTATTGCTTGCAAATAAATACACGAAGTTAATAACAGTGTGTTTCACTACAAGTTTAGACCCACAGGTATTGTTTACAGTCGGCTCGAGTAAAGACAAATATCATCTCTGGTAGAGATGGATGCTCCAAAGAAAAGTCCACATTTCTGGCCATAAGCAGAGACACACTTACCGTTACAACAGCAGATATCGACAGGGTTATAGATATGAGAGGCAACCTTTTTCTAGAAGATGTTTGATGGAACAAAAGAGGGAGCCTGAGTTCACACAGTGGAACATCTGCCAGAAGTGGAACACTTTGAAGCGTGGTTTTTAATGAGCTGTGCATGGCTGCATCTCAGTGGGAATATTAGAGGAATATTAATTTCCATTTACCATTTAAATAGCTTATTTTAAATAGTCTTTTTCATAATTTGGAAAAAATGGAATATTCGTGTACATTTAAACATAATCATTGTGACGGTGACATCAGCACCATGGACAGCTCTACACATCAACTAAGCAAGACACAGTTATTTCACATATCTGTTACTCGATTTTGGCAAACATACACTGAAAAGACCCAATATTTTTAACCACCCACCTGCAGCAGGAAGACTAGTCAGAGAAGTATTCAGGAAAAAAAACAAAAAAATTATATAAGGAATGACTGTGGCCTACTTACTATTCTACGTAGTGAAGGCTCACAATGAACCTAATAAAGCTGCAGCCGGCGTTTCCCAGATGAACAGTGTTTGCTCACTAAACTTTTCACTCTGTCCTGCATTTCTTAGACAGGTGCAAGCAGAACTAAACAACTTTTCAAGGGGAGTAACATGTGTCTGTTGTGCACAAAAAGAATTCTCGCATCAAGTTGCTAAAGGTCAGGGCAGCATTAAATGCTGAGGACACTTGGCTTGTCTCAAGGGCTCTGTGGAAATTACTGAGCAGTGTTTTGGTGTCCATTCTCCATCATCTGGGGGTGTGGAGCTGTCTGTGTGTTTAAAAATGATCTGCTGGCCAACAATGAACTCTGCATCAACAAGTGTAACTGAGGATTTCAATTTCTCTAGGTCCAGAAAGGCGCTGCTCTGGTTTGACTGAATGAATGGATTCCATGAATGTGATCTATGACGTGGTTTTCCTGTGTCCTTGATGTCTACGCAACAACATAGTCATCCAGGTTTGCATTGACAGTGCATTGTCTCTCGCTGCATCAGCTGTCAACCACAATGCATACACTCCATAACTCCATGAACACTTTTTTTCAGTGCACAAAGCCTCAACACACTGTGGCAGTATTCAGGAGCTGAACGACTGTTTGGATATCCTCAAACGGTTGTATCCTGGTGGGTTACTCAGGAACGGGCAATATCTTACTCGCCGTGAGGGTGTGAAATCTAAAGCCGAGCTTGGATATTGTACTCGGAAACTCTCCTGCCTCCATACTTACGTCTGTAGGAAACATTCAACATGAAGCACCACTTCAGATTTCTCTTAAAAGGATTTCAGAATAATCTGCCCGTGGCCAGGTGCCCTATCCAGCCTTGTGTCAAGTAAACACTTCAATGAGTTCCCCTGATATTGGTTCGCAGTAGCTGGTTTTCACATGTACTTGTACAGAACATTACAGACACTGAATAAATCCTCCATCCTACAAAGAAAACAGGATGCACCTTTCACCTTCCTGAGTGTTAGAGCCAGCGTCTGTTATGGTGCCATGAGCTGTCAAAGGGGTCTGTTTCTCAAGAAAAGCCTAACTAGAAAAGACTCTGAGATGATGGAAGATGGGCTGCTAACAGATGCTCTGCTGCCACCCAGTAGCTGCTGGTGGTGAAGAGAGGCAATCCAGGCATGATGATGGTGGAGGGGAGAGGAGTGGAGCAGAGCAGTTAGTTTGTTGCTAATATCATAACACACAAAACTGTTGCCAGTGGTTTATTGCTTGCACCTAATAACAGGAGCTTCTCTTGTTGGTGAAACAATTGTTTTGCTCATGTCCAAAAAGAAGGTCCATCATTGCTAATATACCGAAGTGAAACCACACATGAAAAGAACAAAAAATAAAGTAAAGTTGACATTACTCATGTGTTTACACACAATCCAAAGCCAGATAATCAGCAGCACTATAGCGGGTATACCTGCACAATGTTACAGTTTTTAATCCCTCAATAAAAACATTCATAAATTACAATACAGTTGAACAGAGAAAAATACAGTAAAACATATATAATAATAAAATCATAACCAAATAGAAAGATGATGATGGTAATATGTGATGTGAAGACAGGGTTTTGTCCCAGTTGCTGCCCAAATTCTATTCACCATCAATCTATTTATACTTAACATGTTCCTTCTGTTGCACATTACATTTTCATAAACCCTCTGTTTATTGTTTATCTTATATGTCTGTAGACCTACCGCACTGTCTGTTGGTCCTGACTCAAAGTTTCTCATTTTTGGAGGGGAGTTTTTCCTCATTTGAACTGAGTATCTTGGGACAGAGGTTTTAATGCACTGTACAGACTGTAAAACCCTTCGAGGTGAATCTCTGATTTGTGATATTGGGCCGTATAAATAAAACTGAACTGAAAAGTTGAATTGATGGTGCTGGAGCGCAGTGTCTGAACACCATGCCCATCCTGGGTTTATGGACTCAGCCAAACATATACTGTACTTAATACTGTGTCTGCGTATATGAAAAGAACTGTGCATTTGTGTCAAAGGTGACTGGTCTTACACACCCTGTGGAGTCTTCGAGTAGATTTGTAATAGTCTGTCTTCTATGTAATAAGCTGTCAATCAAACATACCCAGCAAGAAATTTAGTAACATTCTTGGTGCTATTTTTAACCTTCTGTCTTCACAGCTGTTTGTGCTGTCTTTTCCTGTCCGCTTCACTGACTGACAAACACAACGTCTCTAACTCACTCATTCACACTGAAAAACAAAACTAAAGCCGAACCAGCCTCTACAGCATATACGTGATAGTAACATTAACTACGTATACACCGAACATATGTCATACGCATGCCTCCTGTCTTTATGAAATTATAAATGCAGTTCCATTGTTGTGCGTTTGTATATGGTTGCTGCTTCCCGGGTGACGCTATTACAGCTCATGATTAAAGACTGTCAAGAGTCTATGCCATTATTCTTCACATATACACCAGATTTCTGCTCTGCTTCACCTGCTGCACAGTAGGTATTTATGTGTTCAGTTAGCAGTGCCACTGAAGGGGCCGGCCCATATGTCTCCCTGAACCCTCTGAATAATTTAGGCCGACAGCCATTCCTATAAAAACCCCATCTATATTAATGAGCAGCCTCCAACCATTTGGATCACTGCGTTGAGGTTGGGGTGCCTCTATCATACTTGAGGTGTTTTAGAAGACCCGCCTCCATCGGACAGTCTACGGCCGTGTACCGTATACGAACAGTACAATACAGTGTGAGAAACCGGCCAGTTCGAATACAACATTCAGACCTTTTTTCTATTTATCAACAAGCTTTTTCTTTCATTATGTCACAGACTCCCAGGAACCACTGTGAGGCAGCCATTTTATATCCTTCATCTAAAGAGTTTGGTCGATCCTGTTTTGGAACAGCTTGAATGAAAGTTCACCCATGTGGAAATGAGGTTTACTGCCACGCCTGAATAGCAATTTCTGAAAAAGGTAAGCATGTTATGTGTTACTAAAAAAAAAAAAAAAAAAAATAAAAAAAAAAAAAAAACAGAAATGTGTGGTGCCAGGGTTGGATAATAAGAAAGCTCATATTCTTCTCCTTTTTTTTCCATTTTCGCTGGATGGTATGAAAATTCATCTGTATTATTTGTTAGCAACAAAAATGCAGAAATAGAGGTTGCTCATATTTTTTTTTTTCTCTTTTTCAATCTTTTTCAGGGAACAGTTATGTATTCTCATTATCATTCTGATGGACTCCTGAGTCATCCTTGCCACAGTGAGACATCATTTATTGTCGGATGTGATGAACATTTTAAGTTTTTTGGGGAATAAAACAAGGGTGGAAATCACTTTAGACCAATCAGATGTCTGCATTTACAACCCAAACCTCATATCATAGTCAAATCTAATCCAAACAGTTACAGTCTCTGAACTGTTTTTGCATGCATTGATTGCATTTTGCACTTACTAGTATGATGGTTCAGTTTAAGAAATCAGCAACCCACAAGTGACCTCTTTTCATCATGCAAATCATAATCTACCCAGGCATAGACAAGTACCGATCTGCATTCAGTCTAAACAACTAGACTAACAAAAAGTTTCCCTGTGAGACATTATAATCACATGACAAGCATTTTAAGTTAAAAAATCCCTTCCATTTGCTGAATTTTGATTGGTCATGGTTCAGCAGTAGAAGTCAGCTGTACTTAGGGATGCATTTACTTTTCATCAGTAGTCAGTACACATTCTTTATGTGAGTTTGGAGATCTATTCTGTTTTTCAGAGGGTAGAAATGATCTGAATTTTATGTCACAAATGCACAACGCTATCAGTCTCGTTTCAAGTACACCACTAGTACAAATACTGAGATACAAATATGAAGGCTGTTTTGTTCAAGTAGATCCAAATCAAACTAATTACTTTGGAAAAGTGGGTATTAGTCATAAAGTGACACACTACTGCAGAATTAACTTCCTTCATCTGTCTTGTGAAGTATTTGTTTCAGCTTCAATTTGATCCAGAGAAATAAATCATCTAGCTTTATCACTGCACATAACAATCAGTAAAGAATTTCTGTTTGCTCCTTAGCTCTCACATTTATCAGTTTGGTTTCTGTCTTCCCCATAAAAAAATAAATAGATAAAAAAAAAAGATTACAGATTATTCTAATCAAACTTTCTTCCTTGACCATAATGGTCACAACATTCCATATTAAGGTCATTGGTCCTTCTCCTTAATGCTATTAAATCACTTTTATTAGTAGCTGTAAAGTATTGTTAGTGGATCAGAGAATTTCTTCCAATGATGCCTTTATGATTCATCCGGCTTGAGCAATGCTTTGGTATGAAGCCATCGCAGGGGGAAATCAGGTATTGATCAGCAGCAGTTGGTGAATTGCCTTGAAATGAAGATTAAAGAGGAGTACTATGCTGAATTACTCTTAACTGCTCCACCCTTTCAATCTCTCTCTCTCTCTCTCTCTTGTTCCAATAAACATCCAATAACACTATGCCATTCCTCAGCAGAGGATCTGCTGCCATGGCCAGTCATTTATCTTTATGGCTAGTAATACACTTACCAATGGGAGCAGCGCATGGCCCAAACTTTCACCACTAGATATGTTGAGAGTAAATGATAATGAAATATAAATGGAACAAAGAAAAATAAAAACTTCTCCTGGCCAATCAAAAATTCTTCCTAAAGCGCAACGGCGCGCCACAATAATGGTTTGGACTATGAAGTAGTTATTCATTGTCAGTATGCAACAGCTTGCGTGTACGTTGCGTGGCCACCATCCAGTGAAACAGTTTGCATTCCTGTCTGCCACCTGTCCTGTCTGTGCTATGCTGACATATCTATTAGAAGAGTGTGAGTTCGCCCTGGAGATTATTGCTCAATGTATTTTGGCATCTGCAGTCAGAGTAAAACTGCTGCGATCATCATGCTGTGTCAACAGACAACTCGGTGATTGGCTTTTCTTCAGCTAAAAAACAAACTATCATGACAAGAATTTTCTATTCTGGGATGGCTGCATGGGTCTTTTGCCTGCATCTATACTCTATCGAAATCAAGCTATATTTCTAAATGTGAGTCTTGCTGCAGCTTTGCAATTACACTGGAATATATCATATATAAGAAGCACTGAAACGGTAATCATCTCAGCTAAATGCATTAGATAAAAATAGTGAAACAGGTCTTTGATGTGATCTAAGTGGAGTGGAAAGGTTCCCTGGTGTACATTACAATTAATCATCTTACATAGACAGACACTTCATTAGTCTCCAGGGATATGAATGTATTCAGGCTCTTATACGAGAAAACAAACAAACAGGAAAAACAGTAATAACAACAAACACAACTCAGAGTATCTTACTTAAGAAATGGCACAATAGTAAATATGTATTTACCTAATTAATGACTATTATGAATAAATATCGAAATAAGAACATCTGATAATAATTAGTTATAATTAGTAATAAAGTGATGAAATAAATATATGTCACAGATATGTTAATAAAGATAAATATAACAAATAAAACTCAATTACACCCTGCATCTCTGGGATGAGTTCAACGGCCATATGGCCTGGGTAACACAGCACATCCTCAGTCTGTCTGTTGAGCAGGACTGCTGCAGTCTGCTCGCCACAAACTGAACAAAGTCATCTGCCAGGTGATTGTGCTGTGCAAAGGGTGGCGAGCATCGTCCGTGATGGGTAACAGTTGATTTAGGGTGCTTCATTCCGCCACTGACATAAGGGAATCCAGCTCGGTGCCACTGCTCCCAACCAGCTTAGCCACAAAGCACTGCCCTTCTTAATGCTACCCATAATCTCCAACACTTGAGACGACAGACTGGTGAATCATCAACAGGTGAAATGCCTGGCCTCTTAGGCACACAAAATACAGACAGTCCCCAGACCATTTCAATCTGGCCTGCAAAGTGCTCAAAGAAAGTTCCTTCTCAAAAAAAAAAAAAACTGCATTATGTTTTGTCATTCAGTAGTACACTATGCCTCAAACTTGTCCTGAAATTGTCTTACAACTTAATTTCCAGAATAAGCAACTAAAGTATGTCTGTTTCATGCTCATTCCATATTTAAATACTACACATGCAGCTGAAAATTCAACATTTTCTAAAAGGAGGTCCTACTTTTTTAGCCTTCTGAGCTGCAAACAGCCCACTGTAAACCCATCTGTCCTGCAGGACATAACAATAACATGTTATTTATTAAGTTTAACGTAATTGATCCCAATGTGCTTCATGTTTTAGTTTCCAACATATGGACCTTCATTTTATCTACATCAGTATGATCCTCTAGGGAAAAAAAATGTCACACACCGCTGCCCTTGACAAAACTGTTCTCATTTGATGTTGACCTCTGTATTTGACCCATCCCTCTGCATGTCACTACCATCCTCCCTAGACTTGAAGGTAATTTTAAGGCCTTCCTATGCAAAGATCCTGTAATTTGGAGCTATAAGAAATATTTTCTGTTTTTCTTCAGTAGATCTTTATATGACTGTTTTGCTGGGGTTTTTTTTATCTAGTTCATTACTTTTATCATTAATTCTACCTAGTTTTGCATACTGAAATCATAGTACCAGACACAATTACAGTCTTAAAACAAACTAAGAATAAAGAAGAATACACTGTTAGTAATGAAGAGAAACCTTGACTCTCAAAACTAAAGATGTGTAACAGTGAGTCAGTCACATTACAATAGCTAGAAAAGTTTATTGAATAGAAACAACACCTGTCATAAAACTGTGGCCAAACGTTCAGCTCCGTTTACCGACAAAAACCAGTGAATCAATTAAATCCATTTGTAAAAGGTAACCTTACTCATCGACTTTACCAGCAGTGACAGAGGAAGTGATAGTCTGATAATTCTCAGCATGACAGTGTCCCAATGAGTAATGTTCCTGCAAACCCTGAGAAAAAGATCTGTTTCTATCTTCTAATTTCATGCTGATATGCTGGTATCTAATCCTTTTTAATAGTTATTAAAATCAGGAAAACTAATTGCTCATCACATTTCCATCTACACATACAGGAAATTAGACAAAAATGTTCTCAATTAAATTTCTTTTCATTCCCTTTACATATTTAATAAATGTTAATTTATTTTTCCGTGTAACAGTACGCCACAAGTTGTTTAAATTATAATTCCCATATGCAGGTTTATTATGTTATACATCCCCATATATAAAGAGAAACGGTGAATTAATTATGAAAAAAATGTAATCAGAGAAGAGTCTCCAGTTGCTTATTGTTAGCACATCTAGATAACATTTTAATTAACTTAGAGCTGCTGACATAGACATAAGAAGCACTTAAAAATGTGAGTTTTAGCTGTTTCCTGTTTTTTACGTTGGTTCTCGGGAGAAAATACCAAAGATGAATCACGGATCAGGAAGACTCCATCAAATGGCTTCTGGTGGATTAGAGTTTGTTTACAAAGCCTGTCTTGGCCCTGAAATCCACAAAAAGATGAGAAGATGAAATGTCCCACCAGATGTTACTAAATCAAACAACCCACATTGGTACACAAGAGCACTGCCACCTGGGGTTACGACGACACAGCGACAAAATAAACTCGCACACATGCAACTTATAGCTACAGTGAATATACAGAAGCAGAGGAAGCAATTTTACAGAAGAAGAAGAGATCCTATCTGAACTGAATGGCAGCAACATCGCAGATATACAGTTTACCAGTCGTTTCTGTGGTTGCATATCACACCTGTGTAACGTGACCTTTGTTTAAACTTCAGCGAAATGCTAACTTTTTGTGCTTCATTGAAAGATCATTCCGCTGGCAACACATCTCCTAAGCCACGATGCGTTCACAGAAATAGACTTAATCTGAGCCACGCAGAACATGATGCACCATCTGACAAGAAATACAGCCTTTTTCATTATGTGGTGTTTAAGAAGAGCCGAGCAAATGAAATGGTTTCTATTTTCAAGTATGTGGTCCTTTCCTTTTGTCTTCACAGATGCAGTACATTATGCTTGTTGAGAGAAAGGGCTTCTTTTTATGGTGAATAATGGTTTTCTGCACAGGGAAAGAATCCAAGCCCTGCCAATAAAGTGGTGGAGGTATATCATAGCCCTCATTAAGTAGAGCTATTATGAACCTGCTGGTGCACAGTGCCACAAGACAGGATGAAAAACTGGCTCTCTGGACTTCCATTCCTCTGGCCTGGGTGCACAATGCAGTTTTCCCTTCTTCCCTTGATATCTTTTCAACAGCCTTAATAAAAGCTGTTGTATATTAATGTAATGGCAATGGCAGCTACCTGATCATCATGTTCAAACTGAGTTTCTTGTTTCCCAAATAAACAGAGAATGTAGATGCTGCATGATTTCTCATATTTTTAGAACCAGTGACAACATGGCAACTACTCAGTGATGTTTATGTGTATGTGATGATTAATGGTAAATTCAACTGTTAGTATGGAGCAAAGTTGAATGTAATAATGTTTGTCAGTGTCACGATTTGATTTAGATTCTTGGTGTCAATAATGAGAGTCAAAGAGAGAGTCAGACACATGTCCTTCCATTCTTTACATATTAAAATGTGAATAAATTTACCATTTTAGTCTTTCAAATTACTGATATAGACTGTGATGCGTGTCCTTCTGTCGTCTCTTTCGCTCCACCATAGTCTTACAATAATGAACCAAAAATATTGTAGCGACCAGAGTCTTATTTAACCATGTTGTTAATGATGTTAATTAATTTGTGTTGTCAACGTTCTAATGCATGGTGATTAAAATTAAGCCAACAACACGAACTAAATTTTACAAAATACAGACATGTGCATCCAAACCTTTCCCTGAACAAGAAGTCTCTAAAACCATGAGAGCAGCAGCTGCAACGGAGAAATGAACCCAACTCAATGAGATATGTGGAGTATGAGCATTAACGCCAACCTTACTGTTGTGTAGTTTGAGACTGAGTTGAGCAGCTCCTCCAAAGACACAGCGGTGGACAGACGAACCCTGTAGCATTAATACATTTCATCTTCTAAAACATATGAGCGTTATTTCCACAGACAAATTTGCCGTCAGATAAACAGCAAATAAGTTCTGAAGCCAACAGATGCTCGGTGTGACTGTGTGTGTTTATTACTGTGACAAAACTGCTCCGTGTTTACTTTGATTCTTCTCAGATTCCCGTTCTAACAATATAAATCTGAGCTGCCAACTTTCGCACTACTCGTCCATTTTCTCACAGGGTGAAAAATAACTTCAGGACTGATAACTTGGCGGAGCAAAAAAATGACACTGACGGAACATAATACATCCATGAGATGAAGCAGACTTTCAAAAACAGCAGGCACAGACAAAAGTGGAAGATAATTACCATGGCAATGTTGGGGCTGTCTGTTGCTTTGCCTGTGCAAAATTGTAAATACCTCAGTGGTGAAATGTATGGATGTTATAATTTTCACATTAAACAGGCTGCCATCATTCTCTGGTCTCTCGTCGAATCGTTTTCAGCACCATAGATATAGTAGGAGTCTTTGGGAAACACTGTATTTATCAACCATAGATAAAAAGTCAAATCATTTCCTGTCCCTTATGTCATTTACATTGATCATTTCATGAACCACTAAAGCGGGGGTCACCAACTCCGGTCCTGGATCCCTGCATGTTTTAGATGTTTCCCTCTTCCAACACACCTGACAGGTCGTTATCAGGCTTCTGCGGAGCTTGATGATAGGCTTATCATTTGAATCAGGTGTGTTGGAAGAGGGATACATCTAAAACATGCAGGATAGTAGCCCTTGAGGACTGAAGTTGGTGACCCCTGCACTAAAGTCATCGTGAGGGTGCTAGAGCTTATCCTGGTTACCTGTGGGTAAAGGCGGGGGTACACCCTGGACATGTCACCAGTTCCTCACATTTGTTTAGATTTAGACTGATTGATTAGTGTATGTCTGTGGATGGTGAGAGGAAGCCGAAATGCTAGAAACAACCCACACAGACACAACTCCACACAGAAAAGCCCCGTAGAACTCCCACAGAAAGGCACTGGAATCGAACCCAGGACCTTCTAGCTTTGAGGTGACCACGCCACCCTGGTGAGTCTATATTTGGGGGGCATAAGTGTGTTTCACCTGGTAGTGTGTGTATGTCATAGGCTGAGACCTTCCCACAGACCTGGGTTACATTCTCAGCTTGGGTGTTTTGCTCTATACCGTTCCCTTCCTCTCCCCCACCTTTGCAGTCACTCTACACTATCTCTCAAATAAAGGTGAAAATATACTTAAAACATTGGTGTTGTGAAACTCTGAAAATGGGTTTTGTTGACTGTGGGCACACTATATTTGTGTACTACACTGTTTCCCACAGCGCTGACTCCTGTCTGCGGCCCGACGAGCTGCTAATGAAACTCCGGGTTAAGTGGCCATGATGAAGGCCATTAACTAACAGCAAAAAAAGAAAAAAGAAAAAGAGACATGTGTGCAAGTACAAAGATTTTTATTTTATCTGAATGTGATTTATGTAAGTTGACTACATCTGTGTGAAAACAAAAGAAAAGAAACATGTAATACTAGTTCTTTAATGCTTGAGAAATGCAAAAGGTTGTGTGTTTTTGGATACGATGGAAAAAGCAAAGCGCTCAGCTGTGTTTTTGTTAATGTCGTATCTCCAGCAGTGAAGATTAGACACTCCGTGGCAGCATTAGAGCGGGTGATACAGTACGTACTCCGCTAGAATTAATATCGACAGCGATGGGAGATAAAGCACTGTGCGTGCCGTATAAGACACATCCAGACTGGCCTTGACTTAAGTTTAGACCAAGTATTCTGGTAGATGTCGACACGTATTGGTGGCATAATGATCTTGATGTTCTTAAATAACTGCCTTAGAATTCTTGGTAAGTGAAAACATTTTCAACTAAAAACCATGACTGAACAGGCCTGCACTTCAATATATAAAAGGTACAACACTGTGCAAAAGTATGACTATTAGCTTTGTTGTTTTTGCATTGTTGTAATGAGCAGACATATTAATTTCTCAGTTCCTTCTTCATATGCAACAGGAAAATACAGAATATAAAACATATATAACTTAAACATAAACAGGCTGCAGTTAGTATTTATTGTGACCTCATGACAAAAAGTCACCAACATTTTTAAAGAACCTTGGTGTAAAAGGAGAGAAATGTAATGCAGTATATGGCATTCTGTCTGAATAAGAGTAAAAGACATGTTAAGTGCAAAGATGAGGTCATATAAAATACTTGACACATTGGTTTGCAGAGGCTGATCTTTTTTCAGAATGTTTTGTTTTTTATTTTTAATGTTGTACTTTTTTCCCCATATCTCCAGCTTGGAGTTTAATGCAGAGACTGAGGAGTGTATATATGTGGTACTTATAACAATACTGAAAAAAAAAACAAAAACAACCTAATGGTGGCCTGAGACGTTTGGACAATACTGTAAGTATTATATATTTTTGTGAAACACTCCAACTTCCAGCATTCCATTACTAACTTAACAGCAAAACTCTGATCTAACATGATAGAGCAGCTTAAAATACATTTTAATGAAGCCAGCCCCTGGTGTTACACACTGAACGCCTTGTGAGCTCCATCTTTTCTACTCCATCAATTTTTATTATAAATATATACGTTTGGCATTTGTGAACTGCTTCAGAAAGAAGATAAATCAAGATCAATTCTGACGTGAATGGCTTTTGCCTCACGCTCTAATGTGAATCTATTTAAAGTCATTTAATTTCCATTTTTAAAAAGTTTCTGTTATAGAAAACATGATTTTGTGCCAAAATCCCCATATGGACTAATGTATTACAACTCTTTTTATGTGCATGTACATTGATTTCAAACTAATGAACAAATGCACTAATGTAATGGCTGGAAAAAGTAGACCAGGTATTGATGTTGACAGTCCCATATATTGTAATTCACAAACTGAACTCCTTGTTAAAAATGTCAACAGCATCACTATCATTAGTGCCACAGAGCTTATGATGATTAGCAGGTAGCAGTGCAGCCTGAAATCACACACACATATATCAGCCTGGCCAGTACACTGACACTGAGGCTGCAACTGTATCTGGGTTGAACCACAATACCTCAGGCGATACATCACCACTGAGAAACATGAAAAGGTGTTTTGATGTAAGGTTGCATGGATACATTATCAGCATATCAAACGTTCACCACATTTACTCCATATATTATACAATCACACACTTTTTGGAAGAAGTTCAAAAAATATGTGGTGGGCTCCAAATCTTTTAAGATTAAGAAAAAACAACTTGAAACACTATGCAAAATGATGATTTTGCCCAAAGTAACCCATTGATACAAACTCTGCACTAATGTCGATCATACATTTACTATTTAGGCCTTTCATTTTTTAGTTATGGGGTAACAGCATACCTATGATTTTAAAGTGTTTGATATCACTGGTTTTTATCTTGTACAAAATACTGTTAAGACAGTTGGACACTTGATTTACCCTCTGATGCTGATCACAGTGAATTATGTTTATAGATCGTTTGTACTGCAGTGGTGGTTTGTAGAAATATTTCAGTACATATTATACTGACAGAGGCATTTGGTTGTAGAAAATAGTTTTACATTATGCCTAACTTGGAATTGTACACTGACCAAAAATTAAATGTTAAGCTAAATGGAGCTATAATGAAATATGCCCATAAATAGTGGTTATATACAGTATATAACCATATATATGCACTGAATGATTCGTTTTGCTCAGCTCTCATTGACCATTCCCTGTGAGATTATTCACTCTTTGAGTTATTCCACATCTGAACTGTTAGTGTGACCAATACACAGGTACTCCTTGCACCAGGGTCAATAAAAGGTCACCCCAAAAACGTGCACTTTGGTCACAAGGCATGAACACCTTTGGGATGTTCTGGATCAGCAGGTCAGACGTCGTGTTCCGTTTATAGAAAACGTGGGCCAGCTCCAAGTAGCGCTGAAGGAGGACTGGGACAACATTCCACAGACCACTACTGACAAACTCATGAAGTCTATGCACAAGAGATGAACCTCTTTAGAAGATGGTAATGGGACTTGGACGCTTTATGGAACCCGACCCGGCTTCTGTGCCTCAGTTATACATCAGAGCTCTATGCACTGGGCCCTGTCCACCACTCTATGAGCCCTGTGAATTTGTCATGTTTACCCCCCTCCCCCCCCGACTTATATCATTGCTCCAGCTCTAGTGTGTTCAGACTGTGATAACTCATGAACTGTGCACAAACTGCTAGTCATGCTTCTATATTAAGCCAAGACTAAAATAATAATTGTTTGGTTGAAATATTTCCACATTGATAGAAAGTATATTCTGAAATATATTTGTGTTGAGTGTATGTGGGACAGCACCTCCCTCTTACATTTGGGGCCTGACTGACCGGCTTAGCAGACTCACAGACATGGTTTGTCAAACATAATGTTCGTTTTCTTTTTAAACTCACTCAAAATAGCCTGTGGAAACTCTAAAACGGTCCTGTCCCACTTTGTTATGGTGTTTCACCTCATGGTGACATTACAGAGCGATTTACCCCATCAGAGCATCCTGTCCATGTGTATTAATTTTGTCTGATTTTTCATAAAGCGAAATTAACTTGAGCACAGTGCACCAGGACCAGCCTCGGGTATGAAAATACTCAAAATGACCACAGTACGTGGACTGGTTACTCTTGGTTAATTATCAAAACACCATTGAATGTGAACGATTCAGTCCCATAGTATTTGATCCACGTCTTCAGTGACATTTCTACAGTCCTTTGAGATCACTTAATCAATCAATATTAAATTAACATTAACAACCACATTTAAGTTCCACAGCTGTCATTTGTCACATCTACTGTCTTACTTAGCTGGAAAAAACTTTTAGATAGATAGATATGACCTTATTTATCCCACCGTGGGGAAATTTCACAGTAACATACAAGTGCAGAGAAAAAGATGGGTAGAAAAACCACAAATGAGTGAAAAATGAAATGTAAAGGGAAAAATAAGAAATGTGGAATTCATATAAATACTTTTATAAATATAAAATTAGAATTAAAAATAAATTCTATTTACATATTTACATTGTGGTTGCACATGTACATGGTGTGATTTGGGGGGTGGGGGAACTGTTGTATAGTCTGATGTCTGTGGGGGGGAATGTACAAATGATAAGTTCACCCAAAAAAAAACAACTCCTCTTAAACAAAAATATACTGACTTTTTATATATAGACTATTGGAGTCAATTCCCAACAGTTAAAAGGACTGTAACCAAATAGAGGCCAAAAGCAAAGTGTCTGGTTCTGACAGTTTATTATATTCATAATGTAAAAAGATTTAATGGAAGCAGGGAATAAGGAATAAAAGCCATTCTATTAAAATAATAAACCCCAAAGACCTAAACAGCCACCAATAACCAAAGCATATACTGATCTGAAATGTTTCATAACTTTTGAAGTACTTATACTATCAATAGATCTAAATAATTCAGATAAAATGCAGTTTCTCAGCTTTTCAGCAGCATCAGATATGACCCATTTACGGCTCCGTCGTGAACATGGAAACACAACATTTGGTTTTTTGATTCACCACACTGATTCACCAATAACATCCACATAGTTTGACAAATGACAGCAGTTATATACGTTTGCATTCACTTAATAAAAAAGTCACTTTTCCTTCAATTTTCTGCTTTGGTATAATAACTTTTGAATTCACTCTGAGCTTTTATGAACATCTACATGATCCGGATCTATGGGATAATACCTGATTTATGATGAAAAACACAAAATGCAGAGATTAACATTCTAATAAATGAAGACAAACTTGTGAATTGTTAAATGGAGGGAAATATTCATTTGGAAGTCACCACAAAAATAGCTTGAGGGTTATTAACAATGAGGTGAAATTCTATGTAATCTTAGCAATGTTCATTAACTACGCATCTTCTTATGCAGTGTGGGATTAATTTATTCAGAACAAGTGAAGTGTTCATTTACAAGATTAAACAATACAGGGAAGAAACACTTCACACACCTTCACCCTTTTCATTGCAAATGTCACCTTACTTGATTTATAATAACACTACAAAGAATATAATTTGGATGCAATTCCTTGTCTCATTATAAGGAAGTATTACGCTGCCTCAGTTAGCTTCATTTTATTTTTTAAATATGTGAAACCCAGTGTTCACCAGATTAGTTGGTGAATATAAATTATTTGGAGTTCCCATCTGCTCCCAACTATTCCATCTAGACGCTGGAGCGAGTGGCTGTATTATTTTTACATAGCTCTAAAACTAAATGCTGAGCACAAAATTCTCTTGTTATCAATATTTCAGGACATCAACACTGCTCTGTGGATGTCACATTAATATAAATGACATTTTGCATGTTTTGGGCAAAATGTAAAAAAAAAAAAAGAGTAACCAATGAAAACACGGTATTATATATTTAGAAACTGTGTCCAATGCACTGAAGGAACTAAGGTACAATAAGGTCAGAGTAGTTGAATTGAAAGAAAACTATCACCTCTTGGTATCTTTTGACTCCTCATGACGAGACATTGAATATATAGAGCCTCGTTTCATTTCATTTCATCTCCTCTTATTAAGTCTGAAAGCATGTTTGACATAGCGGATACTTTTATCTCTAAGTTTCTTTTTAAGGCCTTTCAGTTTTCACAGTCCAGCAGCAACTAATTAAAAATGCATGACTGAGTGACTGACTGCTCATTTATGTTTATTCAAAATGTCCCATACAAAACCCTTTCATTATTATGGAGCTCCTTTCCTGCATGTCAAAGCTAAATTATATTCAACTGTGACTCATTCTGTGTGGCATTTTCCCCACTCTGTTAAATCTACATGGTATTTTTCTGGTCTTGTTTTGGTCAGCAGGGCTGGACAATTTCCAGGAGGTACGTTTTCTTTTTTCTTTTTACAACAGGAAAAATAAATACATACTACACAACCTACTTTCTTGGCATCTGTTTGTCATTGGTATCTTCCTTGGTGATATGACGCTGCCGCTCATCATTATTACATAACAGTCCCATTACAAATACTGTTTTTTTCTCTTTAATAATTAAGATTAATTACATTATTTTGTAGTATTTTCTCTTTATGCACCTTAAAGCCGCGTCACTCACTCAGGCCTTTTCAGAAATTTTGTCCGGAATGGGAATTGCACGCAGCCGCAGCAGCAACAAACATGGTGACCAAGTGAAAGCAATTTGTCACAGATTCGGCAAGAATAAATGCAGATCTAAGAAAAAAATGACATTTTCTCTGCATATTTTAATCCTACAAAGGATTATTTTCATTTCTATGAGTCTATAAGTCTTTTTTAATATTAAAAGTGAATATTCAACATAAAGGTGTTAAGATGTTATATTAATTATTTCATCTTTTTTTTGCCATTTTTTCCCACCCTTAATTCAATTAATACACAACCTACTTCCTTGGCATCCGTTTGTCATTGGTATCTTCCTTGGTGATATGATGAGGTCGGTCATCATTATTACATAACAGTTCCATTACAAATACTGTTTTTTATTTTCTTTAATAATCAAGATTAATTGTATTATTTTCTCTTCATGCACCTAAAAGCAGCGTCACTCACTCACTCAGGCCTTTTCAGAAATTTTGTTGCGAAGTGCATTGTGGGAATGGGAATCCCACCCAGCCGCAGCTGCAACAAACGTGGCGACCAAGCAAAAGCAGTTTGTCACAGATTCGACAAGAAAACGAGTCAGATCACTACAACCTAGGTTTCTACAATCCACCAGGGTTGATTTATAGAATAAGTACAGTCGGTGGATGGAGGTAAAGGCAACATCTGGGTTCAGAATTAATGAAGAAACAGTGAAATTGCGGCTGCGTGGAATTCCCATTCCCACAATGCACTTCAGGACATAATGGATAAGTGATAATTAAGCTATCACTCAGGTTTTACAAATCTGAAAAAAAAATTGTGATGACAGTCATACACTGCTTTAAGGATTGCATTCTCACCGTCATTGTGCATGTACAATGACAAAAACTCATTCATTCATTCATATTTAATGTTTGTGTATTTTATTCATTTTCTCCACAAACACACGTCTGTGAAAATATAAACACTGTTTTGTACTAATATGAAAAAAGTACTTTTCTGGGTACACTTTTCATGTCGATTAAAAAAGTTGTGTTTGTAATAAAAACACAAGTTTGGTCTGTTTTCACTGGCTTTGCTGCACATTTCCCCTTCTTGGATATGAGGAAGACAACCTCATACACAGCTTGTCCACTGGATATTGTTACTTGGCTGCTGCCTGCATTTTCATCGTGGTGCGTAGCCGCTGCATACCGCCTACAATGACAGACTGTCAAAGTAGTCGTGGCTGAGCTTCTCCACGTCTTCCAAGACCTGTGTGTTGTAGAGGACTTCATCGACTTTCTGGAGTGCAGCTGAGCCTTTACTGAGATTATAACTCCACCTGGAATCCTTTTCCATCAACAGGCTGGAAAAGAGTTCTATATTTTACTAGATTCCTTTAAATAAAAACTAGTTTTAGGAGCTGCTGCCAGGGTAAAATAACTACAACCACAGTTTTAAAAAAATGTAGATCTAAGAAAAAAAGACACTTTCTGTGCATATTTTCCTACAAAGGATTATTTTAATTTCTATGAAAGTCTTTTTTTATATTGAAAGTGAATATTCAACATAGGTGTTAACATGTTATATTCATTATTTCATCATTTGTTTGGGTTTTTTTTGCCATTTTTTTTCCCTCTTAATTCAATTATTAAATAAAACATAAACCCAGTGGTACCATTTCATAGCTACTTCTAGTTCTGGTAATTTCAGAGTTACAGCTTGTAATGGCCTCGTTGCATAAAAGATAATGTCTTGTCCGGTGTCAAAAATTCATAAAGTATTTTGAGTCGATTTTTTGGATTTTGCAAAGTCTAATGAGGTTTTCACATGTATCTTTCAAGAACCCACGACAAAAAACTGGGAGATGCTGGTGAAATGACATGGGTGTGGGATACCTCACACATAAAATACACATTACTATTAAGTCTTTTGGGGAAAAGCGGTGTGTGTAATGTGGGTATTCATATATCTGTGCATCTTCTCCAGGGAGTTTTTTCTTGTCACTGTGTTATTCCAGCAGGCTGTTTCCAGAGTCAGTGGAGACCAGAGGGGCCACATGAGTCCACATGATGAACTGAGCTGACATTAGGAGTGGAGCCGGAGGGGACGCCACAGAGAGGAAACACAAAATACTTGATACAGTCGAACCTCTACATACGAAATTAATCCGTTCCGGAGAGTGGTTCTTAAGTAGAAAAATTCGTAAGTAGAGT
>JAPQRQ010000026.1:10456610-10467982 GCA_037367365.1 Apogon talboti | reverse complement strand
GCTTTGCTTCTTCACATCACATGGCTGAGGTGTCTCAGCATTCCATACCATATTGGGCAAAACTGAGACGCTGCTTAGTCTTATCCTTGGATTCAGAGGGATTGCCTTTCTTCTCTCTTTCACCCTCATAAGTGATACTGTGCCCCCTCCACCTGTGTGCGGCTTGTGAAAATACTGACCCTGAACCTCATCACAAATCCTTAGTACTTCAATATGGTCCATGAGGGTACAACATTGCAGTTCTTGCAAATCTGCCAAGGTAATGCTGATACAAAAGACCACAATACGCACGCATAGATGCCACAGGGAATAATAAGATGAGTCTCATATGGAAAACAAGTGTTGTCTATGACAGGACTGAGTTGGCGTAAAGACTAATAATGCTCCTCATGTGATACAGATGCTGCAAGTAACATGAATGGAAATGGATTTCTCTTTGAGCTGACTCCAGCTCAGCTGTTCTCGATGGCGGAATCTGAAACAGAAATCTGTTGGTAACATGAGAGTCTCTTAGCATTAGTGAGAGGACTATATCTGTCTGTAATAATCATACTGAGCACCACGGTTTCATCAGAAGCATGACAGGCAGCCCATCACTAAAGCTCACCCCGGTCATGACTCCCTGATGATCTGACCAGATTTTCCACATTACTTTTCCACCTCACAGAGACAGGTGCAGAGCCATAAGCCTAGAGGTTCTGCTACATTTTAAAAATCACTGAATGACAGTAAAATCAATGAATGAAGACATGGAGACAAGTTTTATTGTCACTAATTCTGCTGCTGCTGCTTTGGGACTGCATTAAGTCATTATATTAAGTGACTGGACTGTCATTCTACCTTTGCCACTTTAACTCAAATGTTAAAACAACTCTGGAAAAAAAGTATCTGTAGCTCATTATCAGTCATTTTGTAATGTAATCCATGAGCGTATTGTCCCATAATGCAAAGCTGTCAGACTAGGGTTGAGGATCAGACTTGGAAGATCCAGCTGTGTTTCAGTTTTTGTAAAAGTCTCCATTGCCAGTGCCAGTGCAATTTATGAGTCACATTCTCTGGGCTTTTAGGCTAATCCTGTACAATTTTACAAATGTACTGTATATAAAGAATAATTGCAACTGATGTTTGAAATGCAAGGGGGGAATAAAGTCTATGGAGTCCATCATTGATCATCTGAAACAGTAAAATCAAGCCTTTTATGCTTCAATATACCGGTGAAAAGGAAAAGGAGCATTTCTACATGATCACCAACATATATATTTAATGTTTAGAGACTTTACAGAGGCATGTGCGGACATATAATACCAAACTTAAACATCACATTCTTATAAAGTCTGTGTTTAATAACCTGGGAGGTAAAATGGTGCAGGATTAAAGGTCCAACATATTAGATTTGGGTAGATGTACATGCAGAAATGGAATATAGTATTGAAAAAAAGTGTTGTCTTTAGAGGATAATCATGTAAAAACAAGAACTATCGTCTTTTATTGCATTTTAATGAAGCTTTTATATAGAGGAAGACTCCCATGATGCACTGCCATGTTTCTACAGTAGCTCACAACAGCCTTCACATCCCTCTTTTTGTTTTTTCCCTCTTACGTGCAACTTCACCACTAGATGTAAATAAATAAATATAAGACATTTTAATCTTATGGGGTTAATGAGGTAACTTAAGACTCAGCACTGGGTTATCAGTTTCATTAAGTTGGTTTACTTTCTACTGTATCTAATCTTCTCTTTAGCAGAATAACTTTGAGTAAGAGATTCTAAACTTATTAAAGCGTTCCCTAAGGGAAATGCCCAAGTGGAACCTCAGTGGATGGATATACAAATGCAAAAAAAAAAAAAAAACAAACACGGTGGAGAATATTTGAGGTTATCTTAGGAAGACGAAAGTTATATCGTCTGAGCCCTTTGGCTTTGGTTATAGTGATAAAATAAATCTTAAAACCAACACTGATTAAAGCTCTACAGCCTTGAACTTGTTCATTTTATAATATTTGTTAACTTCCAGGTCTGAATCCTGGTTTTAAGACAGTAGAGCAGTGGTATTGAGTGTAAACAATACAGTTTTAAATGTTTAACAAAATTATAATACAATTCAACAGCAGTCATTTAATCTGAGTGGATAGATAATCAGAGTCAGATACACGCTTGACTTAATGTTGTGTTGTTAATATTATTAACTCACGGTTTCACACAGTGGACAGTATATTTCCTGCTCTCTGACTTCGGCCGCAGCAGCTGTGTTGCTTTTAGTCTTTGTTATATTTTTAAATTCCTCACATTTGTTTAAGATTAGAGTTTGTCCTTCTAGTGAGAAATATGGGGCTCTACTATGGGGCTCCAGACCGGTCCATGTGTGTGATTGGTCATCTGCTGTTAATACCGCCCCTTTTATGTGAATGTGTTCATCAGTAAATTCAGAAAACCTGGGTTGACAAAGGAAGTCCATAATCACTGGTGTCACACAACTTAGGGTGACTGTTAGGCTTTGTCGAGCCGGGTAATGGAAAGATATCCTGGGTATGAATAAGTTGGTTTGTGATACAGGCCCCAGACCCTCCTTTTAGGTTTTTTTTTTTTAATATTCTCTCTGTCTTTCAATATTGGTCCTTCTGCTGTGCTGTTTTATTTATATCTGCCTTTTCATAACTCAATTCCATGTTCCCAGAGCACAGATGAGAGAGTTTAGGAAGAATGAGGTACTGCAAACCTCACTATAAAAGGAAGACAGCTCTGAGTCAGACTGTGTGAACTATGGGGAGAAGAAAGGGTGGGCAGAGCAGTTCAAGATAAGGTGACTTTGAGCAGAGAGGGAACAAAAGAACTGAACAATTTACAGATATTTTATTCCATAACATTAGGTGTATTTCAGTTTTTGTATGAAAACCACATTATCATTAACCCATAAAGACCCAAACATCATCACCGACCAAAATCATCTACTCATCTAAAATGTTTAATACCTGTTGATCCACTAATCCTATCAATACATGTGAATAATTGGTGTAAAATACAGTTTGTCATCTTTTCATGGTCATCAGATATGACTCATTTGGACGTTCAGAACGTGGAAACACCATCATCTTCTACAACATTGATTCACCAGTAAAACCCATGGACTTGGATCAATGACAGTGAATGGAGACACTTGGTTCAGTGATTGATATATTTTACAGAAAAAGTAATTTTTTCTGCAGTTTTCTCTGTTTTTGATATAATAACCCTCAACTTTAATCTGACCTTTCATGAAAATGTACATGATCAGTGAATTAAATATAGGAAAATACATCATTTATACTGATAAAATACAAAATACAGAGGATACTATTATAAATAAATGGTGATAAATTGCTAAAGAATGGTCAGATGTAGAGAAAATTTCATTTGGGAACTGGCATAAAAGTAGCGCTGGGTCTTTATAGGTTAAATGTGAAGTAGATTAATAGTTTTTGAGGGGGAATCATGCAGCACAAGTACCTCATGTTTACACCGTGTAACACTCACAGTACAGCATATCCTCTCCATCACACCGTGGGGTGTACGGAGTTACTTGACAGCTCTCGGTTGTTGATGGCTCCTCAGTTAATACTGTACAGCTGACCTTCCAGGACATGAGCTGCTGCAACCCCCTGGCTCTGGGCTCCACCTCCCCTTATCCCCCGTCCACATCAGTGGACAATTTTAGCCCTCGGTGCAGAGTACGTCCATAGCAGAGCCTCTGGCAAGCTGCCACAGAAAGCTGCCAAAGCTGAAGAGAGAGGGGAGAAGCAGGGGGTGGGGGTAGAGGCACTGGGAGGGTGACCAAGCAGGGAAAGAAGAAGGAAAGAGAGGAGGAGGAGGAGGGAGATGGAGTGAGTGTTTATAACTTTGGGAAACATAGGAAGAAGCAGCACAGGGAACAAACTTTTCCTCCTTGGCTGCTTTCTTTTGGACTTTTCACATGGCAACAAAGAGCGCAGTGTTGACAGAGTGAAGACAAGATAATTTGTTTGCTTTTCTAGTTAAGGAGTTATTTGGAGTCATCTCTAGGGATCATTTTGTTTTGCTGATCTTTTCATTTTACTCTGATTATTTGCTTTACTTTCCGAGCTTTTGAAGAAGACGAGATCTTAAATCAGAAATCCTTCCTGACTTAGTTGCGGTCCTCTCCAGCTCATGGGAGTGTAAAGCTGGACTGAAACACACACACACACACACATACACAACCACCTGTTGTTGGTGAGGATTCCCCAGGAGCGCAGTCATGGGCATCTGCGTCACTCTTGCTTGAGAGAATCTGTGCAACTGAGCAGCTGTTATCTGGTGGCCTCTGTGAATGTTACAGTAGAAGTTGATCTGCCTGTCCAGGGTAGAAAGAGGAGATGTCATCTTACTACCCACGCTCCAAGGATCTGATTCGCACCAGGAAGTCACTGACAGATTCTCCACCGTCCTCTCCGTCCCTCACAGACAAAAACTACAGAGTAAGACCACAAACTTTTTTTTTTCCCAGTGATTTAATGAGGTAGAAGAGCGTCATTTACTTATCTGTACAGTATCCAAATACAATGCATCAACTTTAGCACCTCTATTTTTATTTTTTTAACTTAAGATGACTCTCAAAGAAATACTGTTTTTAATGTGATATAATGTTTAAGATCTTGATGTTTTTGTTATATTGTTTCTAAAGTAACTGTAACTGTAGAAAAATGTATAGTTGTGATTTTTACATTATTTTATGCTGAATTACATTGGCACAAAAAGTGACAAGACATCAAATCACACAACCTAATAAGTAACTTTTTAAAGGATTCATATCATATTTAAGTCATATCTAAGTACTTTTACTCACATTAATAAACAAAACAACTAGTTCAGCTGATGTGTCGACCTGTGAAGCAGCATTTGCTCTGAAGCGTTGAGACTCTGACCAAACTTTCTGGAAAAGACTTTTGGACTGAAACATTCCTTCTGCAATTTCCTGTTATTTCTTTCTGTCTAAGTGGCGTATTCTCCTGGGCGTTGTTTGCTCCGTTGTGTTTATGTCAGTGCATCAGACTGAGCCGTGTGACAGCCTGTTTAAAGAGGCAGAAACAAGTGAAAACCATAGGCAGCGTGATTCTATCTATTTCAGAAGACACGGTTGTGGGTACGATGCCATGCAGGACTACAGATGCTCTCTTTATAGCCCAGTCACCACTTACTGTGGATGCTGTCATACTTTTCTATCTTCCCAAGAATTGTCAGTCTTCCTGCACCGTATCCATGGTGAAACTCGGGCATTCATTTTCCATGATGTCAGCCCGATGTGAATTGGCAGTGCTTTCATGGGAGAGAAAACGCAGAAAGGGGTGGAATCAGGTTGATGGAGTATTTTTAGCACTTGTCAAAATGTTTTGACGAGAGCTAGGTCCTCTTTGGTAAAATACAATGTGTGCTACAGCTGTTAGCGTCAGGAAAAAACATTCTAAACAGCAACACATTTGAGTTTGGATGAGACTTTTCGTCAGACAGATGTGAGGCAGTGTGTGTGTGTGCGTGTGTGTGTGTGTGTGTGTGTGTGTGTGTGTCAGTGCTCATGAGGATGAATAACCAGGAAAATGTGAGCAGTGGCCAGAAGGGCTGAGATAAAAGAGTTAATATAAGAGGAGGAGGAGTGTCTGAAGTGAGGAAAGGTGAGTGAATGTGGAAGAAACGTCCTTTATGGTTGTGTCTGTCACTTCCAGCAGTTGGGATGAAGAACTGAGAGGAAGTGTGAGTGTGTGTGTACGAGTTTGCTCAGATTTTCCTACTGCAAAATCCACTCGGCTCTGAAGGTGTAAAAAAAAGATGAATAAAAAAAAAAAAGGTGAGAGGAAGGATGAGGATTCTCCTATGAATTCACTGTTTTGTAGCTGCTGTTAACAGTATGTGCTCCCCACAGTAACAGTAACAGCGTACACACCCGCTCGGTGTGTACGCTGTTAGTCCTGGCAAGTCATTAAACTAGAGGTACTTGTGTTTACAGAGCATGCACCCACTGCAAGGATGTTTCCATCAGTTTGATACCCTGTTGTTTTTTCTCCCCTGGTTGATTTTTCTCCCCCTACATCTGCACTGTCTCAAATAGTTTACCCAGCTCCATGTGCCACTTCTGACTCTTTCTATTTTTCCTAACAAGGGAATCAAATTGATGCAGCTGCCATCTGAAGTAGAATTTAAGCCATGATTCAGTGCCTGGCATTGATTCAAAGTTCTATGAAGCAGAAATAGTATACATGTAATAATAAGCTCATAGTACTGTAGGGATTCCTTCATTTTTAAATATTATTCACGTTCAGTCCCCACTGGGTTCATACCAGCTTTTATTGGAATTAAGTTTTTAAGAAAGTCATTTCACCAATTTGCTAATCCTTTGGTGTGAAATAGGTTTGCATGCAGGGACTAATAATCTTGAAAGAGTGTGGCAAAGGGCTGTTTTACGGTTCACATCCCCACAAGCGCACTTAATGAAAATGTATTCATAAAAAAACAGGTCCCGTCATCCCACTTGACTAATGAGTGGATGCCACATCTGATCGCAGGATCTCCACCTTATTGCACGAACAGACTGAAATAAGTAAGAGCTCCATCCTTGGCCCTTTTTCATCTGAGGTCACGGGGGTCTGTTTTTTCCTGGATAGCTCTGCTTAAGCACATGACCACATAAGGACAGGCAGCACTAGCTCAGTTGTGTAAACAGTTGCTGAGGAATAGCTCCTTTGACGCTGCGTGAAATATCTCCCATCTCTACAAATGTGTGCGCAGGAATAACTGTGCACGCCGTTTCTTTGGGCATAAATTTTCCTCCAAAGCACATGCTTTAATCGCTGTCTACATCTGCTTTTTAATAGCTCAGACAACCACACAAGAAGTTTATAACAAAGTATTTCTAAACAGAAGCATTTACAGTCCTCTTTCTTTTACAAGAGAACAAACCAGATCTCTCAGTTTAGAAGTTGAACTGGTATTATGTCAGCTTCTTCTCTTTTTCAGTCGCTGACTCATAGTAAACATATCCATGACATTATCCTCTCTTGTGCCACATTTATCAGCTGATAACAGTGAGTTATCTACTGTATTTGTTTGGGAGAGAAGCAGCTCTTTGTGGAAGTCTGTAAGGAGAGACATTTTTCTCCAGTCATGTCCTGTGTTCACTGTTGGTTATCACAGCATTAAAGACCAAAACATTTATGCAGCTCCTCTGATTGTGGCCTAATATCCAGACTCCTTGGTGAAATGGAAACAAAACAGTATCCGTTGCGATCACAACAGGCCGTTTGGCAGCCACGTAGGCCGGACGAGTCATAGCAAAAGAAAATCCCTGCCAGGACGGTCTGCTATCAGTCGCCTCTCGGAGGTCAGGCGACAACCCGTCACACAGGGGATATTTAGCGTCTGATGTCATGATGTCGTCTTTATGGGGCAGGCATTTTGCGTGGCAGCCGCCTAAACGAAAAGATTAACCAGCTCACGGGGGAAGTTTGACCTTTGTGACCCCTGTCAGTACAGTGTTGGGGTGAATTATATCTCACTTCTCCATGCTCCTCTTCCCTCTGGGGCTCCTCTGAGCACACTGTGATAATTCACTGTGAGGCTTAGTTTTGTTCCCCGTTCTCTCAAAATGGAAAATATCTCACTGCTAAGCCTGTGTTAGTTCTTATCAAACAAATAAATCTGGATCTAACAATGACAGATCAGGTGTTTTACACTGCTTTTCCTTTGCTGTGGTGCTGAGCGAACATCCTAACGTGTTTTGTTTTTTGTTTTTTTTTTTCAGCATGATAGACTGTCAAGGTAAAGGTTTAGCTCTTTTCTCTTTTTTTTTCTCCTAAAGCATTTACTGAAAAATATCAAAAATAAGTGGCCTAAATAAAGTGGCATTGTGCAGTGAATGTGAAACGTGTTGCCCTCAGATATGACTCAAGTGGAGAAACTGCAACTGACAAACCACTGGGTCGAACCAGCTCGTACACAAGGAGGGAGACCAGGCTCGCGGCTCTGAGCAGACAAGAGCCAGACTCCTCGACCAAAGACTATAAGAAGGTACTGACAAACATGGCTATATACGGTTATTACAGTAAACTAAAAGTTGTCACATTTTAATTTTTTATTAGATATGTTACCTAAGTACACACACCACAAAGAGATGATGACACTACTATCACTGACAGTACACACGATGAAAGGAAATGGGAAGTGGGGAGGTTAAACAGACTGAAAATGTACACTTTATCTATTCCTATTCTTATTCTATTTTACCTGTTTTTTTTCTCTTTTTTTAAAAATACATGGCATTTAACAAGGTGAGATAGAAATGGTATCTCAGTTCTCTGTATGTCCTGTCTATTTAGTGAATTAACAATAAAGAATCTTTGAATCTTATATTTTCCTATAATTTGCATGTGTTTTTGTTAGACCCACATAATGTTTCACTTCTGCACAACAACCTAATTTTAACTAAATCAAAAGTGTTTTTTGCTAACTGTTGACTACTTTTCAAGGACACGAAAACTAAAAAATACAAGGAACGAGGCCTAGCACATTAAAATGACACTCTATTGCAGCTTGAAGTTGTACAAGAATAAATATGTTTTGTAAATCTTATATGATGTGATGGCTTTTTTCATTCTACCTTCTTCAGCTTCTAAAAAATCAAGGCTTTCCTTGTATTTCTTTTGAGGAAAATCTAAATTAAAACTAAAGTAATACAACTATGTTAATGCAGCAAATACACTTGGAAAGTAAAACATAGAAATATAAAACTAAACTGAATAAAAGAAAAAAAGAATCTGAAAATAAAATAAAACATTTCCAAACTACAATACCTTTTACTTTAAGCAAAACAAAAACTCCCTTTTGCTCCTCTCTATAATTCTTTTGCCTGGTCTCACTCTACAACATTCTCTTATCATTGAAAGGTAAAGAATCGATCCAAGACGGGATCCGTTGATATTAATTTTGTTTGTTTTCAGATGTACGAGGAGGCTTTGCATGAGAATGAGAAGCTTAAGACAAGGTTAAAGGACAGCAAACAAGAGCTAGCCAAGTTACGCTCCCAGCTGGAGAAAGTCACTCAGGTAAAACAGCAAATTAAATTCCCTTCTTATGGCATCATCTTCACCATTTTAACATCTGAAAAACAGGAAATTAGCGGGATGAAGGTCAAGGATGAGTACTCACTGAAATGATGTTTATTAATATATGACATTCTTTAGATGTTTTCTCCCAGTGGTTTACAATAACAGCACTATTCTGTTTTTTAGAGACATGACAGGATATCAGAGAGATCTACAGTACTTGAATCGGAAAAGAGGGTAAGTATCTTGGCAGCATTTTGGTATTTTATTTGATATTTTGCTCCATCGAGATAGAGGAATGTTTATTTTTTCTTGGTGATTTTTTTAATTTTCTTGACTGTTTTAGATATGTTTTAATGTTTGGGTTTCTGAAAGACTATATTTTCTTATGTTTTTACAGGAAAAACAAGCTCTTGAGAAAAGAGTCTCAGACATGGAGGAGGAATTAAAGGTCAGTCCATGCAAAAAGAAATAGTTCATCCTGAATTTAAATGCCATCTACTTTGTCTCATATACATGTTGTGCTTCATTTATCTCTGTGATTTTTTTTTCCTAACACTATAATTATACAAACAGCCCTTGAAGATACACACACCTCCAGCCAAGCCCCTCTCACCCATGCTAAATCGAGCACGCCTAAAGCATTTTCACGGAGCAGAAGCACATACTGTATAACACACTACAGAGTTCTGGTGAGCCAGGTGGGCCTGGAGTCAAGGAGAGGGAAGGTTAATGCTTCAGGCTCATTACCCACAGTGTTCGGCTGGGCCACTTTCTGCCAGGCTAAGGAGGAGCCTGTGCCTCTGCTCCCCTGCTCCACTTATCCCACTGTTGGGGTGAACATTGTGACCTAGTTCCAGCTGAATACCAAACCCGGTCCAAGAGCAAAAGACCTGCTTTAGTGAGACATTCCCGCACTGCCCTGTGTGTATATCTGCTTCACAAAGAAGCCAAGTGACAGATTTCGGGCCTGAGTAGGGTTTGTGTAAGGATCCACATATCACAGTCAGATCGTAGTATAACAGATGATGACAAATGACTAAGGTCCTGTTATACTGCTCAAAAGAAGAAAAAAAAACAGAACTGACTGCTCCGACTGCTCACAAACTAGGTCATTTTAGGACACGTACAAGCAGTGACACACCAGCAGCATATGTTTGACCCCCGTGTTGTCGTGGTTCCCTCAGCAGGACCCCCCACTGCGGTTTCGCTGTGGGTACCAGCCCTGAGGTCGGGCTGCCTCAGGGGAGGGGGGATGGTGAGTGGTCACTATGATGAAGAGGAGTGTGTTTGGCACCTGCCTGTCACATCACACGTTCTGTTCTGTCACAGTCGAGGGCATGTTTACACGCGTGACACCGACGATACAGATCACATTATCCACTCACATATATAAATAGTACCTTTTTTTTTTTTGCTGCAGACACACTATATTTATGCTTTTCAACAACAAGCAACTGATGGTAGCAATGTACAGATCGTGCACAAGGGGGAGCTGTTCTGTCATCACTAGCCTGTGTCACCTTTTGGACAGAAAAAAACAGCACCATATTAAACCTTTACTTGAAGACATTGTTGCCTATGAGCAAACATTACAAAAAAAACCTTAGGCATTGAAATAACTGCTGTGGTTGTAGATGTTACTGCGTGAAAATTACAGAAGCTGTGATTTTCCTTTTCTCTATATGTTGTTGTTGTATTAGGCTTATTCTTCTTCACTGATAACCAAAAAGTGTTCCTCAGACTTTGTCATTTTGTAATTGAATGAGCTGGGTTTCATATCTTTCTGGTTCCGTTTTAACTTTGTTTCTCTGAAAATTTACATCCGCATTAATATCAGGATATTTAAATTTTAATAGAAAAGCTGGATTATTCCTTCCGTGTAAAAATATCTGTAGGAGAAAAAAAAAAAAAAGTGTAGCTATATCAGTTTTAATATCACAGAGTTCATTATAACAGAGCCTGATAAGGGACACTGGAAATTATGCATTCTCACCTCACACTCTTCTCTGCTGCTGCCAAGGGCACCTCTCCAGAAACGAAGAGGGTCCCTGTTTCATTGTTTTATCCAAAACCAAGAGGGCTTTCTATGCATGAATCGCTACACTGGCTAGCTGCAAATTGAGTTTTGGTGCTGGATTTCCTCTTTATACCTCATACTTGGCCATCTGCCCTTATATAAACTTGTTTGGATAGGATGAAAAACTAAAAAAGGTCCCTGTGTGTGTGTGTGTGTGTGTGTGTGTGTGTGTGTGTGTGTGTGTGTGTGTGTGTGTGTGTGTGTGTGT
>JAPQRQ010000026.1:10411797-10446477 GCA_037367365.1 Apogon talboti | reverse complement strand
GATGATGGGAGATGCATGGGGAGGTGGAGGTGGGGACGATGTGTTCTGGTGGGAGTTTACTTCTTGGCAGTCAGGGCTGCGAGGGCGGCATCCACCTCTTCCTCTGGCTGCAGTGGATGCCACTGGGCGATGGGGCGACGGGGGTTGGCCAGCATGTCGGACCAGTGTTTCAGGCCGGCCCCTGTGGACTTGCTTCCCACCCAGATCTTCCCAATGGCGTCGTTCTTGCCAATCTTGTCATAATCCAGCACCGTGATCACGGCTTGGATTTTCTGGGAGAATGGGAGGAAAAGCATTACAGCGAGGTTCAGAGTGAGGATTACAACATGGAAGACAGGGAGAAATATATTATTATTGTTCCTGAAGTAAAAAACAACACAAGCGAAATACAATTGTAGCTAAAATCAGCTTGATATTCACTTCCCTGTATAAATATTTCAGTAAAATAGGAACTTCTAAAAACACAGCTTTTATAAATGACATTTTTTCCTCCAAAACAATCAAGGTTTTCCCCTGGAATACCTTAAAAACTCCAAAACTAAGTAAAAAATTAAGCTAGTTTGTCCTGAATGGAAATGAACAAAAAATTCTACAGCCCAAAAAGTAAATGAAAATGAAAAACAACCAGAATTCCATGAGTACATTTAAGTTTTTGTGAACTTGTTTCTTTTTTACCTTTAAGGGGCTTTGCTGAAAATTATGCAGTTCTTTTTATACTGTGCATGTACCATCACTGTGTACTGCATTATATGGTTTCCTGACCTTCATTGAACTTGATGAGACATCATTGTTATGTTTTAATTTATAAAGCATTACTGGGTAAACTCCTGTCTCATCTATTTTCATCTATATCCATCATCAGCTGTTATAACTTTCACTCCTCTATGCGGCTTCTATACAAAGCTAGGATTTACACAGAAATTGGTAGAACGGCAGTCTCTAATTTTTCTCCCTGGTCTTAGAATAACCTTCAGCATATGCTACAACTTAATAATTTTGTGTCCTTGGATGACTTTAAAACTCTTGCTATTCCAAAGTTGGATTTTGTCTCATGTACCTCTCCTCCTTTACTCCAGTGTTTGTGTTGTTTTTTTCTCTGTGTTATTTCTATATATCTTTCTCATGCTTGATTTTTAGAATATAGCATGGCCTTGAGAAATAGATGTTACTCTTATGAGTCTTCCTTAAATAAAATACATTTTTATGTCGATACATCTGCTTTCAGTTAATGTCTAACAAACCTGCACCATGTGATCCTATTTAGTGCATACAACATGAATCATTTTACATATGTCTCATTTTATTGCTTTGTATAATTTGTAGTATGAGCCTCTGTTCTATGTTAATGTATTTGAACGGATGTTTTGTGAGGTTATAAATCACTTCACTGTAATTTCCACCTTATTTCTGTTTTTACACAAACATCTGTCCAATGATGTAGATGAAAAAAAAGCTTCTTTGCTCACTATATAGAATTTACTGTAATATTTGTTAATGATGACAGTGTTGAATAAACGTACAACTAAAACACTTTTGCTTGTGTGAACATGTAGTTTGGCATCATGCAGCGGTGTGTGAAAACTGCATACGATTTGTGCTGAATATTTTAATGCATGTGTCACAACTCAAAATTTATTTTTGCTTCACTATCACATGTTTTCTACCCCTGACAGACTGTAGATCATTTCAAACAACTGTAAATACATATTGTATTGTTGTTGTTGCGGTGTTTGTGGATTTTAAGTATCTTCTATTGTTTGTCGTACCTGCATCTGCTCCAGTGGAATCTCAAAGCTGAAGGACTCATTGTAATACGGATTCAAAGTGTTCTTCTTCACCGTCGTCTTCTTCTTCTTCAGCCTCTTCCCGTTCTGCAGCAAGTTAATTTTCACATAGGGATCTGAAAAACACAGAGGGGATACTTAGCACATGCACCTTTGGGTTGCAGTGCAGAAGTGCACCAACAGATGGGGCCAATGCTGAAGCCAGAGGGAGTGAGCGTTGCTGCATGGCGAGTACTGCAGCGTCAGCACGTGAGCAGAGTGGGGCTGACCTAATGGCTGAGCTCACAGGCACGATCCTTCATACACCACAGAGCACATACAGGCATCCGGATTGTACACGAAGCTGGAGGAGCGTCCAATTTAGCCCAAAACTGACAACTGAATTACTGTGAACTGTGATGAGGCGATGAAATTCTATATCTGAAGCTCGGCTCTATGTATATACCTGACAGTCCACCCACGTCCATTTTCTTCAGGTTCTTAGCCTCCAGAATGCAGATGGTGAGCTTGCCGGCAGTGGGGACGTAACGAAGAGAGATGCAAATGTCACCCAGCTTCTCTGGCTGTGGGGGAGGGAGGGGGAAAGAAAGTTAAAGGAGGTCTGATGCAGAACTTGTATCTTCTATATGATAATGTATAATATGCAGATAAACAAACTGTGTCTTTTAAATCACATTTGAAACAAAACGTCGATTTCACTGTTTCTCCTTCCATTGCTTAGCAGCACAAGATACACTCGTAATAGCACATTTCTATCTACAAGCACATCTAGTCAGTCCTTTCAGAGTAAATAAAATATCTGGAACTGCAAATGTAATGATAATAATAAATAGAAAAGTGAGTATTTCTCCTTAAGGTGGCTTTGGGGAGACACTTCGGTTGATTAAAATCGCTTTTTCATATTCTGGCGTGCCATAATGGTGACGGCTTTTCTTCAGAGGCTGCATGGCGATGAAGGAGGCAGCTCAGAGAGTCTACAGAGGTTTGTTGTGGAATTTTGTCTATTGGAGGCTAATAAAGATGAGGTCCCAAACGATCGATGGCTTTTCTTGTATTTTATTTGGAGCTCCAAATGGCACAGGTCATACAGAGATCAGAGATTCAGTCTATGAGTCTGTAGATCAGTACAAAGGGGGGAAAAAAGCTGTAAATGTCTCTTATAGTCAGTGTATTGTTTTTTGTTTCTGTTCTACTCTGGGTACCTACTGGATTGGAATGTGTGTGAATCGTCTGGTAGAGATAAGCCCGTGTGAGCAGACAGCGTGTAGTATAAACAGTGGTTTCACAAAGTTTCAAACAGTCTCATGTAATATAAAAGAGTTCAGACAGGTTAATGTGGTATAAAAATACTGTATATGTAAAATTACCATTACAGGTTATGGTGATTTTACAGTTTTACAGGAAACAAATCGGTGGGAATTCTGCATGAACCTCACCTCTTCTTGGTCGGCACTGTCAAGGTCTCTCCACTCCTCAATCGGCTTTGCCAGATCAAGAGTGTTCATGGGTATTTTAATCTCTCCAATGACATCATGTTTGGAGAAGCGATCAAAGTCATAGACGGACATTACCAAAGTCTTCCCACCCATCTCTTGGAATGGAATCTGGAGGACATCAACCAATCACAGTTTTAGACACAACAGTAACACAGCGATTCAAGACATTCTGTAAGTTTGAACTAAGTATGTACAAAAAATCATCATCGTGATTTACAGAAATAGATGTGGGCTTAAAGCACAAAAATGCCTGACTCAATAATATGCTGCTTCAGCAGACGTGGACTGACTTTGGCAAGGAAATGCTGTTTGAATTGTTTTTATAGAGCTGTGTCAGCAGGCAAAGTGCACCAGAGGTGGCCCTCTCCTTTAATTCAATTCTCTGCCACATTCCCCTTGTCAGACACCTTCAGTATGTCTGCTGCTTTCTATCACCGGTGACCAGAAGTGTTAGTAAAAAAAAAAAAAAAGAATCTAGGCTAAGCTGTTAGTCAAACAGAGAATGGAGGCAGTAGACGTTCACCTTTAAACGGAGTCTGTGGACATCAAACAGGCTGGCATGATGTTGTTTTAATAAATAATAGGAAAAGGGCAGATAGGAGATGTTCCAGCTTACCTTGAAGGTAAAGGTCTCATTGAATACTGGGTTGAGCGTTTTCTTGTGAACCTTTGTGTCAAACTTCTTCTTCTTGTCAGGAAGGACAAAGACTTTGACGTAGGGGTCAGAGGTGCCACCACTGTCCATGGACAGGAGGTCGGCTGCTTGAAGGATTCCTACAGTCAGCTGCAAAGGAAGAATGTGATTAAAAACAGCTGAGTATAGGATTTAAGCAACATGTGATTCATGCAAAACTACTGAAAGTCACTTAAATAAGTTCATTTTGACAAGACAGTATCACTTAAACTCTCAAGGACTTGCCTTGTTTTCCTGGAAGTCATAATCAATGGAATACTGAAGTTTCCCCAGTTTTTCTTTCTCCTTCACTTCTTCCTCTTTTTCATCTCCAGTCAGTCCAGGCTCAATATCATCCTCTTCATCATCATCATCCTGTTGTTTCTGTAAAGACAGAAGGGGGGCAGGCAGCGGAGGACGGAGTGAGAGGACGGTTTTCATGTGCCGGCTGAGCTGAACACCAAGCCTCGGGCATCAGCAGTCAGGTTAGTCACAACACCTACCTGCCACTTACCCCCGCTCACCCGGGTGTTACTAGTGCAATCTGTTCATCGATGACCACGGTTGCAACCTGACTTGATTTCACTCTTTCTTGGGTGACACCATTTGCTGTTTTCTTTTATTTTATTTTTTGGTTGTTTTTTCCTTTTTTTTTTTTTTTTTTTTTTAAATGAGTATTACATGTATGTGGAAATGTGCTTAAATCAGAGGCATTCTATGTCTCTTGGATGCCAATATGTGGCAGAAATGTCATTTTAATAGAAGTCTTTTATTGTGTAAAGAGCAGAAAGCAAAAGAGAGGGAAAGAGGGAGAGGGGTGAGAGAAAGAGTAACAACAGTATAAAAACAGTCAGCATAAAGGCGGTACACAGAAATACAACACCTTATACTGCATTATACTGCAAAAAGAGACAACCATTTTTCTCTTTTTAAAAATTAGAATTATCACACTTATTATTAGAACCCAAGAAATCTGTTTTTAGACTAATGTCATTCACTTGTGTAGCTGCCTTCAAATGGGATAATATCAGGGGGTGTACAAAATAGCAGATATTTAAAACATATAAACTGGAAATTACTTATGAAGTAATTGAACTACTGCTACATAAGCAGATATACAAATAAACAAATCCATAATCTGACTCATAACAAATGAGTCAAAAGTCTCAGTCATGATGACAAGGCCCACACAGAAAAAAGATGCATCAGCAAAGATGAGCTGAAGTCGACAGTAAACTACCTGACTGTGTGGAATCATTTAGTACTGCGGAGCTTTTGGATGAATTTACACTATACTGTGAACTGCTGTTGATATTTTGTGCACCCCATGTACCTGATTTCCAATACAAGCTCTCTGATGACGCAGAGTGTCCTTGCGAGAAGGACAAGGCCGTAAAAAATTGATGCGACTTGATCTAGCCACTGACGCAGTGATTTCGGACACGTTCCTTCAAACGCGCTCAAACTTCCTAAAACTCAAAGGCAAATATCTTTGAAAACTCATGCTGTGCCAGCTGATAGTGTAGGCTGCTTGACAAACAGGTTTACTTCAAGCCATAAAACCTTCCTGTTTGCTGTTTATGTCCCTCTAATGCTTCAGAGCCTCATTAAAATGTTTACACTGGTAGCGCTGTTAGGATTTTTCTACTACTGTCTGATCATTATACCTAACTGAAATGTTCCATAGCTTATCTGTTAACACCACAGATTTTATGGCTAATAATCATGGCTAATGTGAATTATTTCTAGTTTTTCTTATATTCGGCTGTTAACGCCTCCTGAAATTATGTGATAAAAAAGATAAATGTAGTCCTCTGTTATCATCCGTCTTGACTTTACACCACACCCAGTAAAACCTCAGTGTGTCATCTCTTTACAGGTCGTCAGGACTCATCAAGTGAGAGCAATTCGCTCTGTTACGAATATTAAGGTAAACTTTGATTTACTGTATGAAGCTGGATAATATTTTAGTATGGCCTACTTTCCTATGGCTGTCTTCTTGAAAAAACACTGATGTCTTCGTAAGACTGGAGGCTCCAGCTACTCACTGATGAGCTGGAAGAGGAACAGGGCATACACACACACACACACACACAGATAATACACACACTTTCTCTCACACTGCGTACAGTATGCTTCCATACACATCAACCCACGCATTTGCTTACATGCAGGCTCTCATGCATGCTGGTAAACTCACCCCTCTCATTGTTTCTTTCTCTCTCTTTCACACACCACACAAACTGACACCATTTTCCTTATTTGTGGCATTCTCTATCTTTGTTGTGATAAAAATGCTTTTCATTCAAGCATGCCAGGCCACACAATGCAGAATTTGAAAAAAAGACATTTCTTTCTGATGACAAATGTAAATGAATTACCTCATAAGATCTGAAATAGATAAAATGTATGCTTCATGTTTAAAACCTTGGAGACAAATTTTTGTCGGGACCAAAAATTCTGTATATGTGTTGTAAGTGAAATGTTCACATCCATGAAGGCATCATGCTAGACTGAGTAGTAGTACTTTTTTTTTTTTTTTGGTACATTTCCGGTGGGGACTCAAAGATGAAGACATGGTATGTCAGGATGTATGCCCACTGATCAAGTCCATGTGCTAAATTGCAAGATTAACAATTCAATTTTTTATTTTATTTTAGTTTTTTAATGCGATGTGTGGTTTTACCAGAAAACTTTAGCCTGAAATCTGGTCTCTGAAGATCAGCTGCATTCGATGACATGTATGGGCAAACATTCTGGCTCACCATTTCTCCTCAGTGAGAGCCAAGTGCTTCAGGGATAGAGGGCGTCAATGACTGTCACCTAGTATGTCAGCAGCATGGGTCATCCAGGAAAGTTACTCTCAAGTCAAGTTGTGGCCATTCAATGGTACCTACTGCAAGGGCATATGCTGGTCTTTGTCAAGAGATACAAGCATCTTTATCTGCCGTGGACTTATGAAGTTGAACTTATCCCTGGAGAGGAATTGATGCTTCAGTTTTAAGTTGTGTTGCGCAATGGAAGCCTGTTGTGGTGCAAACATGCTCAAAGCTCTGAGATAGGTCAAGTTTCAGCTATTATTTGACAAATACCCAGCTTATCCCTTGCACATGCATGTTAGTGATATCTAGTGAGTTGCTGAGTGCACTCGTCATTCAAAGGCTCAACCATAGGATGAGTTTCATGTTCATTTCAAACCATAGACATCTGCACTTGGACAGGTCTCTGTTCTGTTCTTTTCTTGTTGCTTTTTTTTTTTTTGCCAAAATTGCAATCTCTGGGTATTCAAGACATAGCAGTTGGTGCGGCATATCAGTTCAGTGGATTTGCGAAGCAGCTTAATCGCTCCCATAGATTCCTCAAGCACCCGCAGCACCTAAGCTTGCAAAAAACTAAGGAAGCCATAGCACTCATTGTCATCATTACTGCAAACCATCCAACCCTCCAAGCCCAGCCCACCCCCGCCGCTCCCCCCCTGCCCTGGTCTGCGCTTACTCAGAGCGGCCAGAGAGGGGCGCCGCGTGCTATCAGACCTACCGTAGGCAGAGAAGTCCACCACAGTCAAGATACACGGAGCACACATAAGACACAAAGCAGGAAGGAGGAGAGCAGAGACAAAGGAAGAGATTGAACTCACAGCAGACACCAAAGAAGGGTAATCACAGCAAATGCAGTCAGCTACACTTTAGGGAGCGAGGAAAATGACACATAGAAAAGCCTCCTCATTAGCACAATCATATCGTCTGCAGCAGGGCCGCTGTGGTTTAAAATAACTCCACTTTTAGATGTATTTTTATGGTCCTGAATGTACTTTATCAAACCATCAATCATGAGCATAAAAAAATAATAATTATAGGCCCATAACAACAGCATTGTGCTAGCTACTAATTTTCATAATTACCCTTTAATGGTTGCGAAAACAATGGTTTGTCTGAATAGATAAGACATGTCATTTTCCACCCAAATCCCAAAGCACAAGTGAGAGATAGAGCAACAATAACAGTCATGACAAATACATTAAATAACAAAAAAAGAAAGAGAAAAAACAAATCATGGGAATGCATAAAACACCTGTGGAGAACACGCTGACTGCATTAGAAACAATACAAAGTTAAATTAAAGACTGCAGGTCCAAATCATGGCGTGTTATCTTACTTTTGCTGAATCAAAAATGAAGGCTATGTTTACTTTCTGTTTTGGTGCAGATCTATATCACAGCTGTTACATAACAGGCACATATAGAGGTTAAAAGCTGGCTTCAGATAAAAGCGTAGGTGTTCCCTTGGTTATGACGATACCTCTTGTGATCAAACATACCTCTCCCCCTTTCAGGTTCTTCATTCCCATGTCACCCTTCCCCTTCTTGCCCTTCTTGTTCTTCTTCTTCTTGCAACAGCATTTCTTGATGATGCAGAAGCAGCATGTTAAAATGAGTAAAGCAGCGACCACAGCAATGGCAATGATGGCCCAAGACGGCACTGAGGAGAACACATGGATCAATGATTAGACGGCACATAAACACCAACAGAAGGAAGAAGCAAATACTTGACATTTGACCAACCGATGATTAGGCCTTCTTATGTCATGTCCTTGGCCAAATATATTTAGTAAGAGGTGCTAGGTTAGCAATTAGATTGGGTGAAAATTAGATTTCTCTGCCATTAAGAAGGGCAGCGCGTGATCAATACTGAAGACATTATGAGGCTGCCGACGCCCGCAGTCAGAGAGAAAATCTAATTCCAAAATCATTGCTTAAAGTCGCGTTAATAACCGTCAGTTGATCAGGAACAAGTTTGGGTACTCACGTGGGATCTTGTCGATTTCATTCAAGAACTTGTTTTTGATCTCGTCAAAGGCATCGTTCTTGTTGACTGGTTCGGTGGAGTTCTCCGCGGAGACTAATGCGACGGGGGCTGGAGTCACAGTCAAGGCACTGGCCCCTGTTGGCTTAGCAGCGACCATGGGCGTTGTCTGATGCTTGAACAAGTTCCACTTCGTCATTTAGGCTGCACACACAGTCCCTGCAAAACACCACCAGTCATCCTCATTAACACAGACCAGTACTTGAACGAAGCCGATGATTAATATTGAAGTATCCAAACATCAATGATGGTTCACTACGTGCACATTATTCTCCACAAGTGTGCCGAAAAACTAAGATATTCACAGGCAGATATGGGTAGTGACAAGTTAAAAGACTGAGTCACACTGCTGAATATTTTAGGAGAAGGTGACACATAATATGCAGGTTTATTTTGCCAATTTGCCCAAAACCATTTCTGGATAAACATAATAAGACTTCTATCTAAATAGAATCTCAAGTTTATAATAATGTGTTGTGTTGCAGGAAAACAATAAAAAAAAATAAATAATAATAAAAAAGAAATGATTTATACTGTAGTTTAGGCCCAAAACACGACCTGCTATGGTTTGTTAAGCCTGATTGATTGAATGAAAAGAAAAGGTTTGGTGCATTACACTGTAATCGAGCTGATCTAAAATCCACACCTCCATTAATCACAAAGCACACAGTCATCAATCATTAGTCATCCAAGTTCTCTCAAAGATCTCGAAGGACAAAAACTACCTTCATTAACTATAAAACTCACATTTTCCAGAAGTTTGGAATTTTTCTAATGCACTTGCAATAGCATGTCTTCAGAGGTCTGAATCTGTGCTGGTAATCTTACTTACTGCATTTATCACAGCAGGCAAACTGAAATGAGTTTAGCAGTGATGTTGCCTCAGGTTCACAGACATGAAAGAAAAAAAAAAAAGCTCAGATGAAAGTAGGAGATATTGGTTTACATCTGTAATGGTCTTAAGCCACAAATGAAAACATGATGTGCTAAACCAAACCCAGGTCTATCGAAGAAGTGCACATCTCACAAAACTAGAGGCCAAACACAGAGCATTCACCACATACCTAATGTATACGTTACCCAGTGTGTGTTTAGTTTAATATTACAGCATAATCTTAACTGTATATACAGAAAAAAACAACACACATCCACAGCAGTTATGAAAACCTGATGCAGCTTTTATACAATTCATCCAAGACCTGAGTCCTTTGCCTCACTAACATTTAATCCATTTCTACTGAGAGGGTGCTCAAGAATTTATTTCTACAAAATGATTGATGATGATTATTGCAGGCTGCACCACGGTCTGCCATTTTTGAGTCATTCTGACATATTGCATAGGGTTGTGAGGTCAGCAGGCACAGATCTCCAGATCCGTTGCAGACAATATTTATAAGAAATAACCGTCAATCCTCAATTTATCACAGTTTTATTTTGTCTGCTGCCCTGAACTCAAACCAGCAGTGCCTGACCTGCAGAAAACAACTACGAGTCATTCTCCAATCGTGTTTTCACAGGGCAAAAAAAAAAAAAAAAAAGAAATGTTCAATCAGACCTCTTATCGGTTCCAGAAATCACAGTGTGACAAGTGCAGCTGAAAGCAGCCTGCCGACAGAGCGATGAGTGATTAGGCCAGACCTCCATTCAGAAAGCAGAGAGAGAGAGAGAGATGACAAGCATAACAAGAAGAGACTTTTGTTGCTGATTTTATTAAAGTCATGGTGATACGGGCAAAAAAGGAAATTCCCATTTCTCAAGTGCCAACTGTCCAAGCTGGTGCCAGAGATTCTGCTTCTATTTATTGCCATATAAAAATTATTCAAATCGATGCTGACAGCGGGAAGGATAAGCTTATATAATTCATATGTGCCGAGTTTATGCATCATACATATGTTTCGAAAATAACTTGCACGTAGGATGATGTTACATATGACCAGCATTTCACCAGACGAACTGGGAAGAGAATGCAACCGCGTACATTGTTATGAGCTATTGATACTAATGACATACCGTAGATTGACTTTCCTCTATCAGTTGACGCTGCGCGGCTACTCCTGCAATGTTAAAAGCATCCACTTACATCTAAAATTTATGTACATTTCATCCTATTTGTCCCCCACATGGGGCCAGGTTGGTTAGGTTGGTTAAATTAACATTCATGATATGTGCTCAAGCATTTTATCTCTTTCACCCTGAGGGGAGATGGCGATCACGAACAGAGAGGACAGCGAGAGAGGACACAGGATTACGCTGTTTTATGACAGACATTTGTCCTGCACCACAGCCAGCTCTTAGTGCTCACCCCCAACAAGTTGACTTTATATCTACTATTTTTTTTTTTCCAATATTGCAACCCAACTCCTTCAGACTGTGTTTTTTAGAGACATGCAGCAGATGTCTTTTGCACCCTATACACTTTTACTGAGTCAATATGACTTCATTCTGGTCGTTCAGCTTATAGTGACTGCCTGCAGACATCACAGGTTATATCTCATAAAGTCATACAATACAGTAAAAGCAACATTTAGCCCCTCATTGTTGCTGCCACTGAGATTCCCATTAGCACCAGCTCTTAACCCCCAGCCGAGCCACTGGGAGGCCAACTGCTCGGTTTATTTAGCATCCAGGTGTGAATGAGCAACTGCAGGAGTGGTGCAGGGCATTGCAAAAAAAAAAAAAAAAAAGAGCAATCATGTTTGTTAAACCTAACCTGGATGGGTTACAGTTAAAAATAGCACTCTCATCCAATATGCAGACACAAAATGTCCCTTAACTGCAATCTGTGGGAGTGTTGAACTCCGTCTCCTGACCTGTGTCTCATGTTGTCAATGTTGAGTCACCAGTATAAGTTAAAACAAAATGGCTCTGCTCCACGGCCCAGAGCAGCGCAGCTATGGGGATGATCTGGCCCTTATCACTAAATACACTGCTCAGAGTTGGATGGAGATCAAGTACTTTTTTATCTTTGATGCACAAAACAATCCGTATGTAGAAACCGCATCTACTTCCACTGCAGTTTGTCTGAAAATTAACTGTGGTAAATAAAGCCTGAACATGCATTTTAGAATTAAAAAGGCAGATGGCTCTAAGATTTGATCAACACACTACTCTCTACAATGTATTATGCAAGTATTACTCACCTATTATGCTAATAGAAACCAAGATGTTTAATTTTTACATCTTTAAAAGAAGAAAAAGAAAGCACCCAGTCAAAACCAACGTCTTTATATTTGCATCTTAAATAATAGAATTAAATAAGTCATGAGATTGCTGTATATCTTTGCGTAAATTTGCTTTGACGTGATTTCTTTTGTCTTGCAGCGCATTGCTTATGTTTTATCCAATATAAAACAGGGCTAACTAAAAAATAAGATTAGCAGAGGAAATCTGAAAAAATACTCAAGCACGCTAATGGATTATCGCATCACATGTTGTCTTCATCATCATTAGAGAGAAATATGAGTCACTTATAAACACTCAAATAAGCCTAGAGGCTAAGTGCTCATCCTTAATTACCCAGCACCTGTCAAACTCTAATGATAACAACTGGATCTCCTCTCTGTGGTGAAGAAACACACAAGTAAGAGCTGCTGCAGCTTCATCTGACGTCACGTGACCTATGAACCCTACGGCGTGACATGGTTCTCAGCGACAGGGAAACACTGCCTGAAGATAAGCCCAGTCCATGTGCCGGGACTGTGTCGTTTAGGGGCTTATTAGCACCCAGGTCAGATCTGAGGGAAAATAACCTAAGGAGAGTTAACTAAAGTCATGCAGCTGTTTCATTACACAACAACAAGTACCCTGAACAGCAATTAATTAACTATAACAGCCAGACGGTCAAAGTCCTTTGTTTTCCTCAGGCCCCGCCGACGTGCCACAGTACCAGTTCATACAGCTGTCTACCGCTGGCCACTGTTTCTATGTGTATGTGTGAGCTGCCAGTTTTAGTCAATATACACATTTACGCAATATAACTGAAAACCTAAAAATTAATGTCATTCACAGGCTTCAATAAATGACTTTAAGTATGCTGGCGTGACATTGGATTCAACATGACACTTCAAGAGCCATGTCAAAATGGTATGAAATACAGTGAAATTTAACCTACAGAACTTTAAACAGATAAGGAAGGCTGTTTTTAACAGTTGCATGCTGCTAGAATGTTTTTGAACTTCATGATCCTCTCACATATTGAGTACTGCATCACAAGTTGGTCCCTAACAGGTGGAAATACAATCAAAATATCAGAATCACTTTACAAGAAATCCTCAAAAGCCTTTAACTTAAAAGAATTAAAATTTCATCACTGTAATATTTTAGTTAAGTATAATGCTGATTTTTGAGAGATTTAGCTTTTTTTTGTTTTTTTTCAAATATATGTTTTATTTACAAGGTGCTTCATGAACTCAACCCTCCTCCCATGTCGGAGTCCTATACAGAACAACCACTTATGGACAAAGTACACTTTCAGTGATGGGAGTTAAATATTAGAACAATCTACTACTCATAATAAGAGAATGCTCCTTATATCCCACCGTCAAAGGTTAATTCAAACAGTGGCTAAAAGCAAACCAGTCTTCATTTTTAACTTGTTGTACTTTTATTGTTTTATTTGTATGTTTTTTTGTCACCTCTCTAGGGGTGCTACAGATGCAAATCAGCATTATCACTATAATATGGCATATTGACATCTGATGTTGTTCAATACAGATGTTCATTAAGCATTTATTACAGATAATAATGAGAATAATGGCCAGATATTGAAAGTTAAGTTTTAGAATTGGCAAAGAAAAAATAAATAAATACATTTTCTGATACTTTTATAGCAAAAAACAAAAACATAAATAAATCTAGGCAGCATAATGGTAGTCCTAAAAGGGTTAATGTGAACTGACCCTACCAAATAAAATAGTAAGTAAGTAAGTGAGTAGACAAATAAATAATTAAATAAAGAACTACATGAACAGAAACCTGGTTGTGGTGTCATGTGACTGCAGCTCGGGGCCACAGTCAGGAGCAGCGGGGCGGCAAATGAAGTATTGAGTTATGAGTCATTGGGAAAAGGTTGTTGTACTCAGAGTGAGAGAAGGGTAAACGACAGGAATGGCTTTTTGGTCGTCATAGGCCACCAGACGACAAGGGTCTTCCGAGATTCAGCCTGAGCTGTACGACCCCTGTGAGATCATTCGGCCCCCACTGAGGCCCCCACCATCTGTGACATTACGGGTTATGTGTGGGTGGGCAGAGTGCCTGGCCTCCAGCTGTACGAACTCCCACCCTCTGCAGCTTCATCTCCTCTAAATCTTGCTAATGTGATTGCTACGGTAAGATAGTCTGCACTATTTAAAAATGTACCAAAAGTTAGCAACTTGCACAGCTTTACATGCTAGAAAGACTCTTAATTTGATAAATTCCGATGCAGGCCAGCTCAACCTCTATGCAAAGTGATATTTCCTTTCACAGCTGGGTAGATTATCTTCTGACAAGATGTGTGTGTGTATATATGAGTGTGTGCTTTAATTTTTGAGTCTGAACTTTTCATGCAGAGTGACTCTTTCATCCAAATCCCTTCTGAGTTATTTTAGGTATGAGCCAAGTTGCATAAGATAACGAGGATTTCATTTACAGGGTAATTGTTCGTAGACATGCATTTCCAATTTATGATAAACACACTTGAAGAAACACACACACACACACACACACACACACAAAAAAAGAATATTGGTCTGATTACCACTGAGTCACAGATGACCTACGATCTTTCTGGACTCGATTTCAGCTCAAATTGTGTACTGGAGCATTTTAGTGAGCAAGGGACACAGTATTTTATTAGATCCATCGGACGGAGCATTACTGTAGTCAGGAGGCTGAGCTGCGATGGTGGAGTTTCAATTAGAGATAATGTGCAGCTTTGTTCCTGAACTCTTGCTACTCTATGGTAATTCACTCCTGCTGAAATGGACTTAGGGCTCCCACAGTCATAATGGTCTCATTTTGGCCAAGTTTTAATAGGATTACAGGGGAGAAACTGATGGCTGCCTTCCTTATTATTTACCACTGATGGACGAGATAGCATAAGGAATGTGACCTGAGCCAAAACCTAAAAGTATATTTGACTTAAGCAGAAATAATGACAATATCAAAGTAATTGCCATTTCAACTAGTATTTTAAAGTAATTTCACTGTGGTACAACTGATATTTTACTTTGATGTGTTATTGCTGTTTTTGCATAAAGGAAATCCCTGCTTATCCCCTTCATAACACATGCACATGAAGTTGGTGTTCACTCCTGCAGCTTAGCAGAAGTAAGCTATCATGCACAGCCAGATAAATTCTAAATATACTGCATCACTCTAAGTATGACTGCATGAAAAATTTCTGCAAGGCAGCCTACTGCAGCTGTTTAACAGTCCCCGTTTTGTTATTTCATGGTAGAAAGCCAAGAGAGTGACAAAAGCTCTGGCAGCTCTAAAAAAAACATAACACACAGCACAAAAACATGTGCTGGAGCCAGATTCTGGAACTCTGGACCAAAAGCCTTCGAGTCTTCTGCTTCAGTGGGAATGGGAGTGTGCCAAGCAGCTGTTAGGGTGATCTAATTTGACTTAGCTGTGACTGGACAATTCAAATTAACTAACAAGGCAATGAAATTCCCAACAGAGGAAAATCTAACATCTATGATCATGAAGTGTCTATATTCCCGTACATGCATCTTTCTGTTGTGCCGCATCTGTGATGACCAGTATTTTTTAAAACCGTAGTTAGCAACTTCCTGCATCGTCACCGCTGTACCAACAAACAACAGCATGACATTTACACTTTCACTCAGCAGCTGATCCGCAACACATTCAGCAGAACTGCTACGCAACTGTCCGAGACGGGCCATTTATCGAGGTATCAAACCCCTGTGTTTGGCCTCGGGGCGGCACACAGGCTCCGAATGCAAATTTACACAAGAAAAGCATCCGCAGGAAAAGACTGCGAACAGTGCAACCATCAGTCAAAGATGTCAACATCGCAATTACACCTTTTGTCAACAAAGTGCAAGTGCATCGGCGCATCCTGTGAGTGCCACTGTTGATCTGAGACCAGCAACCGAGATAAGGATGTTGATGGTGCCTTCCGAACCAGAGAACAGCCTCTCCCTCATATATCTCATTATACGCTGACCCTAAGGGCGGTCCAGTTGAAGCTGATTTACAGACCTGCATGTGAAGATAAAACAATGCTCATTTTCACCTGCAGCTGAATGTGACTCAGCTATTATCAGGAGGGACCCTTGAAAAAAAGAGGTGGGAGGCGCTGGGGTTTGAATGCTGAACAAGGAGCTGCAGGGATCATTTACAGCTAGTTGCCATACATCCTCCCTCTCCCCCTCAGCACAACCTCTTTCCCTGTCCCCTGATAGGTCGATTAATCATTCTGTCACCGAGATAGTGACCCAATCTGCATGTAAGGCTGTGAGGGGAAAAATGTGAAAGAGGAGAAGGCTCCTGCAGCACTGAAGATAGACCACATCTACTCACACTCTTGTTATAGAAGGGAAATATGTAGAGAGTGTCAGAGATATATGCCTATGTGTACCCGGACAATGAGTTCTCACATTTAAAATTCAGGTCTTGGAAGTCATTTCCAGTTTTCTGAGACAAAGACTTGGGCTGTTTGTGTAAAGCAAGAGAGGGGAAGGATACACAGAGTCGAATTGTCCGTGAGGACTGGGAGATAAGATGATAACAATTATTACTGCAACATGATTTCCCTCAATGTCAATCTAAGAAATGTTTCATAAACATTCAGCCTAACTATTCCTCATGTATGTGTCACAGGGCAGTAGAGGAGTAGGAGGAGAGCGAGGCCAGCATGTTGCCTTGTTTACTGGCAAAACACCAGCTTGTTATCTCAGATTTGTTTTTTGTTTTTTTGTTTTTTTGCTGTTTGGCGAGTTGTTTGTTACGTTCTGGCTGTACACAATGGTTTAAAGACAAAATTATTCTTCTGGTTTCTTCAACTTCACTCTCAGTGTTTAAACTAACAAGAAATAATGATTTAAAGGGGCTATATATAGTATTACTTTCAAATATAGAAAAATTACCTGACTAGAATGAATGATGTTTATGAATGATCAGAGTGTCGAAAGTAAAGAGCTATGAAGTTATGACAAAGATGCCAATATATAGACCGGGGATTTATGTGACCACTAGAGGGAGTAGTGAGTCATTCTGCTGGTCTCCCGTGGTGAGGTAAACTAACACCACAGGGCCTTTGACAAAACAGTCAGAAAGTGACCAGATGGGCTGAGAATTGCTAAGAAACAACTTTTAGAATCAAAGAAAGTGACGAAGTGATAAAAGCTGGAAAGACTGTTGTTGTTTTCACCACTGGACACAGCTCTAAATGAAAAGAATGTAGTTTGATGCTAAAATGGCAGCTTTTTTCTATGTTACTCTGTTTATGAGGCTTATGAAGGTGTAAAGTTATTATGCGATGTCATTATCTTTGCTAAATTCACTGTTTACTCATCCACAGCTCAGATTAAGCTGTGACAGTTCTGATCTTGCTCAGACGATTCCAAACAGATCAGCTGCTGACACCACAAACCTTACAGAAAACAGAGATGATCTGTAGTCCTACTGTGGCTGTGTGTTGATTGTTGATGCGTTGGTAGTTTTGGTAGGTGTAAGTTGTACAAGCCCCCCCCTCCGCTGTTGAGAGTTTGGAATATCAATACAACACATAACCCCCTTAAGGGTAACTGGATTAATTTTTAACATACTGCATTTAATTAGAATTTTGCTGCAATTTAGCTCCAAATACTGATATTCAGTTCAATCTTTTAATCATTAAAGTCATTATTATTCAAGAAATGTGAATTGAAACATGAAATATTAACACTGTTTCTAGTTGCACAGCACATCACTGCATGGATTAAAATGATTTTGTTTGCCAGCATAACTCAAAGTATTTCTAGTATGATGAAATTCAATAGAAACCATATTACAGATTCTGTACAGGAACTCCACTGTATTATGCTCTGTCAATTCCAAATCCCCATCCACAAAGATAAGGTTGAAGGAAAAGAAGAGGAAATCAAAGGTTGAAGTCAACAACAAAAACTGAACCCCCATCCCCCCACCCTTCTTTAAAAAAAATAAAACGTGGTGAAAATGCCCCGTCAGCACAGCAGGAAGCTGTGACCGGTGGCAGCGTCTGAACGTTTAACACTGCCACTCTCTGCCATCGTCTGCCAGCAACACAGCGTCACGTGGGCCGAGGCTGCGACTGGGCAGGCTGGGCTCTCTCACCTGGAGTGAGAAGCTGACAGCAGCTGAGCAATCACAATGTTCACTGTGCCATAATGTGTGAGAGGGAAAATCACTGACTAATTACAGTCCAATACGACGGGAATGCATGGAAATATAAGCACAGAAGGACTATCTCAAATTAACAATGGGCATGGGCGACTGGATGTGAGAGGGCACACCCACTCGGGCAACACGCTCTCAGATGGGACACCGACTGGACAGTTAGTACAAAATAAAGCGTTGTTTCTTTCTTTTCTTTTTCGAGCTGCCCCAGCATTCGGTCACCAGCTGCCTTCTTGGAGGGAGCCAACAGAGAAAAAAAAAAAAAAAAAAAAAAAAAAAGATTGGTGAACTTCAAAGCATCCTCTCATTTTTCTGGTTATGTATGAGAGACTCAGAAAGTATTTCTCAGTGTGAGAGCTACTGGGAGCAACAGCCTGAGGTACAGACTTAATGAGCCTGCCTCAATGTTTTAGAGCCTGACAAAAAAAAAAAAAATCTTCAGAGCATGCTCAGTATCAAATAGACTTCGGTACTCGGGGTATTGGGAAAGTCAGCGTGTACGGAGGTATGGTGTACACCAAGCTGTACAGTATATGATCCCGCGCATCCTCCACACTGCGTTTGTTTACTACGCTTTTGAAACCTGAGTGAGCACGTGACCACTCCAAATGCAAGCCATTGACTGTCTCAAATAATTACAACACTAGAGACTCTGGAGGAAAGAATAACCCTGGTTTATATTTCGAGATGCTACTCCAGGACACAGAGCCCTGGGAGGACAAAGGAAATAAAAAATTCTCTTTGTGCTAATGTGTAGATAAAAATGTGTTGGTTTTAAAACTGCAGAGGTTGAAAGAGGGGTAAAAACATTAGGCTCTTGATAACGTTCTCAAACTCCAAACTAGCTTAGCTATTTATAGCGATTTGGCTGCAATGAAGTAGACTTTACTTTGATTTAATGAAAACTCTGTTGTGCTAATGATGGCCCTGATGTAGAACTGCAAGAGTCAGCATTAGGCAGTGAAAGGTACAAGCAGCCCAAGATAGGTTTTGTCCTTGGTACTGTCACCTCGGTGCTGCCTGTGCTGTACGTCCCATGAGAGACAGCAAAAAAAAAAAAAAAAGCATCCTGCAGCACTTTATAAAAATCCCCACCCCTCCACAATACTCCTCAGCACAACTGTCAGCCTCTTTTTATGTTTGAGTGCTCTGATTGAAAAGATTAGAAGCACCACAGCTTGCATCTGTTTTTTCTACATTCCCAGTACAGTACAGCAGAGATGAGGTGTTTTAGTGTGGCATGCTGTTATTTGGATCCACTCGGTTGTTCAGGGAGATTTGTGAAAGATGCTGGGGAGGCTACGGGGGTAAGGAGAGCATCTGTCAGCTGGACACTCTCCAGGAAAGAGGTACTACACCCACCAGGCAAGCTAAATGAGGCATGATCAATGAGAATAATACAGATCCAACGCTACACACCACCGTTTAAAAATTCACACAACAGTCGTTGCAAATTGCACAGAAATTGCATGAAGTCTACGGGTAGATCCTGGGGCAGATCAGGACGCAGAGGAACACCTCCATTGTAAAGCTAATGAATTAGCTCTGAGTGAAGTTTGGACCACATGCACCAGGAAGTAACACGCACATTATGGTAAGACCAACAAAAAGGAGACGTACAGTCAAATACAGCATGAAAGATCAACTAAAGCACCAAAAACCATACTCAGATCCATATAACTATTTAATATGCCCTCAAGGAAGTGTTCAAACAATGGTGTGAACAGTTGAAATCCACTCTTACCAGCGCTACCGTATTTCCGTAATCCTGTTCTCCACAACAGCCTAACCCATTCACCAAAGAGGCACTTAGGGTTAATTTACAATGCCTTAATACCGTCCCTTGACCACTCTCCCATCAGCATCAGAAACTGCAGTCCTCTTCGCACTGTTTCCACTGCAGCACTACTTGTTCTCCCACACACACACACACACACACACACACACACACACACACACACACACACACACACACACACACACACCCTCTCACTCACTCATTCTCTCTGTGACTACCCCCACCTCTGTTTCTCTCAATCCCCTCCTCCTTTCCCTCTCTCCACTCTTTCTAGCTTTTCCACTGAAAGGATCCCCCTCCCCTTTTCCCCTCTGCCTTCCCCCTCCTCGCGTTTTCTCCATCTTCCATCTTTCCCTCCACTCCAGCGCTCGCTACTCAGCTGGCTGATTTGTGATGCTGCTCACAAGGTGCTGTATGCAGCAATCTGTGTCCCAATCCAATGCATAAGGGCGATCCAAAAACATCCATATGCTCTACTGTCTGACCGACACCCATTACTCTGTTCCTCAGGAGGGGGCTTACAAACAGGAGCTGAAGGCTGCAACTGCATGGAAAAAAAACAGTGGATTTAAATACGTAAAACGGGACAATGACACTCTGTTGATAAGATCTTTTTATATTACTACAGAGACAAGAGTAAGTCAGTTGTTTCTGTGTGCAATAGCCTGCTGTTGAGAGTCTTACCATCCATTTATCTAAGGCTAAGTTCAGACTGCAGGTAAATGTGGCCCAGATCCGATTTCTTTGCCCGTATGTGACCTGTATCCGATCTGTTAAAGACCGTTTGAACAGCACAAATCCGATTTTTTAAAATCTGTCCCAGGCCACTTTCATATATGGTCCTAAATCCGATACGCGTCTGATATTTTGCAATGCAACTTCAGTCTGAACCGTCAGGTCGCATTTATCCGACATTTACGTCATTGAAATGCAACAAACATCACAATTCTGCATCCTATGAGGAGGAGCGGAGGGAAAACTATGTTTACTTCCGTAAACACAGTGCGTGCCTGCGTGGTCACGTGCACGTCAGGACCTCTTTAGCGCATGCGGGTCACTTCAGGGTCGCATTCAGTTTATACTAAAAACTGATTTAATGTGTAATATGAACGAGCACACAAAAAAATCAGAATTGTGCATTAAGATCTGCTGTCTGAACGTATTCTAAATTATGTTTTTGGACTTGCACCACTCCCACTGTCATCTAGGGAGAATTTAATCCAATAAACTGCATAAATTTAAACAGGGTACAGTAATTATCACGGTATGAAATACATCAGAGTTTCCAGCATGAAACTGGTATAAATTGGTATAAATCCTTTAGCAGGCCAACAACAACTTCTTTAGTATAGATTTTATAGTCAGTATATCATAAGTTAAAATGTGTTTGAGTGGAAGCCATGGAATAAAAAAAAAAAGCTTGGAAATATAACACATAAAGTGCAAAATTTTGACAATCCTATCCAGGTCTCTTAGCTCATTCTGCCTCCTACAGTATAGGTACATTACTGCGTAAATCTGCTCGCCTAATGACAAGACGTGACGCACTCTTCTCTCTCACAGCCAATGCTGAACCAGACAGTTTGGAGCCCTTCGGGTATTATCGTGTGTCACAGAGAATTATCATTGTCCCTTAAGCGAATCGCCTCTTTTATTGGGCAGCAATGAGCGCTTGAACCAGAAATCAATACAATCTTAATCAGTGAAAATGGAAGAAAGAGAGAGAGAGAGAGAGAGAGAGAGAGAGAGAGAGAGAAAGAGAGAGAGAGAGAGAGAGAGAGAGAGAGAGAATGAGATGGCTTTTTGTAATTTCAAAACATACAACTGCAGAGAGAGGAATGTAATTTGTTCACTGTCGGTGGCAATACCTGTTCTCAGGGTTGGGTTGATGGTTCAGAATTAAAAGTGATCAGGTAATTACAGAGGAGCTGAAGCTGTCACAATATTAGACACAAAGGAAAATGAAACAAGCGCAGCTCTGTACGTCTTAATACACAGGAGTTTCGGTTATGTATTTGTTGGGGACTATTTTTAGCCGCAGATTAATACACAACTAGCTTGCAGTGAGTAATTATAGTCGCAGGATGGTGCGCAGGATCGAGTCAAAAGAAACTACAGTCCCAATGTTCGTTGTAATTAACCAACATGTCACCCGGTGCAACCATGTGGTGCCTTGATGTGTAATTAATAGTTTTTATACAACAATAGAGCTTTGTGACACAAAAGAATGAGTAATATATTTGCCCACACAGGTAATAGTACTTTGCAGGTTGAATTCTTTTGTTTTTTCTTTTCATTAATTAGAAAAATATAGAATATAACCAGAATTAGGGTGTAATATTTCCTGGTGTATGGCTCTTTTCATTATAATTCCATATAAGATGGAACTTAAATGGAAGCCGTCCACTGCAAAAGTTTGTATATGCAATTATCTCTGCATTGATGAAGAGGAGTGGCATTTAGGTTTTGTCAGTCAATCTGTGAGCCAGTCAAGCCTGTATTCCTTTGTGCACTTTCCAACAATGTGAGAGATATCTTACAGCCCAGTGTCCTGAAACCCAGTCAGGTCGAATTCAGTGTCTGAGTGGGAACAGGATATTGATCCCACTAAGATTCATAGCACATTGGGTGAACCCACAGTGAGTAACACTGGCACGTGTCCCATGTGACATGAAACAGTGAAGAATAGTGTATGCCACCAAAGATGACAAATACTCCTGCTATAGTTTTATTTAAAGCCTTTCTGCTGCATATAGGTGCTGCTGCAAACACCAAATACACTAAGTCTAGTAATCAACATCAGCATGATTACACTGAGCAAAAAAAAAAACCAAACTCCATCAGACTTTACTTTGAATTAGTCTCCAGAGAAAATCAGTGCGAGTTAAAATCCATACAACACAATATAAATGGAGACTATGTGCTACGCTTACAGTCACGACTTAAAGCTGGTCAGACAATGAAGGGAGCCAATAGAAAGCGATGTATTCCCCTGCCTTTTCTACAAAAACACATGTGACACCATGTTGTTGTCTGTGCAGTGATCAAAGCCATGATTCAACAAGGTGATTGTGTTCCATGGACAGCAGAGACATCCAACAGAACCTCAACAGGACATCAGAAAACAGCCAAGAAGGAAGAGTATTAGTAGCATTGAAAACAGTACAAAAGCATTTGCATAAAAAAAGATAACTTCAGATACAGCCCATATGCACACACATACAGCAGCATCTGGCGCTTCTTTTATCAAATGCAGTCTCAAGATTTATGTCTGCATCGCCACCAAACATGAAGCGATGAAGCATTGTTGCTGCTCTCAGATCTGCACATCTTTTTGGTGAACGCTGTCTCCGTGTTTGTGTGGTAAATATACAATGCTCGGGCCGGCACTCAGGGATTAGATCAGGTTCTGTGCCTGTGTCGGGTTGTGAAGCTGCAGATGTGTGGAGGTGCAACAATGCGATACTTTGTGTTTCATTGTGTTGGCCCAATTTAGACCTGGCAGAGCAAGGGGGGAAACCTCTCAGCTACAGCCATGTTTTCACAATGTGTTTCCACACTTCTGTTACTGCAGCTGACAGACTGAGCCAGTAAAAACAACAATTACATGTAGATTGATCATTTCTAATAATTATAATCTATTGAAGTGAAAGCAAAAAGATTGTACAGCTCTAGGTCTGTAGCAATTATTACATAATCTTAACAATAATGCAATTACTTATAATAACGATGATTGTTTTATGTAACCATCACTATCCACTTGTATATAAACATGTGGGTGTTGAATAGATTTAATATATTGTGTTACTACTTCCATATTATGGTCCACTATTTGACTCTCACTGTGTTTCATTCTTCTGTGATTTCAATGGAGAAATAACGCCAATATTGTGTCGTTTGACTTTGTAAATTCATTGAATGCATCAGTATTTTTCAATCGTGTCATATCGGCCATGTTAAAGTTTTATTAACAAAGGTAGCCAGAAATATTAATAATTTCATAAATGGCCCCACATAATTAAACTATTATTAGATTTATTCTACAGAGGTTACATCAAGTTCTCAGGCTAGACAATAATATTACAGTTATTTGTGACAATTGTGAACTAAATTGTCAAAATTGTGACAGTCCTACACTGAACTACTATAAAGATAGAACTATTTCATTGGATGCTCAGCGCACAAACCAAACTGTGTACTGTGATGACAGCTATTAATACTGTACATAAGTAATAAATAAGTCTATGTTTTCATTATTATCTTATAATACTTCTCCTTTTATTACATAATTCATTTGATTCTCGTAACGCTACATTTACAGTGTTCTTCAGCTGTTGTGGAGAAATATGCATTTGCCTCTCCAGTACATTTCTGCACCATGCATTTAGTATAAAATTACAGCGTCTAATGGTGCTGCATATTCACAAAACTAACTGTGCACTGACACTCCCCAGGGAAAGAATTCTCATTCAGTAGATGCTTGAGCTGATCAATGGTAATAACGATGAAGTTGACACAGAGCAGTGTGGGCTGAATAATGGCAGACGGCTGTAGTAACTGAGCCAGTATAAAAAACAGCGGCAAGTATTCGTCCTCCCAGGTGTGGCTGTTGTCCACTGGGGTTTATTAGCTTGCTGTAGCCCCAGAGGCAGTGGAGCTTCCATCACTCATGGAAATGACTCTGATTAATCAGCTGAGTGCTGGAGTGTGTAGGGGATGCTGGAGACTGGCGCACAAAGAGCCGGTCCTCCAGTAAATCATGCTTGTTCACAGCGGGCTGCACCTTTATCCTTACCACGCCTTTTCCTCTCACTACATACCGCAGTGGGCTCCCTCCTCCCTGGCACATGCAAAGCTTTTTTTTTTTTTTTTTTTTTTTTTTTGGAGCATATGGAAGAGCGGGGAAAACCCACCACACAGCGTTTTACACTGACATCTAGCGGAGTCCGAAACATACAAGGCTCACATCTATTGACACATTCATTAGTACTGTACGTACTGGATTTCTACATTAATTCCTCTGAAATTATTTATATTTTTATATTATAAGGGCCTGATTAAAGTAACCTCCATCTACAGGCTGAATTCATTACTGCAACACAATTAATGAATACATGAGCCCATTCCATTCAGGTCACTTAGTGCTTCACCTCTCAGCTCATCAGAGTGTTGTATTACTGGACAATTTCAAAAAGCGTCCAGCCACAGACCATCTGGGCCGTGCCTTCAGCGTACGGTGAGGCCACAGAGGCAAGCTGATTTCTGAAATGATGAGGAGTGGGTGACATTTGTGAGATGGGGGTCTGCAGAGGATGGAAGTATGTGACAATGTGCAGTGAAGGTGTCTGCTGTTAAAGAGGATGGTCAAAGCAATGACACAGAACCGCAGTGATGCAGTCAAGGATCTCCTCCTCCTCCTCCCCCCCCTACTCGCTGGATCCCACAACCTTTAAGGCGAGGTACAGCTTCAGCGGCTTACATACTTACAGCCAGATCTTGAATGTCGAAGAGTGGCGGGAGGTTATCACAGTGAGAACGCAGTCAGTCAGAAATTCTGAAAGGAAAACACAAAGTGAGGTCAGAGAGGCACGTATTACTCCGGGTTCAGTAAAAGCACAGCGTTTGACTGAGACAAACTGAGCTCTAAAACATTTTGACATAATTTATTGCATTATGACGCTCGGCGCAAGCACTCTTTAAATTAAATGATGAAATAGAAACAAAAATCAAATGAAACTACCTCTGTTACCACACGGTTGGCGTTGGAGCAAACTCATTTTGCGCTGAGAGGAGAATATTGATAGCTGTCTCCCTCTCACATAAACAAACTGATATATATGCCCGAAGCCAAGTATTTGGATTCACGAAGCTGCAGGACGAATGAATTATCGGTGACAGCTATCCACTGCACACTACAGCTCACCAGTTATTGAATTAATTCATTGTCATTACACCCGTACCACCCTAACAGTTCTCTTTGGAAAAACCTCCATGAATTAACCAGCTTTCTTTGCCTAATACAGCTTTCTAAAAAATTCATAAAACAAAGTTCACACCTGAGTCAGATGAGTCAACATCTTTTTGGAATATGTTTTTATCATCAAAACAGCATCATAATGCATCCACTGTTTACCTTATGAATAAACCCACTTAACCATACAAGTAACCTCCTTACAAATAAACAGGAAAATCAAAATAATAATAATATAACAGCAGAAAATGATGATTTCAACACAGGCATCTCATTTCCAAGTCGGTTTGTAGTTTACAGAGTTAGAAAGAATAAAAACACTTTAACTAAATAGAGGTTCCCTCTTAGGTAGAGTTTAGAAACAATATTTGATCAACCAAGTTCTCCGAGGAAAAGGAGTCAAGAGTCGATTATATATTTATACAACAACCAGCCAACCTCACTAAAATATTAAAGTGGGAAAATAACAATGTATTACCAAAAAACAATCTCAAGTTTTCTTTTAAGCTACAACTCGCAGATCAGATCAATGAAGACTTTTTTTTTTCCGATCAGTTATATTCTGTCCATGTTCTTCTTCTTTAGACCTTTGAGGATTTTCTATTTGTGGACCCATTTCCGTCTCCTATTTTAGCAAAACAATCAATTTCATGATTCACTGGATTTAATTGCTTTATTGTAATTGTATCATGAAAGACATCCACAGGGAGTGATAACCAACTTCAATTTGTGCACTTCAGTGAGGGGAACACGGTGAAATTCACCATCTTTGCATCAGTTTTGCGCCCACAGTATGACACAGGGACTGATTGTCTTAACAGAGTCAAACTCATTTTCCGATTAAAACAGCACTCCTGAGATCAATCAGTAGTTTGCACTTGCTGATGCTGCATATAAATCCAGGTGTGTTTGTGTAAAACCCAATAGCGGTATGGCCCGTGCTCTCAGAACATCCTACAAACGGTGGATCCCAGTGTCAGAGCAGAGTTGCGTAAAACAGTTTGTCAATAGAGAAGGACTTGAAGCTGTCTGAACTTGTTACTTTAGGGGAATACAAGTCTACCTTACCCCTTAAAGACCTAAGAACTATTTTTGTGGTGATTTCCAGGTTAATTTTTCCCTACATTTAACCTCTGCATTTTGCTAAATCGGGTATTTTCATCTATTTAATTCACTGATCATGTAGATTTTCATAACAAACCTTATGATATAAAAACAGGGAAAAAATGAAGAAAAGGTGACTTATATCATTAACTGAATACAAAAACAAGGATCTATCACGACTGGAATTTGTCGATATTGCAGGGTATGGTAGTGTTTCCATGTTCATTACGGAGCCTCTGAACGTCCAAATGGGTCACTGGGGACGTTGTTGAAAGGCTGTCAAACTGCATTTTACATTAATTATTTACATGAATTGATAGAATTAGTCAGACAAAAGTTATTAAACATTTTAGGTCAGTAGATGCTTTTGGTATGTCATCAGCTGTTTGGGAATTTGAGGGCTAAAGGACTGAGAAAACCTTACACTTGGTCAATGTGGCTGCATCTAAACCTGGACTAAAATGGTTGTTGATTTTGTCCTTAATAATAATAAAAAATAATAATAATAATAATAATAATAATAATAATAATAATAATAATAATAATATTAATAATAATAATAATATTAATAATAATTTATTAACTTTCTTCTCTTGTACATAATCAGACACTGTATTACTATTTGTATTGTATGAGAGTTATTTGCTTGCTGTGTTTTGATTTGTTTTAACTATGTTTTGACCAGGTCATCTCAATGAGGATTTCACTGGGTTAAATAAGCGATATATATTTACTATATTAAAAGAAGCAGTGCGCAAAATATGGAAGTAAACAGATTTTTATGTGTAGTACTGGTGACCTTTTCAATCTAACATACCAAAACTCCAGAATTTCCACACAAGAAGGCAGGTTATGATGAAAATCAGCAAAACCACTGTGGAATAATTTCATGGTACACGGAGGAGTAGAAGTTTCCATCTGTCTGCCCTCAAACACTCAGGACTCCTTAAGTTCCTGCACAGTGAATTACCTGCAGCCCTCATGGAAACACTATGAAAGTGTCAAAGTGAGTTGTTTGCAGCTAGCTGAGGGGACGCAGAGAAAGAGAGCAGAAAAGCAGTGCTTGGACACGGCTTTGCAACACAGCGCTCTGGGAATACAAACAGCATTTTCTTAGTTTCAACCTCAACCGTCAAACAACGAGGACTGAATTCAATAGAAAGAATCTTAATCAAGCCTGATTAGGTCCTCAGACTTTAAGGGCTCTCTCTTGCTAAATAACAACATAGGCCCAAATCATGGAGGAAATAAAAGTCATTCCAGGAGGACAAATATAAGGTCAAAGAGAACCAAAAAACAGAAAGAAAATTGAGAGATCATAAATTGGCTCGCTGACAGGGGTGCCCGGCGCTGATGTGCAGATTCTCAGATACAATCACGTTAAAAGGAATTGCCTCTTGGTGAACATAATTGGATCTTTCCTCCGCCTATTTCTGTCCCCAAGGGAGCAAACTATGCATCAGAAAAAAAAATGAAGGGGTTCAAATAAAGCCTTTAGTTTCCATTACCTCAGTGAACCATGCTGGTTGCTTATCAGTACCAAAATGAGCTCTGATAAGCCCGATCACTAAAGGTCAGACAGTGCGATGGTAGGTGCTTTTTTAGAAAACTTGTTATAAATGCCTTAAAAGTACAGCAGTAGTCTCATGCATGATTTAGGGAAAATATGGTTCGCAATATTGTAGTTCAGGTGATTTATGATTTCATTCTCGCTCGGTTCTGAAGAAAAACACACAAACTACTGATCATTCTAAAGTGTGTATTTTCTTCTCCGGCTCAAAGATACAAAGTAGTAGAAAAAACACAAAGGTTCAGTGTGTGGTATTTAGTGATTTCTAGCAGTGAAGTTGCAATTTGCAGCCGACTGAATAACCCCTGACCTTCTCCTATGGTAGCTTCAAAAATAAGAAAAGAAAAAAGCCTCAGTAGCTCATCAGTGTTTGTTTTGTCTGTTCTGAGCCTTTTAGTTAAGAGGATAAAAGGCCCAAAACATATAGAAGATATAAAAGGCCCATTCTAAGGCAGCAAGAACAAGGGTTCTCATTTTCATGTGATTCACTAATGAAAACACAGCTATAAGCATTATACTCCATTACACTCAGAACATATCAGCTCCAGCCTTTATATAATATATGTATCTATAGTTGCACAGATTTACATTGGGATTTGGATCTGATTGCAGCTCTGTATCACTACTGTACAACATGTTCTTGGAAACTATTACATGTAGTCGTTAAAGATAACCTAATGTTAATGCTAAATATTTGGCAAATATTTTTAGTTGTGATGTATAACTGCAGGGAAATCATCAGTACTTTGACATAGTGAGTTCTTTTAGCATTTGATTTATTCTCTTTTATTATTAATTTAGGAACTCTTTATTTAAATTTCATAATAAAATGTTTTTGATATTTTTATGTCTTAATCTTCAAGCACTTCCTCTGAAAATGAAAATTCCTACTTTTGGAATTCCCTTCGCATATGGAATTAAACTTATAATTCCTATTAATAATTCAAATCTTCTTTTAAAGTGTTATCATGGGTGCATTAAACTAATGTTAACGTTTTTGAACTCTTCCTTGTTGAACATGACATACAGATGACGTCCATAATCATCTGTGACCAAAATGTTCTTTTATGTAAATATATTCTGAAGCCTTAGTCATCTCCAAAATATCTCCGCCAAAACATCAAATCAGCAGTTCTTTTGGTTTTGTCAACATCAACCAGGCCAAGCTGTTGACACTTGCTCAGCATTTTTATGTAAAACTGATTGCTTTAGCACAGTTTTAGCTGTCGGCTAAAGCATTTTATTTTTATTGACTCCATCCACAGCGTGTGTCGTTGATTAAACACATCCACGATGAGAGATTGAAATAAAACCTTTTCTTAATATTCCAAACTGGTAAAATCACATCCCTTCCACAAGGAACATTCTCTGGTTCTTCTTGTTTGTACTCCCTGGTCGATTCCTGTTTGATGAAGAGGATCATGTAGCCCAAACAACTGGAAAAGTCACTGAGCACCAAAACTACAGAGGCTCCCTATTCTTTTATAAGATTACTGTGGAGCTTCTCAGACAGCACTTGAATTGCTGAGCCCCCTGAGGATCCCATGTTTTCCTTTTCCTTCTCTCCGTCTCTGGTTCTCTCTGCCTGTGTCTGTCTCCAAGACACGTGGCTCTCCATGACTGTTGCTCCCACTCAGGCAGGGGAGGGGATATTCATGTGGGGCAAAGGGAGCCTACAGGAGACTTTTGGGGGCTCTCAGCTGCCCTGCGTTCTCTGGAGCGTAGCGTATGAACAGTGGAAGATGTGCATGTGTGAGCGAAGAGCTTTCCACGCAGGAGGAATCTGGCCCAAATTTAATCTCTCTATTGTGAAGATGGAGGGTTAGAGAAAAAAAAAAAAAGGGCCGTGCCTGCTCAAATCCCACTGGCAGTGCTGCAATGCAGGGGTTTAACATAGAGCCAGAAGGCAGGCGAACGTATTAAAGAACTGGCCCTCTGATAGCATACAATACACACATTTTCCCGCAAACACAAATGCACAGAGACGAATGAAAAGCATGAATGCACACATGCACATGCACAAAAGTCCATTTGATCTGGGATGCACGTGAAGTGGGTGTTTGACAAGCAGCAGAGAGTCATTGTTGACAACACACAAAGCTGTGACGCCAACGTCGAGTTTTCTAAAGCTGTTTTTCACGAACCTGGGCAGTGTGTTAACGTGTTTGTGTCTGGGTTCTAGGTCAGAAGATGGCAGAGATTTAACTCAGCTTAGACAGCAAAAACAAAAACAGTAAAAAAAAAGCTAATTACAGATCAGAGAACGAGAGAAATAATAAGATGAGTGATTCTGCGTTTAACATTCAGGAAACCAATGCTGTTATTGACACCAGTGGCCATTAAGTGAACTACAGTCTAAATGTGGCTAATGCTGCTGTAGAGGAGTGAAGACATGCACTGAGCAGAAACGTCACATCCTAGGATTGATCCCAAACAATCGACTCCAGTCCTCTACAGAAATCAGTGTACAGACATATTTAATTTTATTTTACAAAGCATTCACACATCAAATCAGAGTATAATTTCCTTAGTCATATTTTGGTCACATTGTGATATCTATGTAACTTTACTCTCATTTTTCATCATTGGCTATTACCATGAAAAAAATATGACTTAGGCAACTATGCTATGAGGCTAATGATATGCATAAAAAAAATTTGCTTATGACATACTAGTGCAAACATGCCTATGAAGTTTTGCACCTGAAATCAAATTTTTCCCTCCTGTGGTTCAGATCACAGATTGGACCATAATGTAAACTACAAGGGAGGGGGGGAAAAAAACCCTCTAATTTCATGCCTTTAATTAGCAGGTATGTGGCCAAACGAGAGTATTTCAGGTCAAAATATCCTGTGGCTATTAATGTAACTCAGGCATATGAACCTTTTTGGGTACTATGTGAGTCATCCGTGATATTTTTGTCTCATTCGCACTGGCTTTTCCGCCGCAAAAAGCCGTGCAATCCTTTTGTGAATCTGGTGCAGTGTGTGAGAGTATAAATCAAGACGGAGGCTGCCTTGGGTTTTACTGTGATTCCAGAGTGTGAGAGGTGAAGAGCATGATGGGTGGTTGCCTACATGACAGATTGCTGACTGTGGGAGTCTTTTACAGTCAGCAGAAACAAGCAATTGATGACGCCTTGGACTTTACGCTCTAAAAAGCCAGTACAGAGAAGAGAGAAACAGTATTGTGTGTGTGTGTGTGTGTGTATGTGTGTGTGTGATGCATTTCATTTGAATCTGTAAAGTAATTGAAAGTAAACAGTGAATGCGATTCATTATTCCTGTTAATATATGGGACTTACGAATTAATTAAGGCTGACACTTTTAATTCATATTGCTGATGATGATTCACAAAAAGCTCCTCTCTTGAAAAGAATCTCTAAGCCTTTGGCTAACTAGCTGCTCCCCTCTGCTTCCACTTGCTGTGCTCTCCATTGGTGCATCTGTAAGCCCACCAACATCATGCTGTCATTATGTTGACTCCTAATAGAAAATGGCTTCTATTAGTGGAAACCGTGATCCAACACTATTAAATGAAAGCTCTTGCAATGACGGAGCAGGACTTTTATGCATTAACCCTTTATCCGGCGAGTGACTATTTTTGGTCATTTACACATCACAGTGACTGTAACAGTTACAGTGAGGACAGTGGGTCAGCAATCTTAGATCAAATGTGGTCTACAGGGTCTGTAAGGTCCACCTCTGCATGGACAGTGAGTGTACCTGCTTTGTTAGGTACTATGAAGTAATGGTACTAATGTAAGTAATGATGTTCAAAGGGATAATGTGGATGTTGACAGGTGTCTGGATCAGCACTGATGTTGGTCTAATGTTCTAAAAGTGATGTTCTAAAATACATGTTCCTTTTACATTACATGTGTTTTTCTTTTATTTTTTAATATTTATTTATTCCACTTGCGGGTAAGGAACCAAATATGGTAACTTCACTGACCTTGATTTTCTACATGACAAAAAATTTTGAAAAATTATACAAAAGTAATAAAGTCTTGTTATGTCTTCTAATAACACATTAAGGTTGAAATGTTGAATTTTAGAGTATTTCTATGAGTGCCCTGTAAAGGGTTAAGCCAAGTGGAGATCTTATTTAATTTAACAGCACAGGTTAAAAGAGCGGCTGTGTTAAGCTACAGATCTATCTTAGCTAAATTTAAAATGGCTGCATTAAATCAATTTCAATGTCCTGTCTGGAAGCATTTAAAAAGAAATAACTCCATCAGCCGCATGAAACAGCATAAACACCGATATGAAAGATTTAGTATTTGCACCTTTTTCCAGCTTTTAGGAAAAGGATGATCTTATTTCACTTATTTGAACCGATTGCTATTTTTCAAAGGGCTACGTGTCCATAAATCCTGCTGGCGAGTGCCTACTCTCCTTTCAGATACCTCCTTCCTTGGGAGACAAGACCTGTGTTTATGTGCAGAAATAAGGCCATTCATCATCCAGTCGCAGAGAAATGGTCAGCAACAGGGACAAAACAGCACACAATTTCAGATTAATCGCATCCGTCCTTGCTCGCCCAGTGAATGAAACATAACCCTACAAACCACACCAGACAGAAAAATACAGTCATATTTAATAGATAACCTCTCATAATATTAGGGAAATAATGAAATGGATCAATTTACTTTATGTTTCGGGGCTATTATGTTGCATCAAGGTAAAAAAAAAAAAAAATATCCTGACAGATGTGTTTGCACTCTCATGCTTTATTATTTTAATGGGAATAATTGGAAGAAAGCAAGCTGCACATAGACAAATTAAAAGAGGAGAAACAGTCAGAAGCCTCCAGACCTCAATGTCTCTGAATTACATGCTTCCCAAGAGCTGTGAAGGGCTAAGAAAACAACAAACTCCCCAAGGGACCAACAGTCTTATAAATGTCAAATAGGTTTTAGTAATGCGCTCTGTGAACAGCTATTTCTTTTAGACAAGGCCTCTCAACATAATAAACCACTAAGGTCTATCTATAGGTGGACAGAGCCCCATGGATCACGTTTCCCTTCACGCTGCTCGGTGTGTTTCACGTTTATCTTCAGAACCAAAACCCGATTATGTTATATTTTCTTTAAATCATCATTTAGATACTGTGCTTGGGGGACTGACGTGTTGAAAACATGAGACTGCACACTCTCATTATGAAACTGCCCATTTGAGAAACTTGTCATAATAGGGTGAATGTCCTCTTTAGCTCCCTGTAATGCGGTCAAAGGTATTGTAGGACAAACAACAGACAAGCCGCAAGTGGCGAGTGGAGTGGCTGCTCATGGGGATCATTCACCTTCACATTGTCAGCGAGGTCCATTACAAGTCAGGCCCAAATCTTAGAAACCACTGCACCATTAGTCAAACACAGATTGAGTGTGACAGCTAACCTCTCATGATGAGCTACTTGTATCACATAAGAACTGGCCTCCGATGCTGCACAATCACGGTGCTGCAGAAGTATGACTTTCAGACACAAGTCAGAAAATATGAAAGGAAATAAAATGATGACATGTCCTACATGAGTCTCATTGTATGTTGTACATACTATAGTTCTGTCAAAATATGCTGAATTAAACCATAAATAAATGGGTTTTAATGGGCTTACTGCCATACTCTCAACTACAGCTCGATGAATGAAATGAGAGGGTAGAATTTTAATAATCAACGCTTTCCCTCCTCATACAGTTTATTTCAAAGTAAAGTAAAGTAGAATAGACTAGAACAAAACATAATAGAACAGAATAGAACAGAATATAATAGAATAGAATAGAATAGAACAGAATAGAATAGAATAGAATAGAATAGAATAGAATAGAATAAAATAGAATAAAATAGAATAGAATAGAATAGAATTTATGACAACATGTGGGTAGTCACCACAGCAGTTAGAGAATTAAAAATTAAGTAGAAAAATACACTATTTATACAAAATACACAAGGATGAAAAAATAAAATACAGACTTTAAATAGCAATAAAAATAGTCTAAAAGCACTCAATATCTGGCTGAATGATCTGGAAATTTAACACAAGAAAACTGCAAT
>JAPQRQ010000026.1:10386207-10398372 GCA_037367365.1 Apogon talboti | reverse complement strand
AACAGGCAAAGGTAAATCTAAATCACCCATAGGTGTGAATGTGAGACTGAATGGTTGTTCGTCTCCATACGTCAGCCCTGCGATGAACTGATGGCATATCCAGGGTGTATCGCGCCTTTGCCTGTTGGTAGCTGAGATAGGCTCATCAGTTTAGAAAATTATGTATCTATTATTTTGGTTTGTGTGGGTGAAGCATGTTAATGACAATTAATCGACTTAAGAGGCTTGATTATTTGACTTATTAATGTAGCTAATATGCCCATCTCTATTCTATATTTTGATTAATAAAAGTGCTTGAGTGAAATCTAGTTTGAACAACATATTGCTATATATTTTACATATCACTATTGAGCCAAAGTACATTAAGATATAATTTTGTTGATCGCCCCGGCTCTATATCCTACATTGCTGTCATAGTAAGCAAAATAGGGGAACAGGCACACACCTGTAAGGCAGTGAAACTGTGTTAAAAATAAAACTGAGAATCACTGCAAAAGCCAAAGGTATCACGTAAGACTGTGTATCCTCCTCAAAGGTGTGAGAACAATCACGATATGTAGAAAACAGTGCACAACAACCATGAAACTGTAAGGACAGTGACTAAATAGTTCACCACCCTGCAGATTAATGCATTCCTCTTTCCTCTGGTGGATATTCAGACAGACTGAATCAGAGTCAGACCAGATGTGTCACACAGGAAGGTGTTTTGCCACAAATTGGATGGATAACAGAGCTGTGGAGCCAGCATTGAGGCATTTGGCTGTGGCGTGCAGCTCAGTGCAGAGTGATTGGAGACAGGGCCGAGGGAGCAGATGGGATGGGGAGGCAGAGCTGGATCAAACCACTGAGTGCGCTTCCTTGGTTTTGCATCACAATCTCACTTCAGTGATTGTCTATACTCGGTCTCCTTCCTAAAGACTGATTCCATACAGATAAACCGAGCCTCCTCTGTTCTATCAGTGTTGCAGCGGCTTGCTCTTCATACCAAGTTATCTCCGCCTTTAGCTCCACCCTCTTAACATTAATTATGCAGCTCAATGCAGCACTCTGAATCCCTACCGCAGCTCACCCACACTACAATACTCTACTGCTTTCTCCCACTCTCTACAGTTCTGTTACACACACACACAAACAAACCGGTGTGTCTTTTTCCCTTTCTCATAAATTTATACTAAAAGATAGCATCTTTCCCCTAGCATCGCCATGTGAACAGTATGCTGCTAAAAGGACTAAAGAAATGGCCAGGACTACTCTTTTTCTATATATTTAGCTGAGTGAATTGAATCACACTTTTTACAGGAATATCTGGATTTGACACCCATCTGAGAAACATCACAAAGAAATGTGGAACGACGAGTATATTAAATCTATTCATAAACTTTCATTTTCAGTCAAATGCAACTGAATCCTTGTACATAAGATGCCATACATTTTCCAGCAATGTTGTAAATACAGTAAGCTCAGTATTTAATAACATCTAATGCCTTTCAATGAATATGTTTACAACATGAGCTTTTTATCTTTAGTGGCTCCAGCAGCACATATTGTGGCTTATCACTTTCAAAGCCTACCGCTGATTTCAGTGCAAATCAGAGGCAAACAGCCTGATGCAGCAAGGCAAACACATTTAACAGCCCAAACACCTGTGAGGCAAGGTGTAATTGACTCAACTACTCCTGAACATGGTGAGAGACACAATCAGACCTTGTCACAGGAAGCAGCGAGAGTCCACACTATGCAATGTGAATCAGCTACATCAGCAAAGTAGAATGAAACCGGAGAAGATACTACAAGGGAAACTCTCACGCTTCAACCATCCACCCCCTAGGCAGGCAGTGGGACGGAAACATAGCAACTGTTTATGGGAGCAGAAACATGCTTCTCCCTCATTTCCTAGAGCTTTCACGTGATTAAGATTCATTTCACATCTGCATCTATATGCTTATGTGCTCATGTGCATGTCTATACATGTTTTTGTGTGACAGAGAGTATTCTTTGCCCATTCAAACACTATATAATTAATCCTACTTAAATGTGAGGCTACCCTGTGAGTCACTCATGCATACTGCACACCCCCTGACTTAAACAGAATTGTTTTTTCTTTCACGTGAGCCCACAACTGAAGGGGACCTTTCCTGTTATCCCCATCTGCCACCCAGAACATTATCAATGAAATGTCAAACCACAGGATTACAAACACCAGCTATTTAAAGGCACATGTTGTTTGACTCCCTATTGTTGCCATTTCAATGGCTTCAATAAAGTGTCTGCCCATGTTTGCAAAGATCCTACTACCTCTGAGACAAAAGCAAACAGTAAGGCAGATGTTCCTAATGAGGAAAACATTGCCAGGGAAGGTGGGATCATTCACTTGGTATCGGATAAAGTGAATGTGTTATACGCTTACATAATCCAGGGGGAGCAGGAATTGACTACTCCCTCTCTTTACATGACAATGCGCTGGCAGGCGCAGGTCGACTATTTTGTCATGAACACCCACCGTGTTTCCATCAATTCTTAAATAAACTATGCATCACTGGACATCCAGAAAGCACATCGGCAGGTCAAAGCCTCTTCGTAGGTTGGTGATCATCAGGCAGCCCTCTGTGCTGTGCAGCTCTGCTGCTGCAGGGGTCTTTTCAGTGCATGAAACCGGATGGTGAGCAGAGAACACAGCGGGGGCTGGGCACTGCAATGTACTGCAGTGCTCGTAGCTCTGCTATGCACACCCACTCTCTTCCATTCTTGCTCTGCCTCTGACAATCTCTCAATCTCTACCCCTCGCCCTTCTCGCTCGTACTTGTATCATTTGTCTTGCCTTCCGTTCTCCACTTTCTTCTCATTTCTTCTGTCCTTCACTTTGTCCTGTGATATTCATGCCCATTTTTCACCAGACTTTTCAAGCCAACTGTAACTCCAGCGCTGCCCCTCATAGTCTTCATTTAAATCACTCTGTCCTCTGTCACTCATGCACACATGAACTTGTGAACACATTTACACATACAGGAAAATACATCCTGTAACCCTTTCGAGGAGAAAGTGATAAAATCCCCTCCTTCTCATTTTGCAGAAAGCACATGATCACTGTCCTTCGGACACTTCACTGCATTTATCCGAGTGTCATTTTTGTACTCCCAAGAGTGTGTGTTAACCTCAAACATCTGCAATGTCCTCTATTTGTTCTGTACAACCCAAACAACTTCCAAATCATTCATATCCAGAAGTAACACAATTGTTGCTACACTTGTCAGGTTTACAGCACATCTCTTTATCCTGAGACGCAGAGTTTTGTGATTGTTACTAACTGTAGTATTTCACAGTGACAGCCGTTGTGGCTCCGCTATGTTACCCACAACATCATTTATAGGGGCACACTAAACGCCCATGTGGCACAGCCTGGGACAGTGGGTGTCAAACACAGAGGATGAGCAATGACAAACCAGACATCTGTTCTGCTCCTCAACAAACAGCAACACTTACAGAAAAAGTAAGTTCAGATAAATAGTATAGATGCATAAGATTACAAAAAACACTGTACAAACCTTCAACACACCTTGAAAGATTAGCTTGTTTTCTCACAAAATTAAGCAAATTTCTACTTTTGCATCATTCATATCATAATATAGTTCTCAAACCTCAATCCAGGAAGCTGTTAAAAACACTTGATCAGCCTCTTGAACAGGTACATCACAAAATACAAAGGCGAAGTTTACATCAGCCATGTCTGCCCAGCTAGAGTGGTCAAACCTCCTCCAACTCCCACACTCCGTTTGTATCTTAAAGAGGGATTTGGGGTAATTCTCGACAACAGCAAGAGGTCTCATTTCCGTATGTCATTAAGAGCTGAGGTTTCTGATCATTGCTATCTGAATGAGTTTCGCAGTATGCCAGCTGCATCATGCAGAGACACTTTCCTGGTCTCTCTCAACCATGACATGAAGCAAAGCTTTGTGTCCCAGCATGTGACAAAACTGTATGGGCTGCAGCCATTAAAAGGTTTCACCAGTATCTTTTTGACAGATTCAACATAACACCAATGTTTTAAGACCTCTTCAACTGTTTAATGAATATTTCCTAGGAAATCTAATTACAACTAGCTATTCAACATAGCATGTAGGCTAGCATGAAATCTCTGAACAATACCATGACGCCTAATTTTGATAAATCTCTCACAGAAAAGTCTATTACACAAACAGATACTCAAACCTGAATGATTTTGCTTCTGCAGTCAATTTTAATCCCACACTTTGATGTGTCATTCTAAGCTTTGCAGTAAAAAACACAGTGGAAGAAAACCACAGTACAGGCACTCCCACCTGAAGTATACACTGATAATACAGGTAGACAAGGACAGGACAGAGGTTTTCGAAACGAAACAGCTAGAAGTAAAGGTTCTTCGTGCCTCTGCAAAACACAGTTCTCTTTAAGATGAAGTGTGTTCTCGAAGAGGAGAGGTGCATGAATAATGGAAAATGTTTTCTCCATGTCTTCGTCTGATATATCAAAAGAACGGATGTGGAGAGACCGCTGCGATGTCAAGCAGACAACTAAAAAGGTGTAGAGCTACATCATTTATTAACTAGGCATGGTTAAAAATATGCTCGATAACTGTATTCTAACCGTCATGAAACACCAGTTTGCTTGAAACAATATAAAGGACGCCAGTTATCATGGCTTTGTGCTCTGTCCATGGTGCTGAAATGGCTAACACTTCCCTTCCCAGCTCTTCCTCTCTCTGAGCCTACCCATAACATCACTGCTCAATAATTTAAACACTGTATGTCTTCTTCGTCTTCTCACGCTTAATGTCTTCAATTCACCTGTATTTTGACCATTTCCAAGTAATACCAAAAAAACAGTGGATACTGTATTCTTCTAAAGACACATGTTCAGAGTGCCCACACAAAATACACCAGGTCCAGGCATTATTGCCTCCCATTCTGCAGCAGGCCAGTGTGCACAGACATCTTGCACAGAGAAAACACACAGTGCCCACTGCTGGACAGAATCAAATCTTCATTTATCAAATTATGAAGGTCAGATCAGTGAGATTTCGCAAAAAAAGCTGTGAATGTAGTAAGATGAAGCTAATAATGTACACCCACTGTACATGTAAGTGACATTATTTTTTGTCTTATAGGCCTATTGTTGTGTAAAATTATTCACTTTTTTTAATTGTTTGAGTCAATCTCTGAATATTCATAAAATATACCTTAGTCATATAAATCTACTAGGGAAAGTCAACAGAATACATTAGAATGACATTTTCCCCTTTGTTTGATATACTGTACCCAGTATGTGTGGTTCACCCAATCAGAGAGCATACTTTTGCTGCAGGCTCAGGCTGAAGGAAGTCCCAGAACACCGGATAAACAAAACAAAAACTCATCACCAGGCACAAAGGCTATCATGACCATTTCAGTCTGTTATCTAAGCAACCCTACTGACACCCGGAATAAACAATGCAGGGAATGGACTCCGAAACTAAAACGTGCTGCAGTAGTGTCTATACCACAGTAAGCCCGTCAAGAGTATACAGTATTTACAGTACATGGAACCAAACTTTGTTCTTATCCTATGCATGGGCAGAGGGGAGAAGTTAAACCGGTAATGGCCATTTTAGAAAGCAGGTTGCTGGTTGAGTTGCTCTGCCCGGCACAGGCTGGATGCTGAGGCAGCTCCGCTCAGGGATGTAATGGGATACTGCAGCACTAGAGAACCGTGTGCACAGAAACTTGCCTAGAAGCATCAGGGAGTCCCGCACTAACCTCCCCCTCCCTCCCTTCCTCTACCTCTACCTCTTCTGTCAAGTCTCTGTGATGCAAAAAATGCAATCTGGATGAAAATCTACACATGTGTTAACATCATTTAAAGTGAAAGACGGTACACAATGTACAATATACACTGACAAAGATGGGGGGAAATAACTTCAGAAGTGTAGCGTCGTGCCAGTGGTGCCTACCTTTAGTGCAGGTTGCTTTTTCCCGGACACCGAGCTGTTCCCCTTCTCCACGGGCGCCGAGACACTTTGAGATAGAGAGAAAAAGAATCAGAGAATCTCCTCTTACTTTTTCTTATTTCCAGTTTCAGAATGAATAAGTCAGGAGTCTAACATACAGCCCTCTAGACACACCTTTACTCTGTCCTCCTGTTAACTCTGCCACATATACACACACGGACACCCATTCAAGCGCACCCCAAGACTGGAGTACTCAAATTGATAAAGATCTGCTCAGGGGAGGGATAAAAACTACACACACACACTGCAGTTTTTTTCTTCCTCTTGCCCACTCGCTATGCTGCTTTTTTCCCTGCTGCCTTTTGCCTGCACTGCCTTCTGATTGGCCAAGCTGCTCTTCAATAACATAAGCTCTCTTCTTTAATTGGAAGGGGTCCAGTTATGTGGTGCACCAGAAAACCTCCCGCCCAACCCATCACTCTTTTTTTTTCCTTTTTCCCCCCCTAAGTGCCCGTGGAAAAGAATGCTGAGCTCTGCAATTTCATACGCATCGAGCAAAGAAAAAAAAAAAGGATGGAGGACAGAGGGAGGGAGGAGGAGGGGGTGTGTGTGTGGGAGAGAATAGGAGTGAGTGGGAATGGGAATGGGGGGAGAGCGTCGGAGGCAAATCAGCGGACCGCAGTGGGGACATGCAGAGGCTGCTAGGGAACAAAGATGGGATGGTGGTGTGTGAGTGTGTGTGTGTGTGTGTGTAGGGGGGGGGTGCTATAGGTGATGCAGAGGGCACATTTGGATGCAGGTGTCCGCCAGTCACAGCAATGTGAGGTATGACTGCAGGTCAGATGAAGGGAGATTTCCCTGCGCTCACTGCAGCGGGACTAGGTGGCTCTGCTGCAGTGTGAAGCCTAATTGCCAGGCAAGAAGGGGGATGGGAAGGGAGGGGGAGGAGGAGGAGGAGGGACGAGGAGAGCGGGGGTTGGTTGCAGTGATGCCGAAGTACAGTCTTCTAGCCAGTCCGGATATATGGGGGGAAATGGGCAGGCAGCCGCAGTAAATAGCGGTTGTAATGTCCTGTTGTCATGTATTAACCTATTGGAGATGTCCTTAAGGGTGTGGGTCACAAGCACCGGATCAGTGTAAACTACGACCAGGTGTTATGGTAATTACATCACAAGTAAATTACAATGTTAATGCGCATCCCCCCTCTTTTTTTTTTTTGATTCTAGCAATATGACAGAATACATTATTACTTTCTGCTTGCCAGTCCAGTTTCCTGATGTGTTAAAAGCTTTTCTCATCCTGGGGAAAATGTACATATGGGATTGAGTTTGTGGTGTCAGGTTACCTTCTGCTCTTTCTTTGACATCTGCTGCTTCCATCGGGTCCCAGCTGCATTTAAGTACAATACTCCCCGAGAGATCAATAATGGACCATAGAATACCTAAACCATCTGCAGCAGATACAATGAGTACTCTAGAAGTTATGTGACGCCCAGAGAGTAATGCATACACACTATTTGCTCAGTCAACAACATAAATGGATAGTGGATGAATGGACAGATGAAAAGATAGCTGATATTTTAGGCTTAAAATACTACACGTAATGATAATCCATAAGGGGGAGATGTACAAATCGACACATCTGTATCTATGTGAGAGACTGAAACTAGATAGGTGTACTTGCGAAGACTGAATAAGGGGACAGTGTTCAATGATAGTAATGGAAAAGGAAATAGAATTAAGTTTCTCAAATAATCAATATTCATCTTGTCAAATCTACTCTATATAAATCACTGCCCATTCATGAACATAGATTCAGTTGGGATTCATTGCAAAACAATTTTATTTCACCGTGTCAATAAAGTGCAGCAAATAAAAATGACAGGAAGTTAACATCTACAATTAGCGCATGTTTTGCTTCATTACTGTGGTCTCTGTTCTCTCTGGAAGGCTGTAGACAGTGATAGAGATGTCTGTGTGTCTGAAGACCTGTTCCAGTAACTCTGACACTCTGTCCCATCTCAGTCGATCCAGGCCGCAGCCAATTCTGTCAGAGAATGACAAGAACATACTTAAAACTGTAGCAGTAACATTAATACCAGAAAGGTCAGACAGAAGTTAAATTTACTTAAAAATTGACAAAATACAAACCGAGGCATTGATATTTTGGTTACTCTGTTCATTTCACAGTGTGATTTCATATCCTCCAAGCTCAGTCTCAGGCTTTCATAGGTAGGTTTGTCGGTGGCCTTTTTCTTTGTAATCTGCAACAAGATAAGTGAGTGTATAATTATAATGTCAAACAAAAACAACTGGGTTTTGTAGTCAGACCTTTACATCTTTAACATTATTACCAGATAGTAGACAAAACGTCTGCCTCTTTTGAGCACAGCACACTGCCCTGTGAGCTTTTCTATTTGGAGACACAAATCAACACACAATTCAACCCCCAAATATTGTGAGCTAGGATAGACTTCTTCTCAAATGAACCCTGTTTTACTCCAAGATCGATAGTCGCCCAAAATAGACATTTTTACTCCTGATTAATTTTTTATGAGAGGGCTGACTCACTCTGCTCCTTTAACTCCTCTACTCCTCCAAACTTCTGCTTGAACGTCACGGCTATGCCTTTCCCCATGCGGCAGTCCTCGCTGATGCAGTGAGCCAAAGCATCGTCCTCGGAGCAGGAGAATAGATCCCCGGTCATATAGTGGATCATCCAGGTGCCTTCTGCACACTGACCAGAAGGGGGCAGCATTACACCGTGAGGAAGAAACAGCACCACACCCAAGAAAACAGTGAAATGTAAAGTGAAATAGTGACAGAAACCGTATTTTATTGTATTTTTTACAGGTTATAAATTGTCTTTAACTTTAGCTAGTTTTACCTGAGTGGTATCGGCGTCGGTACTGTTCTCGGTAGGAGACGACATGGAGTAGTGAGTATAACACGTTGGTTTGTTGACGATGTGCAAAGTCTCGTAAAACCAACACAGGAACGGATTATCGGAGTTTAGTTCTCACGACAGGACTTTGTGTTGACTATGCTGTGGTGGTATATTGTTAAATGACACTTACGAATGCAGCAAGTTGCCGCTTCAGTGCCATACAACAGGGATATCAGCATATTCTTTAACGTATTTAATGGCTTCAAACCGGAAGCGACACATCATCGCGCGAGAAAAAACGAGAACGGGTCGAGAGTTTCCCTGTTTATTCAATCAATCAATCAATTTTTATTTATATACCGCCAAATCATAACAAAAGTTATTATCATGACACTTTACATATTATGTAAGAGATCTAAAAGAGATTTTTTTTATTTATTAAGTTTAGTCTAATGTCAGTTAAATTATATTTAATAATTTTCTCAAACATCACAAAACTCCATCAATTAAAAATAATAATGGTGTATGGTACCTTACCCTGTTTGGCGAAATAATCAGATTTTAAAAATCTGTCCAAGTTTAAGTTTTATTGAATAATATTTAAGCTCTTTACAAAGAAGTAAATGAAAGTGCCTAGATCTGTAGTATCTATAAAATACAGACACATAAACAGACCTGTAAGACCACAGTTAGTAGATGATACAGTAAAACTACTCAACTACTCAGTTGCTCAAATATGGGATTTGAAGGAAAATGAATGGTAATATAGCCCATTTACAAGCAAAACCAAAACACTGTTGTGAATGAATATCGAAATCTGATATAATAGGATAGTAAACTGTACAATGCCAGGATGACTGTTTTGCAATATACACACTGATTGGAATAGATATCAAGTTATAATGACATTGGATATGCACAGAGGATTTGTGTTGAATGACAGTATTAGAAGTCAGCACTGCGTCTTTGGTCGTTGAGCCAGTCCCCTGGGTTGACATCCATTTGAAGCATTTTCATCACCCATTTATCCCTCCGTGCTCCATCGATGAACTCGTCCAGTGAGAGCTCCCCTAAGTGATGAAGGACAACATTGGTTATTCTCACATGCATTCATATTTTAGTCCATTATATGATGACATTTTGATGAGTTAGCCCATAGTAAGAAACACACAGTTGTAACTGATGACATTAATTAGCCCTCTGTTTGGTCCCAGGAGGCCGTTTAAATGTGACAGTCAGTCACCATTCCCAATAATAACCCTGAAAGCAGTAGCTAAGTAGAATTCTGATTGCGTATATTTTACCATATAAGCCTGTGCATTTCCTATTGTGACATGTCAAAATGTTTTCTCTAATAAAAGCCATGCTTGCAAATATGCACACCTTTATTTCAACACTCTGGAAAACCATTATGGACACTGATTTTCCTCTTTTAAATCATCTGCAATCACTTCAGGCTAACAGAAGATGTGTAAAAAAACACTTACCATCTCCATTTTCATCAACCAGCTCAAATATCCGGTCAACCACTTGGTCTGGAGTCAGTAGGTTGCATTCCTCATCCAATTCCCCATGGCAGGCTTTCTTAAGTCGATAAATAGACTGAATGGCGAGAAAGATTGTTACAGTTAATATAGAATTTACTATTTTCATCACAATCCACTGTTATACTGTTATCCTTTAAACTTCTGTCAAAATTTACAGGTTCATTGTTTTGTGCGATTAGTTAAAAATTGTTTAATTACCTCAACAATTTCAAGAAGTTCTGTTTTGTCGATGCATCCACTTCCATCTTTATCGTACATTTTGAACGTCCATTTAAGCTTATGTTCCAGTTTTCCCCTCAGCACTAAGTTCAAGGCTGCCACGTACTCCAGAAAGTCAATCGTGTTGTCCTGTGTACATACAAAGAATTCAAATGTTATGAATTGCAACTTGAGTATTGAGTATCTTTACTTCTGATACTCTTCTGTTAACTCTTTATTACTGTGCTGTGCTGTAATGTACTAAATTAAGCATTGATAGTCTTTCTTACTGGATTCACAGTTAACTTGCATCTATTTTGTGCACATACCACAATATTTTTCCATTAGCAAATCTTAATTGTATCTAACCTTTAGAATTAATATTGCAGTGTTTTGTCTAAAATGAGACAAATGTCCACATATAAGGTTTTTACTGGACAGAAACATGTACTTACTCCATTCTTGTCAAAGGCTCGAAACATCTGTTCAATGTATTCTGCAGCCGCCTTGTTTTGAGTAACACCAAAAAAGCTTTTGAACTCGTGCATGAAGAGAGTTCCACTTGGACATTCAACAACAAATTTTTTGTACCACTCCTGCAGCTCCGCCACATCCATTTCCTTGTCCGGGTCCCCATCCTCACTTAGGCGCTGACCCATTTTGGAAATATTTTCTCCAACTTTGTAAAGACTGCCGTGTCTTACTCTTACAACTTTCCTCTATAATCGAAAATCCATTAAAGCTGGTACTTAGACGTCTACCCAATTAGTGCCCCTAAGTTTATTCAAATCAGCAAAGATTAAATTGATCAAAATGACATGTAGGTCCATACGAACTGAATTGTTATTAGGATCTCTATTGTGGCAAATCCGCTCTGAAAGTGAAGCGGAGACAAAGACTGCATTGATCACATGATAAGGGATTAGAAATAGAGACTTGTCAAAATTAATTAGGTAACAGATCGTGAGAGGATTTTCCCGTGCCCCTATGTGTAGTGATGCTAAACATAGTACAGACACTCATAGTATGTCTAATGTACATTAAGCTCCATGTGTATTAAGTTAAATGTGAACGTGATGTGAACTAAGGATTAAGGTTTGTATGCTAAATCAGGTCAACAAACAAGAAATGTCCCGTGAAGTGAACCACAGATGTTACTTGAACTTGAACACATAGATGTAGTTTTACTGTACATTACCACAGATTATTTTTAGGTTGTTAAAGAGGTATTTCACTATATTATATAAGTAACAACCTAAAAATAATATCTTGTAGTCTGTGGCTCATCATTGAGTAGAAAAAAAAGTAATCTGATAATGCTGCTAGTGTTATATTTACTTTAAATTGCAGAGTTTTAATAGTGATCCTATGTCACTTCCATTACCATTGGTGGTATGTACTTACTGTTGAATTATATTATATTATGTTGTGTTTGCACGTGAGGGGTGGGGGGGACAGCTGATTTTTAAAAATTTTATTTTATTTCTTATTCTATTTTTTTTTTTTCTCTTATGTAAAGCACTTTGTGTTGCATTTATTTGTATGAAAAGTGCTATATAAATAAAGATTGATTGA